>NW_020870572.1:133969-143969 GCF_003789085.1 Penaeus vannamei
ATACCATAGTATTGTGTACCCTAGCTAGCACCGATACCGTATACCTAGTAGTAGCTGTACCCTAGCTAGCACCGATACCATAGTATGTACCCTAGCTAGCACCGATACCATAGTATGTACCCTAGCTAGCATCGGTACCATAGTTTGTACCCTAGCTAGCATCGGTACCATAGTTTGTACCCTAGCTAGCATCGATACCATAGTATGTACCCTAGCTAGCATCGGTACCATAGTATGTACCCTAGCTAGCATACCATAGTTATGTACCCTAGCTAGCATCGATACCATAGTACCCTAGCTAGCACCCGATACCATATTATGTCCCCTAGCTAGCACCGACACCTTACTCTATACCCTATGGCATCGGTGCATACTGGTTATCTGCAGCACCCAAGTCAGCGCCCTGTCTACTTGGGCCTCTTAGGTTTTAGACTACGCCGCCGCGCAGTAACCATAGGTAGCAACAGCGGCAGCCAAAAGGAGTATTCTAAAGCCCAGAACTATGAAAGCCTCAACAACATACCGGGTTTACGCTTGCGCACCTGAAACAATGCCATAAATAGTGAGGATTTCCGATCGGTCGTCAAAGTAGAAATAAATCCTTGCCGTAGGGAATGCGAAATCAGCGCCTTTGAAGGATATATCGCATTCCCATAATCCTTCCATGGGCGTAATGAGTATCGGGTACTTGGTGAAGGGGAATATTGCAAAGATCTCTTTTTCGTAATACCAGTTTATCATAAGCTTCTGATTGGGAAAGACTTTGTCCAAATAATCGCCGTTGTGATGCAGGTTGAATTGTCTTCCTTTTGACACGCTTTAATTCGTTGAAACTACAATGAAACAAGTATATAATATTTCTGTTTCTCTTTCGTACAAATCATTGATAAATCCGAAGACATATCTATAAATGCCAGAACTTTCAGCAGTAATTGTTAGATTCAGATCCATATCAGTATTATTAGTACGCTCACCATTGATGTCCCAATAGAACAAACCTTCACTCTTAAGGCGTTGTTTATCATATTTTGGCACTATGTTAATTTAATCTCCTATATTAGCTTCTATTAGTGGGGGCAATTTTTTTAATCTTTTCCTATGCACCGCAGTCTTAAAATCAGAAGGGCTGCCAACTGATGGGCAATTTGACAGAGAACACTAAACTTTTTTGTTGATTTCACCATCGCAGCCACTAGACATGGGGTGAGGAATGGGTGAATTGCATATTCTGACTTCCTATAAGTACCCAGCGTCACAAAGGCAATCCTTTAAATTCGTCGACTACCATAAACCCCATTTTCCTTTGAACAATAGTTATGGCTCTACTTTTTCTTCGGTAGTTACGGCGAATATAACATCACCTTCAACTTTATGAAATGTGAGAATGTTTGGTACGGTGACAAGACTGGGTTTGTATTTACAATTACCGAAAGTAACCATTCCTGTTATCGACATGTCTGAAGCGACCTTTACGTATATCTTGAATACGTCAAATTTTCTCCCAACATCAATTGAGCACCTAGTTGTGTCACCCTCAAACATATCGTTTTTATATACTATCTCTCCTACTCTGCCCCTCACTTTACCCGCGAAATCATAAAGGGTGATTTTGAAAACAGACTTACCATTCAAGAAAACCCGCAAGTTAAAACTGTACTGAAACCGCCCCACCCTATTCAAGGTATACAGCCTACCTTCATATTATCCTTGTCCTGGAGGATAAGTCATCATCTCATATATGTGTGGAACACTTACAGCCATTTTTGTTATAAATAGGCTTGTGTATTTTTCTTTAGGACAGGGTAAAAATTGGAAGTACCGCAGAGGGATGTCATGGAAATGCGAATAAATTATGACCGAGTCTTTATAGATATTCCAGTAGCCTTGCGATCCCTCGATGGTATATGGGGTGAACCTATCATGGGAATAAAAACGGTCTCGTTGGAGTGTCTTATACGGTTTAACGCTGCCATCAATAAACATATTTTTTGCTGTAAATCTAAATTTCTTAACGGGACGATCGAGTTCCTCGTTGTACAACTAGAGACAAATTGCAGAATGTCTCGGATTACCGGACCTCAAAAAGAAATCTTATTTGGTGTAGAGGGCGCTTTTGCCTTCTTTTTACATGAAGTTGATAATGGTGCCATTCTTTACAGAAACATCCAAGTCAATATATGATGTAAGGCCTGGTACGTCATTGCATAAGGAGATATGACAAGTTTCAGGCAGTGTGTTTTACGACGCATGAAGGGGCTATCCAAGAATGTCCTAGTTAACTATTTCGACACTTGGTAACACACTTTTGACGGGATTTTGTGACGGCCGTTGAGCCACTGTAGGTCGTGCCTTCCAGATCTAGTGTACACTGCTTGGCTAAGTGCGTGCATTTGGATATTTTGCATGGCGTTTCTTAACCGTGTTGGCTTATACAAATCGCTTTTGGACCGTCTCTCTAACAGTAGTTTAGGTATGCATTACTTGCTTGTGCTTTCCAGGGAACACACGCTTACGCTTTTGTGCCATACCAGTTAACTAAAGTGTAAAGGCTCTAAGTGAAAGGGTGGAAACAGGATTAAATTACAGGGATTTCTGTAGTTAATGGGCAAGTCGCGCTTTACAACCAGTACCACTCTACTGCCGTAACAATTTTCCCAGGGGTGGTTAACGCCCAGAAACGATAAAATGAAGGAGGTGAAATCGCAAATCTGTGAGTTTTCCGCGGCGAATAAATTTCAAAAGTTCCAGAAGTCTCACCAAAGGTGAATACGACACGGATATTCTCACCATCTTGAAAACTTACTTGTATATTATCGTTCAACCCCCTACAGTTTTTAGGTTTCGCTAGCTCGTTGATACCCGAGATAGAAAAACATTATCTAATACTTACAGTTTTATTTTCCAGTGTCATTTCCAATACTTGCATGTACTCTCCTCCACTTTTGTTTAGAGGGAGAGCATTGTATAGTGAAATGGTTACGGGGAGATTTCTCAGTTAAATATCAAGCTATCTTTATTTGCCCTCCTTTGGATACATTGGAAGGAAACCACTTCCTTGTGAATCACCGGAAGCAGTAGATATTTCTTCTTTTCCGTCTACTACACCGTCTTGTGATACGATATCATAATCACCATCATTGGCTAAGGGTATAACACCATACATGGGAAGATGATATATATTGGATGGAAAGAAAAAGCCCCTTTGGCATGTCCACAGACGACCATTCACGCTTTCTATCACAACCATATATGATTGCTTTATACCACGAAAGGCAACGTATGAAGGCCACATTGCATTGGTATTTCTAGATTTAAGTACTGGGGGGCCTTTTGCTCCAATCATACTCATGGCGAACTCTTCTTTGTCCACTGTCATCCTATATCTAACCCATGTGTACATGACAGATATGGGCATGGGACCACCCTTATTACCTCTAAGAGCTTAGTTTCTAGTGACAACACTGAACTGGGATGCTCTATAGTCAATGTAGATCTCATGGGTGTCGTATAAATGGTTATCGGTCCCTAAAGTTATGTGCAAACCTACACCGAATACTAATGAAGAGACGGCCCGTACTCTGAACTCTATAGAAATGCTATCCTTTCGCTGCAAGGTCTCAGGAATCTTAAATAGATACCTCCCCTTAGAAGAAGTGTATATAATATCTCTGGAAAAGTCTGCAGGAATTACGAACGTTGGGAGCATGTACGATTTCCCATATCGAAGAGCCTTTATATGCAGGCCATCCAGGAGAGGGATATCACATGGCTTCGCTATCTAGCCTGACCTTGTGGGCACTAAGCAGAACGGGCCAAATATATTTCCTTACTTTCTGTTGTAAATGCGACAGGATTCTCCGCAACCAGTGATCAAGGCGCTGTTTCCCTGGTATTCTGTACCGATATAACTTGACCTGTGTTTCGTTAAGACGTCGCATTTCTTGATTTCGCAATTAATAAAACCTGAGTTGGTGAGACATCCGGGTCCTGGGCTCTGGAATGAAGGGTTACGGCACCAGTTTTTGTTAAGTTCCAAAGGCCCTAAGAAAAACATCTTGATGTTTAACGTCTTCGCGCTAATGGCAGCCCATTCATTGCATTTGGGAAACGAGGGTTCATCACCAATGAAGTCAATGCCGACGTCTGTGATAATACAGGTCTGTCTCTGATCCATATTTCGATCCTTTGGACCAAAATAGCCTTGATACCGAGGCCCGACAGATTTTTTTTTAGCGGCCGAGCCTAAAAAAAGGCAGAGGGGCAACATGAGGAAATGGGACTTCATTACGGGAACCGGCATGGCTACTTTAGGGTAAATTGTCTTTCGTATGGAAATTAGTACATGTGTGTATGTGTGTGTTTCTCTCCCTCCCTCCCCTCATTCTCTCTCTCTATCTCCCTCATTCTCTCAATCTCTCTCTCTCTCTGATCGTCCTCGCCTTTGTGTATGATTTGAGAAGGCTGAAATATATATCTATATATTTTTTTTCCATTTTTTTCGGGTGTCACACCCGAAAAAAATGACAGTCAGCCTGGGCTTAGCGACCCTAAATGTTTGAACCAGACAATTATATCCAACCATTTTCATGATATAACCTGCAGCTGTATATTAGCTTACGCTATTCTATACTTTAACGTTTATATTGCCAACTGAATTTCAATAAAAAATTTCCCGACAAGCCCTGCTATGGATTCCTGTTTATTCTGTTAGACCCTCTGGCGACAGAAAAACCCCGGTGACCCACCGGAGTCGGACCGCGGGGTTGGGACCCACATTTTTTCCTCATATATTTCAGCCTTCTATCCTCTGTTGCCTAGAGGTGTTATATATATGTCTGCATTTTATGTGTGGGTGTGATTATGTGTATTGTGTGTACGCGTGTCTTTCTCGGTGTAGGTGTTTGCGGTGGTATGAACACACGCTTTACATCCACAAATACACACACAGACACATACACGCAAACACACAAACAAATATATACATACATACATATATAATATATATATATATATATATATATATATATATATATATAGTGTGTGTGTGTGTGTGTGTGTGTGTGTGTGTGTGTGTGTGTGTGTGTGTGTGTGTGTGTGTGTGTGTGTGTGTGTGTGTGTGTGTGTGTGTGTGTGTGTGTGTGTGTGTGTGTGTGTGTGTGTGTGTGTGTGTGTGTGTGTGTGTGTGTGTGTGTGTGTGTGTGTGTGTGTGTGTGTGTGTGTGTGTGTGTGTGTGTGTGTGTGTGTGTGTGTGTGTGTGTGTGTGTGTGTGTGTGTGTGTGTGTGTGTGTGTGTGTGTGTGTGTGTGTGTGTGTGTGTGTGTGTGTGTGTGTGTGTGTGTGTGTGTATTGATTAATATTAATTGAAGACATCCCTAAGGTACATAGAAAAAATAATCAGTAATAAAAAAGGTAGATTCACAAATTAAAACCATTAAAAAATCTTAAAAAGTACTAACGTCACTGACTAGAAAGCTAAAAGGACGATTTCAAAAATAATGAATAAAATCACTTACAGGGTAAATTGATAAAATAAAATAAGAATGCGAAAACTAAATAATCTCAAAATGAACAATTTAAATAATTAAAACAGAATATTAAAGCGGTAAACTTTAAGAATTTAAAAGACCACACTTAAAAGAACGAAAGCAGGGGAAATGGAGATCGCCGGGACACTCCTTCTGGATTCTGCAACGTCTCTCAGAGGAGAGGTTTGAACCTCCACAATATATATATAAATATATATATATATATATATATATATATATATATATATATATATATATATATATATATATATATATATATATATATATATTTATATGACTATGATGGAGAAGAATCTGATGAGAGACCCGTCTAAGAAACAGCATAAATCCTCAGTAGGATTCTCCTCAGTAGGATTCTCCTACTCAGATAGATAAACCAATATTTGTTTATTATTTATTGAACATTTGATAACATTGTTACATAAGGGCGAAACCGCGAAACGCCCGCGAGCAAAGCGAGCAATCGCTGTGGCCAAGCAACCTGGCGCAGCCGGTGCTTGTATATATATATATATTATATATATATATATATATATATATATATATATATATAATATATATATATATATATATATGTGTGTGTGTGTGTGTGTGTGTGTGTGTGTGTGTGTATGTGTGTGTGTGTGTGTGTGTGTGTGAATATATAAATAGAAATATATAACCCTTTCAAAATGCTGCAAAATGGTTCAGAAATGACCTCGGCGGTGATGGTGTTTCGGGCACAACCCTTCCTCTAAAGGGCATATCTTAGTGAAAATGTTTCATGCTAAAAGGACGCCAAGCAACAGAACATAAAAAGAGACGCGGCGACTCAACTAACACCTTTATTCGATAAATGTAAAACGAATCAACTAGCATCGACGTTCCTGTACCATTCCCCATTAAATGCCAAATCATTTCACATATGACTATAAGAATGGAACATAGGTTGAACCCTCACGAGCAACGTCATTTCTAGGCAGAATACGTGCATTTAACAACAAAATGGAAGTAGAACTGTTCTATCTGCGTTTGCCGTTGGCCCATAAGAGGTCCTACATTTTTTGAAAAACTGAAAAAATAGGTTAGATATATTATATGACAATGGAACTACTGAATGACGAAACTACATGGTTGCAGACTATTTTGGAGTCGCGAAGAAGCGTAGACAGAGGCACCTGTGGAAGTGGCTAACGTCTTCCGAGGGTTTAACGAAGAGGACGTCCCAAGAAGATAAGGTGTTGGTGTGTATTGCACGCCCCCCCCCCGCCTCTCTTTCTTTAATTATCACTCTTTCTGCCCCCCCCCCCACCTATCTCTCTTTCTCTCTTTCTTCCTATCTCTTTCACACTCTTTCTGCCCCCCCCCCCTCCTCTCTCTCTATGTGTGTGTGTTTGTCCGTGTGTTTTGTGCGTTGGGTGCGTAGTAATAGGCAATCGTAACACAGTTGTCCACACGTACACGCCGTATATGACACGCATATACGGACACACACGCATACACGCATATGAACATACGGACACACACGCATACACGCATATGAATGTATATACGGACACACACACACGCACGCTTCTATGAAGGCACTAGATTGATCGTTACGAACCTAAAGTAGATTATTGTGGGGAATATCTTAGGAGGTATGTGGCGGCGAGCAAGCGATCAAGAGTCACATCAGCTGCTCGAGCCTCTCGGACCTCTTGACCAGGATTTCCACCAGCTGGTCGAAGGTCATCGACCTCATATCTACAGATACACCAGTAATTTCCAGTTAAAATGAGCTTTGCAATGACTATAAAAACAAGTCACAGGGGCAGACGTGTTCGATAGATGTGGATTGCTGTTAGATACTGCAGACCTACTCTCATAGACAGTTTTACGTCGCATGTTCACGAGAGACAAACTGGGATTTCTGATTATCTATACTGGAACTACTAAGGAAAACGACGAATTTGTCACTAAGCCGCCACACAATGTTTATAAAGAGTTGTTTCAAAACAAAATCATCACAACAGGAGAGGTGAACTAGAGACAACAAACCTGACTTCTCTGAAGGAGAGGTGGAGCACGGAACAATTACTTTTCCTGAAAACAGAAGAGGATTTTACGACTACGGCACCGACTTCATTGTCAACCAATACTAAATACTAGAGGAACAAAAAAAGATGACAATTTGGAAACAATAAGAACAAGAAACGATTATAATTAAGATGAGTGATGAAGACAGCAATGAAGGTCGTAGACCTCCTAAACGCCGACTCAACGCAGAAAAGGACTATGATGTAGAAAAGAATATGATGAAAGCGCTGTCTAAAAGAAACAAAATAATATGTGTGTGTGTTTGTATGTATATATATATATTTATATACATACATATATATATATATATATATATATATATATATATATATATATATGTATTTTATTTTTTTACTTTTCTTATGCTAGGTATAACGTGTGGCGGCGAGCACCCTTTCGCATCACTGGCCTCCACAGGTCGGAGGGCGGGCGTCCCTGAGATGATCGATGACGTCCACGCTGCCCCTCTCCATCCTCTCCCAGACTAAGACCTCGAAAGGGTCCTGCTGCCGGTCCAGCTTCGCAGGACCCAGATGAAGGCCTCCATGTCCGTGCTCTGGCGCACCCACGCTCAGCGCCTCGAGCTCGTCGCGGCTCCACTGCTTGCGATGCTCATCTCGAGGGCGGGTCGCGGCAGGCGGTTGTGGACGAGGTCGGTCGTGGGGCCGACGAAACACCAGGACGAGGTCTTTTGAGGAAGCTCAGCGGGCAGATGAGTTGAGGCCGACGGCCTGTGGGCGTCAGGATGGGCGACCTAAGCATTGCGGTATAGTGCTTGCGCCAGAAGTGGCAAACGTGGCAACCGTGAAGGGTCGCCCAGCATCAGTTTTCTGGCCAGCATCTCCACTGGCGTGGATCTCCTCACCGCCGTGCGGGGAACACCGGCTGAACTGGAGGGTCATTGGGCCGCCGGGTAACTGGCCAAACGGGTTATTCCCATCACGCTGAGGAGGGTGAAGTGCGAGCTGGCCAGCACTAGGAAGGGCGTTGACGAGCATCACGAGGAGGCTGACGAGGACACGGCCGCCCTTGCGCCTCCTGAGAGCCCCGAAGTGAGTCCCGATGAATGACATCGAGCCGTAGACGACTGCGGGCCTGAGCAGGCTTGCCTCTGGAACTCGCGCAGGAACTTCTGCAGCTGGCCGGTCCATGTAGGAGCGCATGAGGAGGAATCGCGTTGATCGCGATCATGGAAATATGACGTAATACTGGAACATGCCGTAGCTGAGGGCGTTGTGGCGCCTGCCCTCGTGCTCACTCCCCGACGTACTGCAGGCACAGGTCGAGGATCCCAGCGCTCCCCCACGGGCGTCTGGTTCGCGCTGGCTGTAGCACCTGATCTCGTCGTCCGAGGCGCTTGGCGCCGGGCCATGAGGCCAGAGCGCGCTGCCGCAGAGGCGAGCAGCAGGCCGTTGGGCGAACAGGGCCAGGCTGTTCAGGGGCGAGTGCCAGTTAGGCCAGCAGGTATTAAGCGACGACGTGCCAAAGGCGGCACGAAAGCAGTCGAGGACTACTTTCTCCATCTCGACAGGAGAATTTAGCCGACGAGCTTTGTCGACTACGGCGCTGCAGAGCGGCGCTCGCCTCCTGCGAGCTAGGGTTTAGCAAAGGATAATGAGTGCGTGTGTTGTTAATGTATGTGCGTTGTGTGTGTGTGTGTGTATGTGTGTGTGTGTGTGCTGTGTGTGTGTGTGTGTGTGGATGTGTGGTGTGTGTGGTGGTGTGTGTGGTGTGTGTGTGTGGTCTGTGTGGACTGTGTGGTGTGTGTGTGTGTGCTCGTGTGTTGTTAATCTGTCGAGTCTGCTGTGTATCTGGCTGTGTGTCCATGGGTGTGTGTGTATATATATACTATATATAGTATATATATATATATATATATATATATATATATTATATATAGATATAGGAAATAAATAAATAGATAAATAAATAAATAAATAATATACATATATACACACACATATATATATATATATATATATATATATATATATATATATATATATTATATATATATATATGCGTGTGTGTTGTGGGCAAGCGTGTATGTGCATGAATACATATATCCATTACCACGTGTACGTACTCTCGCATAAATGTGGTCTGTGTAAGTGTGCGCGCGCGAGCGAGCGGGTGGTGTGTGTGTTTGTTGTGTGGTGTGTAACATGTATTTATGTGTGTCTGTGTGTGGGTGTGTGGTTGTATTGCATGTGTATGTGTGTGTGTCTGTGTGTGCATTGTGTGTGTTGTATGGTGTGTGTGTGTTGTATGTTATGTGTGTGCTGTGTGTGCATGTGTAGTGTGGTTGTGTGTGTGTGTACGTGTGTGTGTGTTATGTTGGTCCTGTGTGTGTGCATGCATGTGTGTGTGTACGTGTGTGTGTGTGTTATGTTTTGT
>NW_020870572.1:163654-181154 GCF_003789085.1 Penaeus vannamei
AGATAAAGCTGGGATATGGGGATGGAGGAGTGACAGGACAGAGAATGTTAATGGCCACGATTGTAAGGTGAGAAAAAATGCCACTCTCTTTTCTATTTTGCTTAGTGTATACTCTACCATTATTTATCTGTGTTTGTTTCTTTCTAAAACTAGTGTTAATTTGACAGGTATTTTCTGCAACAAATGTAGAACTCGTCACCAAGACCCGGACAGAGCACCTAACAGATGCAGAGAAGGAGAAGTCGCTCCCTCGGAGTCCTTTACAATCATTCCTCAATATTGCAGAGGTGGAAGAGAAACAGAATTCACCTTCATCTTCTGAAGGGGTTTGTACCAAGTCTTCACTCATTTTATGTGCCTTAGGGTCTTATTTGATAAGGTTGGTGAAATGTATATGAGCATTTCATTTTGAAAAATAGTGCATACATTGCATTATTTCATCTCTGTCTTTTATACTCTTTGTACAAAGTTTGTTACTCTTTTTATGAAAATGATTTATTCATTACCATGTTATATTAGAATTACTGCTCATTTTGTTTTGCCTAAATTCCAGAGTGAAACCTACAACTTTAACAACCCAACTAATATCACTGCCGAGGAATATTTCAATCCAAATGTTGATCTTCAAGGCAGGGATATTGGTCGTCCCAAAGAGGTTGTCAAGAAGGTACAAAACTTCAAGGTCAGTAAATGCTTATACATATATAATTTCATATGGTTTTGATATGTAATTTTATGATGCTAAATAATTGTTTTTTGTGGTCATAATTAGTAAATGTGCACAATTTTTGCACAATCAAAGATGTGTGATGAACTTTAGTTTTTTTTTTTATCCAACATTATGTTAAATTGTTTTAAGTTCCCTATCCATAATCTTTTCGTTGTATTTATCATATCTTTTCATTTCTTCTTGCATTTAATTTTTTCTTTCTTTTTAAGGGCAGATGTGATGGTTATGAATTATTAAGTGATAAATTTTTTCTGTGATCAATAATATGCATGTCTGTTCAATTTTTACAAGCGTGCCATCAGAAGAGAAGCCGAATCAGAAAGTCTAATCCCGCCATCCCTCCCTCCCCCAAACAGGCTCACTTGTGGCTAGCTGAGGAATATCCACTGAAGCTCCAGGAACAGGTCATGCCCATTGTGGACCTCATGGCCATCACGTCAACTCACTTTGCTAAGCTGAAGCACTTCATCCAGATGCAACTCCCAAGTGGCTTCCCTGTCAAGATTGGTGGGTAAATTGGACAGCAAAAATTAGATGGGTGAATTAGACAGGGGAGATTGATGGTGATGGGGGATAAAACCTAAAAAATTAACCCAATGAATTTGAGTGAAGTGACCATCATGTAACAAAGATTTGGCTGAGGGCTGGGTGATGGGAATATTCCCTTTTGGAAAAAAAATTGTCTGAGGTTCAGGATGACGGGAATATTCTGTCTTAAAAATGTTGGCTTGAGCATATAGGAAAGGCTTTGTTTTTTTTCACTGGTAAATGAGGGTGGAATGTACCATCCATGAGCTATGGCGTGAAAAGGCTGGCTTCATGGAGGACACTTTATTTCGATTAAACAGGTTTGCTTGTGCTTGGTGTGTGGATTGGTTAGTAAGAACTGCTGGATGCATTAGGTAGTTGATTGGTTGAAGTATTTGGTAATTGAGATTGATGGTTATATTAGGCTGTGAAGGGTTGGTAGTGGAGATTTGTGACTGATTTGTTTTAAAGGAGATCATGATTATTCTAAGAACAGTTAGTGAATTAGAGAACTCATTCCTTGTTGGGTTGATTAGGAGTAGGATATTTCTCTTCCTTGTAAAATAGGTGTGTGGACAAGAAAAAGGAATCTGTTTTTTTCTTCTATCTTTTCTTTATCCAGATGGTAATAGACTTGTTTTCCTTGCACTTACTCTGCATCCTCTCTCCAGGTAGTACATGAACTCAGTGCAATAATGATAATAATAATATGCAGCATTTTGTTGTATTGTTTAATTTTTATCATAATATTAAATTTTCTGTAGTACAACCTGCATGGTAAGGAATAGTATCCTGAGTGTGGAAATATCATCCTTCCTGGAGCCAGAGCCCTTCCACTCATGGTTCACAGACAGTATATTTCATGCTCGTTTATTGATGGAAATAATTCAAAAGCCCCTTCCTAAAGGCCAAATGAGTCTAATGACCATCTAAGAACTTTGTGTACTTGTGGCAAGTCTTTCCTGCCACCTTAGCCTTTATCTGAAATACTCATTGAAGGCAAATTCAAGCCAGATTTTCCCATGATATCTCTCTATCTCTCTCTCTCTCTCTCTCTCTCTCTCTCTCTCTCTCTCTCTCTCTCTCTCTCTCTCTCTCTCTCTCTCTCTCTCTCTCTCTCTCTCTCTCTCTCTTCTCTCTCTCTCTCTCTCTCTCTCTCTCCTCTCTCTCTCTCTCTCTCTCTCTCTCTCTCTCTCTCTCTCTCTCTCTCTCTCTCTCCTCTTCTCTCTCTCTCTATCTATATATATATATATATATATATATAAATAGATAGATGGATAGATATGTATTTATATGTAATTTATATATATATTTTTTTCTCTCAGCATTTTCCAAGAGATCTTCATTTTAACAAAATTCTTTTTCAGAAATCCCACTCTTCCATGTTCTGACAGCAAGAATTACCTTCGGAAATATTTTTGGAGTAGATGAAAGTGTTGATAAGGTGTCAACAGTAAAGGAAGAAGATAGAGTAACTTGTGTAATAGATGAGACTGTCTTCGAGCCACCGCCAAGCTACACAAAAATAGGTGAGTTGGTGGAAGCCTTTTGCACCTTATGAGTTGCCAACACTTTTACATAGTTATTTGATTTGTTGGAAGTATACACATTTTAAAGTTCTGTAAATTTTTGATAGTTATTATTTTATGGACAGCTACAAGTTCCTTTCAGTCTCAATAAAACAAATACCTAAAGATATCTAATATTTCACTTTCAACTCTGTATTGTTGGTTGTATGTAACATTTTTGTCAATGTGGAGTTGGCCTTCCATTTGTTGTAGTCTCACGAGCAAAAAGAACAAACAGCCTAGGTCAGGGCTTTGCCAGCTCAAATCAAAATCCAGTGGCACTAGGCATTATGGATCTGACTTGGGTGACAGTGTGTTTTGTCGCTTTATTTTACATACAAACTTACAAGGTTTTGAAAGGAAGAAAAATTATACAGAAAGAATATGGGCACAACAGGGGCTTTAGGATATTTTTGAAAATATATTTTCTGGTGATATTTCCATTGAATAAAAAACTGAAGGATTTTTAGAAATTCTTTATAATCTTTTATTTCATCTTACTACAGGAGTTATAAAGGAAATAACTCAAGCTTAGTTTAAATTGGCATAAACAAAAAGCCTGTGATATAGTTTCTCATTATTATCATTTGTCATTCTTAGACCGTAGTATGAGAAATCGGTTTTCTGGGCAGCGTTGAACACCAGGGACATCATTTGGGGGGGGAGGGACAATTGTCCCCCAAGACTCTGATTGCCTCCTCAAGGTCTAGCTTGATTATTTTACCTAAATTACACCTTTTTAGCTTTGATTGCAGCTTAAAAATGCTCCCAGAGTAGCTCATTTTTCAAAAATTTTCTTTGGGATGGGGCTTTTAGCATCCCAGAAATGGTTATCACTTTGCTCACCAACCTTGCCACGATGAACACTTTAGGAGGTATTTATTGGAATGGATGAATTGGATAGGACTGAGACAATAACATTCGACATTTGTCATTCTCAAGGGGTCCATCTTTCTTTAGAATTACTATAGGCCTATCTTGACTGTTAAGCATTTGTAGCATCGTACACTGTCTGACTCTCTTTAGGTTAGTGTTATAAGATGACCTAGCAACATTCATTTACTTATTTTAGGTAACATGGTCATGTCCAGGCAAAGTGTGATGTACAGTAAACATTTGATGAATTTGATTTACAAGTCTATATTTCTGTTGAGGTCATGTGTGGTCATATAGGAAAAAGATTGTGATAAAGATTGAATAATGTGGCACCCCATGAGAATAGATTGTATGTTTTGTGTGATAACTTTATCTTGATAAAAAGTATTATAGTTATTACAGCAAATGAATTAGGATTTAGAACTAGGATAGATATCTTTATTTTTCAATGTGAACACCTTTTGGGAAGTATACAGGTAAAAAATGCCCCAAACCTGTTTTTTTCTTTCTTTCTTTCTTTCTTTTGGTCATTACTGCTAATAGGACAAATTATACCCTTGGTAATTTTGGTCTTGGTTTATTCAGGACTTTTGAACTTAAGAAAAATTAATTCTCAAATTTTATTATCCAGGAGAAGAAGTTTTTAATATTTTTGATTTTTTCTACTTTGTTCAAATGAATTGTTATGTTCTAATTTATGCATGCAGGAGGGATTGCATTTTTTTCTCAGGTTATTGAAATTTGATTTTGAAAATTCATATAGGACACAATTTTTGTCAAACAGCTAAGAGTTTGGTCTAAATCTGTTCTGAAAATCATTCTTTTTAGCTTCTAGGATTTCCATACCATGGACTTCCCTTTGTTGATTCGGAACTTGCTTTGCACTACTCTGTCCTGAACTGTGACTGGCAGGCTTATTCAGAAATTAAATACTTTCAGCAGAGGAAATTTTATATTCATTCTGTTTTGGATTAATGTTTCCAGTCCAGATTTTCAAGTCTCCATGAAAATTTGCATCTGAGTTCTGCTTCATTTGGGAAAAAAGTCAATGAAGTTAAACAAAGAAGAAAGGAGATAGTGATGCATGGTTATTATTCTGTACCTGAAAGGAGATTTATATTTTTTTTCTTTAGAATTTCTTTACTTACATGTGCTTCGTATATATATTGTCATATTTATTTTTGAAAATCTTGGATTTGTTATTTTTTTTTTACTGGCAATTATAGATTTTAAGAATCTTGTGTCTCGTGTTTTATTTTGGATTTGATGACCATAAAATTTGACATGCTAAAATACATTAGTAATCATTTAGAAAATATTCTTTGGTACAAGCAAATTGTACCATTTCCATCCCATGACTGAAATAATGTTGTGTTTACCATGTCAACAGATCTGAATGTCAATGTGACTTAACGACACATACGTGCTAAAGAAAATTTGTTTTCCTTGCCCTTGACAGGTCACTCAGACCAGCAGCACCTGCAGATGAGCATGGACGAGGACGATGCCTTGCTCCAGTATGCTATCCAGCAGTCCTTGGTAGAGGCTGGTACCGAGCAGGACCAGGTAGACATCTGGGAAGCGCTGCAGGCCGAGCATCGACCCGCTCCAAGAGTGCCAGGGTGAGTTCTCCAGGAATGATGATGAGGGGGGGAGATTGGATTTGTAGTTCTAGGCTTGTAACCAATTTAAGATCTCGTATTACTACTAGAAAGACAAAGATATTGAATTAAACTTTAAAGAGAAATAATACATTCTGATATTTTTGTGAACATTGGTTTTGTGGGGTAAATTTGTTTTCAATAACTCTTATTTTCTTTAGCTTATGTAGCTCTTTTTTGTATTCTTGTCAATTACTTTTTTTTTTTAACAATACTGATATTGATAATGTTATTGGAAAGATGTAATTCTTAGCTAAAAACTCCATTATGGTACATGACCATACATGATATGCGAAATGGATAATTGAACAATTCTATTAAAAGTTGTGATACCTTACAGATAATTTGTTTAAAGAAATAAGTGAATCCTTTCTGACTTTCTAATGGAAAATATAGAGGTGTATATATAAATCATATGGGATCATAGCACATATCAAGTATTTTTACTCATTGCTACTTTAAGTACATCACAAATCAAAGAAACACCAAATTATGGAAAACAGTTGAGACCATTGAATAATTGTTGATCACCAATGAATAATACATAAGCTTAAAGGAAAAAATATTTTCTGCCTCACCCAAATTGTAGTCTTTGTTCATAACATTGACATCCATCCATCCATCCATCCATCCATCCATCCATCCATCCATCCATCCATCCATCCATCCATCCATCCATCCATCCATCCATCCATCCATCCATCCATCCATCCATCCATCCATCCATCCATCCATCCATCCATCCATCCATACAAACATACATACATACATATGAAGGGGCTTCAAAAACTTTGTGGAAGAAGGATAGTATGAAAAAACGATTTCAGTTATGATGTTTATTTTTCATCATATGCTCCATTAAGGTCGATACACTTCTGGAAACGTTGATAACAGCCTTTAAGTCAGTCTGAGTAGAACTTAGTAGATGTTGCTTGAATGGTGCCTGACTTTCAACTGGCAGCAATGCAGTCTTACCTGTATTAAAGGGTTCATGTTTGAACATGTTATAACATGTTGGTACAAGAATGTTCAGGTGCATTGAAATAAAAAATCTTCCAAACAATTTTTAGTTATGGATTTTTTCCACAATCTTTTTGAAGCCCCCTCGTATATAGATTAATAGATAGATAGATAGATATGTATATTTTACATTTTCATATTGTCTCTTGGATATTCCAGGTGTAACTCCAGATCAGGGTCAACCCCAAATACTCCCGCACACTTGTCACTACAAGCAGTAGAGGATGCGCAGTTGCAGAGGTGAGTCATTAGTGTGCCCCATTAATATTTTTCATCTGGCAGGTAAACTTGAAGTCAAAATCCAAGTCAATAATTTGAAATAAGCTCTTGTCACAGTACTGAGGGATTATAATTGTATTTAATTGAAAATTGTTGATTTTTGATAATGAATGATTGATAAGAATCATTACTATACTAAAAAAGTGGCTCAGATTTTAAGCCTAGTATGTGTACATAGATTTTCTTAATTTGTAATATGACATATCTAGTTATATAAATGACTGGATACCAGATCTTATTGATCCAAATGTGTGTTCCTCTCACCACATGCACTACTAATTATGTGTTTATAAATGTTTACCATGAAAGTGGGTGACTGCAAGTGAATAGCGAGATTGATGGTAGTGAGGAGAGAGTAAATAGTCTGTAGGAGGCTTGAGGTAACAGTTATGACTGGCATGGGATGTTATCGTTCAGAGAGTTTATTAAGTGCATGAGGAAGGGGTCCTAACTTAGACAGGCTGGAGGGCATCTGTTTCTGTTGGGAGGAGCATCAGTAGTGACAGATACCAAGAATGACCTGGTACACAACTTGCCAATTTTAACTCATAGGAGGGTTAAGGAATATGTTAAGCTATGATCACAATGCTCTTTCATACAAGCTGGTCCCCTGCTGAACCAGTACCCTGTCCCATGTACTAGTCCCATGATACAAAATAGCTGTTCGCACTATTCTGTGGGACACCACCTGTCCTGTGCTATGTAAGCACGGTGATCTCAAGGGGCTATACTATATTTTTTTCTTTCCTTCTTTTTCCTGGGAAGTGCAGAGGGTAGAATGAAGCAGCCAACACAATTGTGGGTTAGACAGTAGTTTGACAAGAAAGACCGAAATGTGTGTAATAATATAGATATTACTGTTATAGAAGTCTGTTATTATTAGCCATCTTCATCCTTTTCAGCATCCTGCTCTTGTAGTTATTGTGGTTTGTATTCCATAATACCTCATATGGCTTAATATTATCAATAAGGGAATAAATTATTTCTGAAGGAAGGTCCATGCTTGAACTTTGTGTTGATGGTGAAATGTTTCCTTTCGTTTACCAATTAAGTTCCATTCATGCAAAATGAATCAGAGAAAACATTTATAGTTGTGTATTAGTAATCTATGAATTAATTGGTGATGGTTGTTTCATAGTTTTTACTTTGATTAGCAAGATCAGTGAATATTGAGAGGCAAAGGCTTACATGGTGGTCCTTTCCCCGTCCCTAGTTACGGGGTAGGATCGGCCGTAATGGACAGCTAGGGCAGGAGACAAATACCCCATGTCTTGGACCCCTTTATACATGGGAGTAGTGTGACCATGGCTTTACATGGGATGCATGGTTAGAGATTCTGAGGTGCCCGGATGGGTAACACAGTGCCCACCACATATATATCTGTATGTATCTGTTTGTCTATGTTTGTGTCTGCTGTTATATCTCTCTTTCTGTCTGTCAGTCTACTAGCCTGTCTGCCTAGATTTTCATCTGTCTGTCTTTTCCTCTGTCTTTGTCTGTCTGTCTGTCTCTTTCTCTGTCTCTGCCTATGTCTCTGTCTCATCTGTCTTTCTCTTTCTCTGTTTGTCTGTCTATCTGTCTCTATACAGCTCTGTCACCTGTCTTACCTTAGTCTCTGTCTTGTCTTTGCCTCTGCCTCTGTCTCTGTTTCATCTGTCTATCTCTTGTTATATCTCTGTTTTTTTTTCTCTCTCTCTCTCTCTCTATCTTTGATCTTTCTAATCTTTCTCTCTCTGTCTCTGTCTCTGTCTCTCTGTCTCTCTGTCTCTGTCTCTCTCTTTGTCTGTCTCTCTCTGTCTCTCTCTTGACTGTCTCTCTGTCTCTCTTTCACTGTCTCTGTCTCTCTTGTCTCTGTCTCTCTCTTCTCTCTCTGTCTCTAATCCTCTCTGTCTCTTTCTCTCTCTCTGTCTCTCTCTCTCTCTCTGTCTCCTCTCTCTCTCTCTGTCTCACTCTCTAAATCTCTCTTCTGCATCTTCTCGGTCTCTCTTCTCTCGTTCCCCTCTCTTGTCATCCTCTCTCTGCATCTCTCTCTCTGTCTCTCTCTCTCTCTCTGTCTCTCTGTCTCTTCTCCTCTCTGTTCTCTCTTCTTCTCTCAAACTTGTCTCTCTCCTCTTTCCTCTCTCTCTCTCTCTCTTCTCTCTCTTCCTCTCTCTTCTCTCTTTCTCTCTCTCTTCTTTCTCTCTCTCTCTTCTTTTCTCTCTCTTCTCTTCTTCTCTCCTCCTCCTCCGCTTCTCTCTCTTTCTCTTCTCTCTCTCTCTCCTCTCTTCTCTCTCTCCTTCTTCTCTCTCCTCTTTCTCTCTCGGGTTGTTCTCTGTTCTCTACTTTTCTTCTGTGTCTCTGTCTCTTCTGTCTTCTCTGTTTCTTTCTCTCTTTGTTCTCTCTTCTGCCGTGTCTCTCTTCGTGGTGTCTCTCTCTGCTACGCTCCTGCTACTCCCCGTGGTTTCTCTCTCTGGCCGTGTCTTCTCTCGATGCGTGTCATCCTCTCTACTGCGTATGTTCTCTCTCTGCGGTTGTTCTCTGTCTGTGTGTCTCTGTTATCTTGTCTGTGCTCTCATGTCTCGTTCTGTCTGTCTGTCTCGTCTGTCCTGTCAATGTCTGTCTGTCTGCCTGTGTGGTCTGTCTGTCTGTTCTGTCTGTCTAGTGTGTCTCTCTCTCTTCTCTATCTTGCTCGTCTCTCTCTCGTTCTCTCGTCTTCATTCTCTCTTCTCTCTATTCTCTCTCTTCTCTCTCTCTCTTCTCTCTCTCTCTTCATGCTCTCTCTCTCCTTCTCATTGCTCTGTCTCTCTTATTTCTGTCTCTCTCTCATTCTCTGTCTCTTTCTGTCTTTGTCTCTGGGTGTGCTTTATTGTTTGGTAGTATGAGTGCCTTATGAGATATGTATTATATGTTAAACATGCTTGCTAGCACACCGACTGGTAGTCTGTACGACTGCCAATGTGTGTCTTCTCGGTATGTGTGGTCGAACACATCGTCGCATGTACCCTTGTACTGTGTGTTTGACCATGTGTGCACTGGTCTGGTGTGTGTGTGTGTTGTTGGTGTGTGGGGTGTGTGTGTGTGTGCTTGTGTGGTAATCTGTATCTTGTTGTCTGCTGTGTCTGTCTCTCTCTGTTATCTTGTCTGTCTGTCTGAGCTGACTGTCTGTCTGTCTGTTCTGTCTGTCTGTCTGTCTGGTCGTCTTTGTCTGATCTGTTCTGTCTGTCCTTGGTATGTTCTGTCGTCTGTCTGTCTTCTCTCTCATCTCTCCTCTCTCTTCTCTCTCTCTCTCTCTCTCTCTCTTCCCCTTCTCAATCTCTCTTAATATATAAATATATATAATATCAATATAATAATTAATAAATAAATATCTTCTCCTAGCTCTCTCTGTCTCTATCTCTCTTCTGTCTCTTATCTCTCTCCTGTCCTATCTCTATCTCTGTCTGTCTGTCTGTCGTGTCTGTCTGTCTGTCTGTCTGTCTGTTAACTGTTTTCTGTCTGTTGTCTGTCTGTCTGTCTGTCTCTCTCTACTCTCTCATCCTCTCTTCTCTCTCTTCTCTCTCTCTCTCTCTTCTCCTCTCTCTCTTCTCTCTCTTCTCTCCCTCTCTCTCTCTCTCTGCAATCTCGGCCTCCGGGGGGATTCTTTGTCTCCTAATTTCTCGGTCCTCTCTATGTTCTTTGTCTTCGTCTCATTCCTCTGTCGTCTTCCCGTCGTAATGTTCTTGTCTTTCTCTCATGTTCCTCTTGCTGCTTCCTCTAATTTCCTTTTTATGTCTATTCTCTCATTTCTCTGTACTCTCTCTGTCTGATCTGTCTTGTCTGCTGTCTGTCTGTCTGTTCTGTCTCTGTCTCTTTGTCTCTCTGGTAGATTGCTCTGTTGTCATTTACGCGAAGATTGAATTGTGGACACATTAGCCCAGACAGGGGAGTGACAAGAGTAGAAAATCTCTCTCTCTCATCTCTCTCTCTCTCTCTCTGCTCCTCTCTCTCTCTCTCTCTCTCTCATCTCTCTTCGTACCTTCTCTCTCTCTCTCTCTCTTCTTCTCTCTCTCTCCCTCTTCTCCTCTCTCTCTGTCTCTCTCTCTCTTTCCTCTCTTCTCGTCATCTCTTCTCTCTGTCTCTTCCTCTCTCTCTCTCTTCTCTCTCTCTCTCTGCCTCCCTCTCTCTCTCTTGTCACTCTCTCTGCTCTCTCGTCTACTCATCTCTCTCCTCGTGTCACTCTCAGTCTGTCACTCTTCTCGGTTGCACTCTTCTCTAGTCACTCTCTCTCTCTCTCACTCTTCTCTACTCTCTCTGGTCACTCTCTCTCTCTTCTCACTCTCTCATTTCTTCACCTCTCTCTCTCGAACTCGTCCTCTCTCACTCTCTCTCCTCAACTTCTCTCTCTCTCTGCTCACTCTCGTCTCTTTCGACTCTCCTCTCTCTCATCACTCTCTCCCTCACTCTCACACTTTCTCTCTCTCTCTCTACTCTCTCACTCTCACACTTCTCTCTCTCTCTCTCGTCTCTCTCACTCTCACCACTCTCTCTCTCTCTCTCTCTCTCTCTCTCTCTCTCTCTCTCGTCTCTCTCTCTCTCTCTCTCTCTCTCTCTCTCTCTCTCTCTCTCTCTCTTCTCTCTCTCTCTCTCTCTCTCTCTCTCTCTCTCTCTCTCTCCTCTCTCTCTCTCTCTCTCTCTCTCTCTCTCTCTCTCTACTCTCTCTCTCTCTTCTCTCTTCTCTCTCTCTCTCTCTCTCTCTCTCTCTCTCTCTCTCTCTCTCTCTCTCTCTCTCTCTCTCTCTCTCTCTCTCTCTCTCTCTCTCTCTCTCTCTCTCTCTCTCTCTCTCTGTCTCTGTCTCTGTGTCTCTGTCTTGTCTCTGTCTCTGTCTCTGTCTCTGTCTCTGTCTTTTCTCTCTCTCTCTCTCTCTCTGTCTCTCTCTGTCTTTTCTCTCTCTCTCCTCTCTCTCTCTCTCTTCTCTCTCTCTCTCTTCTCTCTCTCTCTCTCTCTCTCTCTCTCTCGTCTCTCTCTCTCTCTCTCTCTACTCTCTCTCACTCGCTCTCTCTCTCACTCGCTCGCTCTCTCACTCGCTCGCTCTCTCACTTCGCGCCTCGCTCTCTCTCTCTCTCTCTCTCTCTCTCTCTCTCTCTCTCTCTCTCTCTCTCTCTCTCTCTCTCTCTCTCTCTCTCTCTCTCTCTCTCGCTCTCTCTCTCTCTCTCTCTCTCTCTCTCTCTCTCTCTCTCTCTCTCTCTCTCTCTCTCTCTCTCTCTCTCTCTCTCTTCTCTCTCTCTCGCTCTCGCTCTCGCTCTCGCTCTCGCTCTCGCTCTCTCTGTCTCTCTCTCTCTTCTCGCTCTTCTCGCTCTCTCTCTCGCTCTCGCTCTCTCTCTCGCTCTCTCTGTCTCTCTCTCTCTCTCTCTCTCTCTCTTCTCTCGCTCTCGCTCTCGCTCTCGCTCTCGCTCTTCTCTGTCTCTCTCTCTCTCTCTCTCTCTCTCTCTCTTCTTAAAAAAAAAAATAATAATAAAATTAAAAGACATTTTATTTAGAATGGAAAAGTCATTGTATAAATATTATGAAGATCTGTTGTGCATGAAATTGGACAATATAAAAAGAAAAACATTTTCACCAAATTGCTTCAAGGTTTGAGAAAGTACACTGCATAGAGGTCAAAATATCTGCTCATAATTACAGATGCCCCTATAAGGTTTTTAGTTATTATTTTTGAGCTGAAGCATAATTGGTGAACTCATTTGAAGGCATCACTGAAAAAAGCCAATGCAAACACTATCTATGGAAGTATTCTGACAGTCTCCTGTTCCCCAGCATCCAAAATGAAGATGGTTGTCATTTATTGCCAGAAATAATAATTATTCATACCTTAAGCATAAGAAGTTTGAAATGTGCTTTTGACAGCAACTCTTTCCATAAAGGATTAAGAGATCAGTGTCAAAAGTGATAGTGACTGTGACAGGAATCTTAGAACTTAACATAACCAAAGTATTCTTTCCTTTGGCACACATAATATTATGACATCCAACATAGGAGGGTATAAACAAAAGCATGGACACTAAAATTGCTCCACTTTTTGCAGGGCCATTGAGGAATCCTTAGCCTTGAGTATAGGTGTGACAAACATCAGAAGTTCCCAGGAGGATTTAAGTAGCAGTGAGAATGCAGAGGTAGCTGTTCCACGTGGACTGGCCTTAACCCCTGGAGGTAGCATCGTGGACTCAGAAATGGCCATGGCTTTGTCGCTATCCCAACAGCAACAGGAGGAGGAGGAGGCTCGTAAAAGGCAAGAGGAGGAAACACTAAAGCGCATCCTGGAGCTCTCCCTCACTGAAAAATAATGCTGGGCATGCTGTAGACCACACAAACTTCTTATGAAATTGGTGATGGGCTCTGTTGCAGATAAATGAAAAGGGAGAATTAGCAATGATTCTTTTCAGAATTAATTGGTTTAAGTCATTTCCAAATAAATTGCTGTCAAATAGATTTTAAACAAATGTGATTACCATTTCTCTGAAAAGGATCAAAGCAGAGGTTCAGTGACAGCAATAGGGAACAACAGAGACCCAAGATGGAGAATTTGATATTTAATTATAGAAAAGAAAGCAGTTTGTAAGTTGTTTTAGCCATGGTGAAAGATCCATGATGACTTATAGTGCCTCTTCATAGCATCTTTGTATATCAGGATTATTTCTTTAAAATGACCCTGAAATCATGTAGTGAAGTTTTTGCACATGCATTTATGCTTTATTTAAAGCACAATATATTAGTAAAGAATGTAGCTCACGTCTTCATACTGCATTTGAGCTGATTGCTTGAAGTTAATAGGTACTGGATTTTTTCAATTTGATAGGCATTTTATAATGTGATACAACTTGGATGCTTTAAGCATAGCAGGTAATATGTCTAAATTTATTTGTCTTGTACATTATTCTGATTCTTTGAAAATTGGGACTTTTTTTTCATTTTATGTAAATGTGCAGCTTGAGCCTTGTATGTATTGTAAGTGACAGTTCTGATATCTAATACGATGAGGAAACTATATCCTGTTAGTAATATGGGACTACAGTCTTCTGAACTTTCTTAATTGCCTGGTTGCTTGTTATGCCAACTTGGTAGTGCATTCAAAGTTTGAGTGTAAGTGTCTTGACCACTTTTCTACCTGTTTCAATGATCTTGGTATGTGTTAGGTTAGTACAAATATCAAAATAGAGTAATGGTTCAGTACAGAAAATTATATATGAGGTAAATGCAAGTCTGGAAGAGCTTTGGAGAATGTATAGTATGCTTATGATAGCTCATGTGTTCTGCAGGAACTTGTATGGTGTCCATAAAGGTATTATTGGAAGATCAGCACCTGCTAGACTGGTTTCCATTCTGGGTCATCATCATCAGTGCCCAGTACACCACTGTCTTGTTGTGGCCATATCACAAATGTTTATAGATTTAAAGTCTGCTCTGCAATAGGCCAACTGGAGTTTTGGCTTAACCGAGAGTCATTGCTTAATCTTGAAAGACACATTGAGCAGGAATTTTTGGTTGATTTAACCATGAGTCTTAAGTCGAGGGAAATTTAACTTGTTTCTCCACCAAGCATATCAAGAGTTTACAAGTAAAAATTCAGGGATTGCTGTTAATATTGAAAGATTACAAGCATTATCGTCTTAAGATGCAAGAGAAATATCACTGATACAGGGTAAATTTGTAATTTTGCAAGATTTAGTAATTGGAAAAATTTGTCAGTTTTATAACATTATAGTTCATAACATCAGGATAATACTATCATGATGTTTATGCTTTAGTAGAGTGGAAAACCAGTGGATTTTATCATGAGAGACAAGTTTCATCTTAATAGCTAAGCAAGAAGCAGAGACAGATGTTAAGCAGTTGTATGAATGTCTATATATTTTTTTTGTATATGTGTGGAAGTATTGGTAATATGTCAAGTTAGTATGTTTCTATAATACTGAATTTGATACGGACTACTACTATAATTGCAGGTAGTCACGCTTTATAATTTTTGATTCAGTAAAAGATTAAAAAATAAATGCTCAATGCTAAGAATATGGATTTGTTATGAGATTGTAAATGTGATGGATGCTGTAAGGTTTAACAATTTTTCTTTCCTTTCCAAAGGCAACAAGCTACACTTTTGTGTAATTTACAAACAAGGCAATAGGAATGTGATGTATGCTTCTCCTTCTCTATTTCATATAGTGAATAAAGCTTTCAACATCAACAACAGCAAAAAGTGTTTGACAATATTCTACAGGAAATATATTGCTCATTTTACCTTGTATAATGTAGGAGTATCTGGTTCTTTTTGATAAGTCTGGATGTGGTAAACATACAATTGATCTGTATGCCTGTAAATTGCCAGTTATCCACAGAGTTTTGGGACACTCTCCAAGCAGCATAATCATAGCAAGGCTAGCACCATTTACAAATATTTTGACATGTTATCTTTTCAATTGATGTAGTCAGTTCAAATGAAGAAGAGCAGTTCTGTAGCTCCACTATTCAGTTGTGGTTCAGATTTTATGGCTTGAGGAAAATGATGGTAATGAATCCCTGAAAAATGTACATATACAGGAAAATCATTGAGAAAAGAATGTTTGTGCTTGTTTGTATGATTTCGGTTTACAGAACTGGAACTGTTCTCTTTTAATGAAGCTGAACTTTGATTCTGCATTTATTTTTCCTTTTCAAGCAGGAATAAGAAAAGTTTACTAAAGTGGCTGAAATGATAGATAGTATAATATGTACTTGATATTTTAAAGTACAGTGATAATGCTTGGTATGTAATTCACTGAAACTTGTACATCATTCTGTATATGATGATGATAGTTACAAAAGAACAATATTGACTTGTGATGTTCGTGTTTTCTTACTGCAGGAAGATTTGATTTTGATTTTGAAATTTTGTGTATATACATCAACAGGATATTTTGTCTGCAGAATATTTTTACATTTAAGAGATACTTAAAAAGGTTTATAATTATGCATCTTCTGACAAACCATGATACTTCTACAGAAAGGAGACAGTATTTCACATATGCAAAAATATAAAATAGTACTCCCTTTTTCCTCCAGCATGTTGTACATCACTATTGGACTTGACTTTGAGCACATATTACCAGTCTGTGTAAAAAAATAGAGTGAACTCATCTGTCCATTATGAATACATTTTCACAGTTACAGATGTGTGGATATAAAGTTTTGCTGTTGCAGACAAAAACATTTTTTTGTATCTTCTGAAGATGTGAGTTCTTTGTTTTGTTTTGCAGATCCATATTCATATTATTTGCTTCATTGTTTTGTCCTTCATCTTTACCATCAAAGTAAGAGAAGAAATAATGGAAGCATGAGTATATATTAAGGAGGCATTTGATTTGTTAAAGTCCTTGCAATGATATCATCATAAACACTCACACTCACACTCAGGCTTGTTTTAGTCCACGGTGGTAGAGTTGGTTTGAGGCCATAGGAAATACTGCTTGGAAGATGGGAGAAGTCATGTTGTCTGTTTTGCTTTGCCGATTATTGACCAGTTCTTGTAGGTCTGTGTTGTATGTTCTGTATATTTGGATGTCAAATTTTTGCTTTGTTGTAAAAGGAAAAAGTAAGAATATGTTATTGGAAAGGAAAATCTGTGAATTAATAGCATTTGTATTATTTCATATTAATTTCATTAAATGTTAAGGAAAGAACCTTCATAAAGATAAGGGGAAGATAAATCAATATCACATAATCTTTATTGAGGGTTTTACTGTAATATTACTGTGATTTTATTATAGTATGTTATACAAATTTTATTAATACCTGTTGCTGATGTATGTGGTAAAAAGAAAGGTAAATTCTTCTTTGCTTGGTATTTCAAAAGATATTTGTCAGCAATTTTGAATATTGGTGATATACATAAAAAGTTAAATAGCCTAGGAATGGGTGAATCAAAGTAGGGTTGTCTGTCTGTCATCCTTCCACTCTGAATTTGTCTTTCATTCCATATCAATCAAATATGTTTTCCATTTGCATCTCCTTTTAAAATGTACTTATCGTGAACCAATATATCCAAAACACGTACTTAACTCGTAGGATGTATTGGTTTAAATAGTTCCTAATGTGAAATGTGTTGAAATTTGGCCATGGTGGATGAGAGGCAATAAATCTTTATTTTTCACAAATGTCTGGATTTACTTTCAGAAGACTAGTGTGTGAGCTTGAAATGGGAGACACAAAGGGTTAGACAGAAACTAGATATTTCAGTTAATTTTCTTTGTTCAGAAATTACCTGTATCTGATGTTTACTTACTGAATGTTTGATGAATTTACTGTACCATGTATGTGTCATTGTGGATAAAGAATTTCCTTTTTTTTTCTCAAATTGAAGGCAATCTGGAGAATTTTTTTTTCTAAGTATTAAGGGATCATGTGACATTTAAAGAATGTCATTTATAGAATTTTCTTTTGTTTTTGTTAATTCTCAGAAAAATGCCCAATTATGTTTAAAAGATATTACCTTATAATATATAATCTGTGGTCAACTTACAGTATATGACAAACTACCCTATTAAATACTATACTGTAGTGTTTATTATATGGTGAATATAGAATGTGATGAGACTAATTTTGAAGTTAGAAATCATGTGTACATCAGATGCATAATGTTTTACTTATTAAAAAATAAAATGAATAAAAAAATAAAAAAGTAAAAAAAAAAAAAAAAAAAAATCCAAAGAAAATTCTTAAAACATCATTGTATGTCAGGGCAAAAAAAAGAAAAAGAAAAAAATCCATTTGGGTTATACATGAAGTTTTGCATATATGGTGTATCAACTTGAGGTATTTACACAGGAAAGTAAATATTATAACCCTTTCCA
>NW_020870572.1:186154-188654 GCF_003789085.1 Penaeus vannamei
AGAGAGAGAGAATCGTAGATATGAAAGAACACATATCTGGGGAGAACGAGAGCAAAAGAGCAGCGAAAGCACACACAAAAAAACTTTACCATCAATGTCTTCTGCTGGGTTGTATAGCTTCAGTGTCCCCGGCTTCCCCTTGGTCTTGAGTCATGACTTGGGAATAAAACGGAAGGACCGAATAGTGAACCTGGTGGGTGAACATGCGGTGGTCAACGAGGGGCAGTAAGGGTGATTTGTAGTAGTAAACTGGGCTGTCGTCGTCGTCTTCTACCTCATCCGACGAAGCCAAAGCCATCGCCACCTTGAGGAATCCAAACACAGATAGTAAAATCTTCATTTTTCTGTAATATGCAAGGAAGATGTGGGGATTGAGGCCTGGTACTGATGTCATTTACATCATGTGGTACGCAGACGACATACACACACACACACTCACACGCATATGCACACGCACGCTCGCACACTTACACACACACGCACATGCACACTTACACACACACACATGCAGCACGCGCCGCGCGCGCGCACACACACACACACACACACACACACACACACACACACACACACACACACACACACACACACACACACACACACACACACACACACACACACACACACACATATCAATTTAGATATAAGGGTGCATTTTCTTAACCTTTTGCAGCCTTTGCTGCACAAAACACTTGATTTCAAAGAATCTTGATCAACAACAGCCTAAAAATCCTACAAAGATATTAAAAAAAGATTCACCAATATAGTTTGTCTTCCCTACTGCATGTACTTATACCAATAAAACTCACATACAGACTAGTACATACCAGATACCACAGGGATATCACACTCACGCATTAACGAAAGGATACAGTTTTCTGATGAACTCCGCTCAAGGGTCTTCCAGATTCCGGCTGGAGTTTCCTCTTTTAAGCTCTAGGCCTACATACTTTTTGTGCTTTATTCAGAATTGATCAGCTTAATTCAGTCTTTAGTGGACACTCTCTTTATCAAAGATCGATGCATTTTCTCATACTGTTCGGTCTCGTTTCCTCTATGACGTATTTCGAGGGAATGGTTATTTATTTTCTTGACCCGAATGGCTTATGACAAAGTTTAAAGCCACGAACTTATCTAAATTTATCGTTCACTGGATGGTCTGGAGAGAGTAGGTCTAGTGGAACCGTGATGCTTGGTAACACATGGACTTTGACTCCGCACAAAGCATTTCTTTGTATATGTAAACAAAGGGACGCCATGTTCTGCGGTAAGTAGTATTCACCCCTGAATTCCAAGCCGCTGCAGATTATCAACTTTCGACTATTGGCGGGCTCTTTTCCCGGCATTTGTTTGTGTTTTGATGTATATGTCTATTTATCTATCCGAGGGTAAAAAGCTTGTATGCTCGATACTGTTTGGCAACTTTCGCTGAGTTTCATGGCCATGAATATATGAACGATTATGGATATAAGTTTTCATAACTTGACTTGTATTTTATCTGCATGTCTTTGTGTGTTGCTGTATCACTCCATATCTTGGTTAATTTTTCCTAATCCGATGGTCTGTAACTATAGATATAGATAATGTTTATGGTGTAGAATTGAGTTTTTCACACAATAAAATGTAAATTTTCCCCTTGTGAAAGTTGAATATATATATATTTTTATCTAGGAGCAAGGATAAATTGACGAAATCATTGCTGCCAAATGCCTGTGCGCTCACCTGTTTTTTAAATTGTTTTTTGGGGAACTGGGAAAGATACATATCTTTAAATTTTTTGTTGCATACAGGTTGAATAGCGGTTCTCTTTCTCTTCCTCTGTCTCTCTTGATATTTGCCTCTGCTTCTATTAGTCAGACCAACTGCCTGTTGTCTGTCTCTCACTCACTCTCTCCCTCCTCCCTCCTCCTCTCTCTCTTCTCTCTCTCTCTCTCTCTCTCTCTCTCTCTCTCTCTCTTCTCTCTCTCTCTCTCTCTCTCTCTCTCTCTCTCTCTCTCTCTCCTCTCTCTCTCTCTCTCTCTCTCTCTCTCTCTCTCTCTCTCTCTCTCTCTCTCTCTCTCTCTCTCTCTCTCTCTCTCTCTCTCTCTCTCTCTCTCTCTCTCTCTCTCTCTCTCTCTCTCTCTCTCTCTCTCTCTCTCTCTCTCTCTCTCTCTCTCTCTCTCTCTCTCTCTCTCTCTCTCTCTCTCTCTCTCTCTCTCTCTCTCTCTCTCTCTCTCTCTCTCTCTCTCTCTCTCTCTCTCACTCTCTCTCTTTCTCTCTCCCTCTCTCTCTATCAGTCTATCTGTCTATCTTTCTAAGTATATATATATATGTGTGTATTGATGTAGCTATGCAAATATATGTATAAAAAATATATATATATACATATACACACACACACACATATATACTAGCCACTCTGCAATTATGATGCCAGACCGCCCCTGTAGATAATATGTGTGTGTGTGAGAGAATATATACATAATATATATATATATATATATATATATATACATATATA
>NW_020870572.1:202427-204927 GCF_003789085.1 Penaeus vannamei
TTTCTTTAACTTCGAATTGTTGCAAATATATATATTTTTAAATTACTTTTCTTTCCTCTTGATACTTCTTTTTACTCATCGCTTCCATCTGTATCTCATTATTATTTATTTTCTTCTTCACTTCTTTTTCCTAACCACCAAAAGATGTCAAATGAAATCACGGGGCGGTTTTCCGCCATTCCTGGTGATTTCCAGACCATATATTTAGTCTTTTTTCCCTCGGCCATTACTTTTCACGGCCGTCCGATTCACTTAAGTACAATCTCGACATTTTCACAGCTATCGGGTGCCTCGCTGGATACCTTATTTCCACGCGCACCTGACGTAATAACTTACGTTGGGGGGGTGGGGGTGGGGGTGGGTGGGAGGGGAGGGGTGGTCATAGTAACTGTTTTTCTTTTCTTTTATTATTTTTTTTTTTACAGTAAAATAGTTCTTCTCCTTTCTTCTTTTCAAGGAGGGATTTACTGTAATTGATTTTAATCCTTTTGTCGTGATAAAAAATCTCTTTTTTTAACTGTTAACATATATATATATATATATATATAAATATATATATATATATATATATATGTATATATATATGTATATATATATATACATATGAATATCTATATCTATCTGTCTATCTATCTATCTATCTATATATATATATATATATATATATATATATATATATATATATATATATATATATATATATATATATATATATATATATATATATATATATATGTATATATATATATATATATATATATATATATATATATATATATATATATATATATATATATATATATATATATATATATATATATATATATATATATATAATAGAAACGCACATATATGTATGTCTATATATATTATTTTCAAGGTTGCCAAAATCCCCGTTCCTTTCCTATGAGTCCTATAATTTACAAATTACCTCTAACGTAATGTTTCTAAACGTTTTCGGATGCCGTAAACATTTCCCAGTCATTAGTTCTACCTGCCCCCGCTGGTCAGGGCGGGGCCGGCTCTGCTCGCCTGTTTTATTCGTTAAATTCTGGGTACATTTTAGAATCTCAAAAGTTCTTGGAGGATGGGGATTTTTTTTTTGGAAAGGGGGGGGTGGGGGTGGCAAGGGGGAGAGGTATTAAATAATTGGAAAATTTGGTAATGAATGGATGAATGGAATGGACGGAGGGTAAAGGTCAAACTAGGTTGACCTTAGTTTCCTGACCTAACTTAGTTTAGTTAAACGAACCTCAGCGTTACCTAATCCAACCTATCTTTTCCAGTCTAACCTAACCAGACCTGACCCAATCTAACCTAGCCAAATCTACTTTAGCCTAACCTGACCTCAGGGGAAGCTAGGGATTGGAGAACACCCGGTGGACTTCCAGTTGACCCCCAGTAGATCCTTAGTTGACCCCTAGTTGACCCCCAGTAATCTCTAGTTGACCCCAGCAGATCCCTAGTTGACCCCCCCCAGTAGATCCCCCTATTTGACCTCCAGTGAGCAGATCCCTAGTTGTTGACCTCCAGTAGATCCCTAGTTGACCTCCAGTAGACCCCAGTTAACCCCTATTGACCTCCGTAGACCCCCTAGTTGACCTCCAGTAGACCCCCAGTTTAACCCCCAGTTGACCCTAGTAAGACCCTAGCGGTCTCTCCAGCACACACCCAGAACCCCCCCCCCCACTGTCCTTCCCCACTTACCCTTACCCTTCCCCCCTCCCCTCCCCTTACACAATGCGTAATCCCTAATTTCCAGGGTTATCAGTCACCCTCCCGTTTCCCTAATCCCTAATTTTCAAGGCTACTGGGCCCTTCCCTCCGTACTGCAATCCCCAAATTTTGGCGGTTGCATAAATTCACAACTTTTTTGTTTTTTTTCTTTTTTTTTTTTAACTATTATTATTATAATTTCTTTCTCTTCTGGGACTGTTATTGTCATAGCGAATGTACATATTTTTGAAGATATACAATTAACTCGTTTTTTATATAACACGACAAAGATTATGATAATGTTTAAAGAAATAGCGAATGTGTTTATTTTCTAATATATACAATTAACACAACCTTTTGTTTTTCCTTTTTTTAGACTATTATTATTATCATTTCTTTTCTGAGACTGTTATCGTCATCAAAGATTATGATAATGTTTGAAGAAATAGCGAATGCATATATTTTTGAATATGTTCAATTAACACTTTTGTTTTTCCTTTTTTTTTAAACTATTATTATTATTATTTCTTTTCTGAGAAAGCTATCGGCATCAAAGACAATGATAATTGTTTGAAGAACTAGCGAATGCATATATTTTTTAATATATACAATTAACTCAACTGTTTTTTTTTATATAACACGGCAAAGATTATAATAATGTTAGAAGAAATAGCGAATGTATATATTTTTTAATATATCCAATGAACACAACTTTTTGTTTTTCCTTTTTTTTAACTATCATTATTATTATTTCTTTTCTGAAACTGCTATCGGCATGAAAGAC
>NW_020870572.1:224927-227427 GCF_003789085.1 Penaeus vannamei
TACTATAAATGCCATTGTGTCGGGATTTTCCATTCAGCAGCGTCGTGTTTGCACTGTTATTATTGGTCGGGGCGGTGTTTCCACACGTGGTGCCGTGTTTTTCTTGTCGATGTCAGTGTTTTCCATGTATTTTTCATGTATTGACAATGGTCGCGGACCTATTGGTTCAAGGGACATCTGCACACACCCATACGCACGTAGGCAAAGATACATACACACACGCAAATAACACATGCATACACACGCACTCACAAACAGAAACACACAAACACAAAACAAATAAACAGACACACAACACACAACACACACACACACACACAACACAAAACACATACACATAAACACAGACACAACACACATACACATATAAACAGACAGACACACACACACACACACACACACACACAAAAACACATACACACAAAAAAAAAAACACACACACACAAACACATACAGGTGCGAAACACATGCACACCCAACCATAAACACACAATCTACACAAATATAACGATAAACACACAACACACGCAAAAAATAAGTGTATTTTAATCTTCCATCATGCTAGTAGGCTAAGGGTGTAGAGAGGTTAGGGGGAGGTCAGGGAGGGGGGGGTATAGCCGGATGAGGAGGGGGTCAGGGGTAGGGGATGAGGGGGGCTGGTCAGGATGGGGGTGGGGGGGGAGTATGAGGAAGGGGTCAGGGGGCAAGGTGGAGGTCATGAGCTAAGGGGGTGGGGTGGGGGTGGGGGGGTAGACAGGGGGTTCAGGGTAACTTTCGTTCTGTGACTGCCGGGGATGAATATAAATTTGCTGTTATATTTCACCGGATGCTGATGCTAACTGTCTTCAGGTTTTGTGCGAGACTGGATAATGCGTGCGAACATGCGAGCCGGTTCTCTCTCTCTCTCTCTCATTCTTTCTCTGTCTGTCCGTCTCTCTCTGTCTCTGTCTCTCTCTCATCTTTCTTCTCTCTCTCTTTCTCTCTCTCTCTCTCTCTTCTCTTCTCTCTCTCTGTCTCTCTGTCTGTCTTTTCTCTCTCTCTTCTCTCTTTCTCTCTCTCTCTCCTCTTCTCTCACTCATCTGTCTGTCTGTCTGTTCTTTCTCTCTCTCTCTCTCTCTCTCTCTCTCCTTCTCTCTTTCTCTCCTCTTCTCCTCTCTCTCTCTCTCTCTCTCTCTCTCTCTCTCTCTCTCTCTTCTCTCTCTCTCTCTCTCTCTTCTCTCTCTCTCTCTCTCTCTCTCTCTCTCTCTCTCTCTCTCTCTCTCTCTTCTCTCTCTCTCTCTCTCTCTCTCTCTCTCTTTTCTCTCTTCTCCTCTCCGCTCTCTCTCTTTCTATCATTTTCTTTTTTTTGCTTATCTTCTCATTTCCTGTTCTGAAGTAATGATTCTTATCTTTTATCTATCATATTTATCATATCTCTCAAGCTTAGAGATTGAAAAAATAAAATTATCACCATCAAATCCCCTCCCACCCCCCTTCCCGCCAAAAAAGATAATAGATAAAGATACACAAAAAAATAGATAAAACACGACAAACATCTCATTCTCTAATTCAACCCTTTTTTGCCTTTCTCCCACACCGTATAATTCTCCGAAGTTAACCGACCAAAACCGAAACCGACCGGCCGATTTCACTCCCTCCCTTCTCCTCCCGACCGCCGATTTCACTCCCTTCGCCCTCCCCTCCCTCCCGACCGCCGACCCCTCGATTCAACCCGACCGCCGACCGCCGATTTCACCCCTCCCCTCCCTCCTCCGACGCCGATTTCACCCTCTCCCCTTCCCTTCCTCCCGACCGCGATTTCCCCTCTCCCTCCCTCCGACTGCCGATTTCACCCCTCTTCTCCTCCCTCCTCCGGCGCCGATTTCACCCCTTCCCCTCCTCCTCCCTCCCGACTGCGATCCTCGACTGCCGATTTCACCCTCTCCCTCCCCCTCCTCCGACCGCCGATTTCACCCGTCCCTCCCCCTCCTCCGACCGCCGATTCCACCCCTCTCCCTTCCCCTCCCTCCCGACCGCCGATTTCACCCCTTCTCCCCTCCCCCTCCTCCCGACCGCCGATTCCCCCCCCTCTCTCCCGATTTAGCCCCTCATCTCCCTTCCCCCTCGCCCCCTTCCCCCCGAACATAAACTTAGAGACGGACCACAACTTACCGAGGTCCCATTATGCAGTTCCCTCCGTCTCGGCTGAGGGGCTGGCTCCGTCTCACTAAACACATCCTGGTCTTTGTTGGGGTGCCGGAGGACACACCTCTTGGGGGAGGGAGGGGGGACGCTGGGGTTGGGAAGGTGGGGTGGGGTAGGGAGGGAGGGGTGGGCTGGTTATAGGGGGGGACGCTGTGGTTGGGAAGGTGGGGGGGTAGGGAGGGAGGGGGGCTCGTTATAGGGGTGGGGGAGGCACTGGGGTTGGGAAGGTGGGGGAGGGAGGAAGGGGGGAGAGGGTAGGGAAGGTGGGGTGTTTCGTACCTGTGTTTTTGTGTGTGTGAGTTTATGTTTTGTGTTT
>NW_020870572.1:229927-237427 GCF_003789085.1 Penaeus vannamei
ACTCAATCCCTTCCCCTCGCTTCTCCTACCTTCTCTTAGCTCTCGCTTCTCCCTCACTCATACTCCCCTCCCTCGCCTCTCCTTCTCCTATCTCTTAGCTCTCGCTTTCCCCTCACTCATACTCCCTTCCCTCGCTTCTCTACTTCTTCTTAGCTCTCGTTCTCCCCTCACTTCATTACTCCTTCCCCTCGCTTCCTACCTTCTCTTAGCTCTCGCTTCTCCCCTCACTCACTCCCTTCCCCTCCTTCTCCTACTTCTCTAGTCTCGTTCTTCCCTCACTCATACCCCCACCTCGCTTCTCTACCTTCCTGCTCTCGCTTCTCCCTCACTCATACCCCCCCCTCGCCTCTCTCCTTCCCCTTGCTCTCGCTTTCTCCCCTCACTTCTATACCCCCTCCTCGCTTCTCCTCCTTCCCCTTGCTCTCGCTTTCCCTCTCCATACCCCCCTTCCCCTCGCCTCTCCTCCCTTCCTTGCCTCTCGCTTCTCCCCTCACTCATACCCCCCCCCTTTTTCGGGCCCTCTCCTTTTTTTCCCTTCCCCTTTTTGCTCTCGCTTCTTCCCCTCACTCATACCCCCTTCCCTCGCTTCTTCCTCCTTCTTCCCTTGCTCTCGCTTCTCCCCTCACTCATACCCCTTTCCCTTGCCTCTCCTCCTTCCCTTCTTCCTTCCCCTTGCCCTTGGTTCTCCTCTCATTCATACCCCCTCTCCCCTCGCCTCTCCTCCTTCTCCTAGTTCTTGTTCTTCCCCTACTCACATCCTCCGCGTTTCCTCTCTCCCTTCCCCTTGCTTTAGCTTCACCTCACTCGTACTCTTTCCCCTCGCTTCTCCTCCCTGTCCCCTCTCTCCCCTTCCGCTTGCTCTTGTTATCCACCATCACAGCCTCTTCCCCTAGCTTCTCCTCCCTTCTCCTAGTTCTTGGTTCTTTCCCTACTCACTTCCTCGCTTCTCCTCTCTTCCTTCTCTCCCTTCCCCTCGGTTCTCCTTTCTTCCCCTCTCTTCCTTCCCCTTTCCTTAGTTCTCGCCTCACCCATACCCCCCTCCCCTCGGGTTCTACTCCCTTCCCCTTGCTCTCGCTTCTCCCCTCACTCATACCCCATTCCCCTCGCCTCTCCTCCCTTCCCCTCTCTTCCTTCCCCTTGCCCTTGGTCTCCCCTTCATACCCCCCTCCCTCGCCCTCCTCCTCCCCCTTGCTCTCGCTTCTCCCCACACTTCTCCTAGTTCTTGGTTCTTCCCCTACTCACATCCTCCCGCTTCTCCTCTCTCCCTTCCCCTTTCTCGTTTCTCCTCTCACTCATACCCCCTTCCCCTCGATTCTCCTTTCTTCCCCTCTCTTCTTTCCCCTTGTTCTTAGTTATTCCATCATTCACGGCCCCTTCCCCTCGCCTCTCCTACCTTCTCTTGGCTCTTGGTTCTTCCCCTACTCACATCCTCCCGCGTCTCCTCTCTCCCTTCCCCTTGCTCTAGCTTCTCACCTCACTCGTACTCTCTTCCCCTCGCTTCTCCTCCCTTCCCCTCTCTCCCTTCCGCTTGCTCTTGGTTATTCCACCATTCACAGCCTCTTCCCCTAGCTTCTCCTCCCTTCTCCTAGTTCTTGGTTCTTTCCCTATTCACGTCCTCCTGCTTCTCCTCTCTCCCTTCCCCTTGTTCTCAGTTCTCCCCTCACTCATACCCCCTTCCCGTCGCTTCTCCTATCTTCGCCTCTCTCCCTTCCCCTTGCTCTTGGTTATTCCACCATTCACAGCCACTTCCTCGCTTCTCCTCTCTTCCTTTCTCTCCCTTTCCCTCGGTTCTCCTTTCTTCCCCTCTCTTCCTTCCCCTTGTCCTTGGTTCTCGCCTCACCCATACCCCCTCCCTCGGTTCTCCTCCTTCCCCTCTCTCCCGACTCCTTGTTCTCGGTCTTCCCTCACTTATACTCCCGCTCTCCCCTCTCCACTCTCCGCGCTCTCCTCTCTCCTCCCCTCTCCTTTCCCTACTCTCCTCCTCTCTCCCCTCTCCCCCTCGCCCTTTTCCCCGCTCCCTCCCCTCTCTCCCCCCCTCGCCCCTTTTTCTCGCTCCCCTCCTCTCCCTCTCCCCCTTTCCCCCTTTCCTACACCTCTCCCCTCTCCCTCTCCCCCCTCGCCCTTTTCCTACTTTCCTCCCCTCTCCCCTCCCCCCCTTCGCCCCCTTTCCCTACTCTCTCCTCCCCCTCGCCCCTTTCCCTGCTCCCTACCTCTCTCCCTCTCCCCCTTTCCCTACTCTCCTCCCCCCCTCCCCCTTTCCCCGCTCCCTTCCTCTCTCCTCTCCCCCTTCGCCCCCTTTCCCTCCCCCTCTGCTCCTCCTCTCACGTCTCAAGGCTGAGACTCCGACCTTCACACACACGCGAAAATCTCTCTCTCTCTCTCTCTCTCTCTTATTGATCCAAGATGATTACGAAATGATTTCGAAGCCATTTTATAGATGTGTGGCGGCGGTCGTACTTTCTCTCTGGACGCCGACCCGCTCGTGGATAGCCGCGCGGGTACAGGCACGTTAGATAGCTGTCCGTATCTGTACGTATTTCTCACACGATGCGCGCAAATGAAGATAAAATCACATACACGCACACACGCATACACATACGCACGCACGCACACGCACACGCACACGCACAGGCACAGGCACATGCACACACACACGTGCACACACCACACACACACGCACACACACACACGCGCACGCACACACGCACACACATACTCTTTGGGCAGAGAGATGAAGCTACTTATGATCCCCCCCCCCCCCCTCCTTTCCTGTGCCCATATTAATCTGCTTTGGAGAGTCAATGACCTCCGACCCCGGTTAGACTATGAAAAGGTAGATGAGTATGTACGTATGTATATATATATATATATATATATATATATATATATATTATATATATATATATATATATATATATAATATCATATATATATATATATATATATATATATATATATATATATATATATATATATATATATATATATATATATATATATATATATATATATATATATATATATATATATATATATATATATATATATATATATATATATTATATATATATATATATATATATATATATATTATATATATATATATATATATATATATATATATTATATATATATATATATATATATATATATATATATATATATATATGTGTGTGTGTGTGTGTGTGTGTGTGTGTGTGTGTGTTTGTGTGTGTGTGTGTGTGTGTGTGTAATCTATCTTACTATGTCCGTGTATGTGTGCGTACGTATACACACACATATATAGGAAATATAATCACACATCCATACGCGCATACATACAGATATACATGAATATATATGTATGTATATCAGTGTGTGTAACTTACACCTCCATTTTGCATCTTCTTTCTTCAAACAAACAAACAAAAATCATCTGAATGGAGATATTTGCCTTTTAATAATTCTTTTTTCTATCGCTTTTCATATAACCTAATTTCTTTCTGTTTTTTTTTGTTTTTGTTTTCTCCTCCTCTTCCTCTCCCTAATCTCATCTTACTTTATACCTCCAGTTCCCATTTTTAATATCGTTTATCAGCCTCTTCCATTTCATTCTTTTCCTAATATTTTTCTTTCCGGTTTCTCTTATTCCTTTGGTCGAGAATTTCCGAGTGAGTTTCCCTTGCCATGCAGACACGCACACACGCACACAGAGACACACACACATTCATACGGACGTACATATGTTCGCTCACTTACAAACTCTTTTCTCTCTTCTCTCACTCGTTCACATATACACATATTTATCTTCATAAACACATACACATATTTACATCTTCATACAAACACACACACGTTCAGTCATTCACACATACACAGATACACTTACACACACACACACAGACACTTTCACTTTCCCACACACACACACACATACACTTACACTCTCTCTCACACACACACACACTTACACACACACACCACACACACACACACACATTCACACATTACCACACACACACACACTTTCACACACACACACACAGACACACACACACACACAGACAGTTACAACACACACACACAATTACACACACACAATTACACACACACAATTACACACACACACACACACACAATTTCACACACACTTACACACACACAAACACACACAGTCTCTCTCTCACCCCCCCCCACAATTTCACACACACACACACTCTCACCCCCCCCCCCACACAACACTCACACTCGAGCTGCAGTAACACTTACTCCTTCCAATCCATTTTCTTTTTCTTTCTTTTTTTCTTCTATTTTATTATCTTACGCTCGATGAAGGAAGATCTCCTTTCAACGCCCGCCCACTCCTTAACTCTAATGATCAGGATGCGCCGCCCATGCGTTCCGTGGGCGTTTTTGGGGCGTCTTGAGGTGGGTACAAATTCCGAGCGTGGAGCAGCGTGTTCTCGGACCCGCATGTGGCATTCCCTTGTCATTCGGGCGGACGTTGTCATGCATGTCATTTCTATCTCATCTCTGCTACTTGTCATGGAATTTACATAAAAAATGGGATCGTTTAATAATCTCTTATTTGAGTATGTTTTTGATTTATTAAAAGATGCTTTGGATAACGTCATTGTTATTGTTATTTATTTTCCTTTTCAGTGATAAAACAAACTTTTTTTTATGATACTGCTTATATTCGAATGTTGGTTATTTGCGGGACATAGAAAAAAAATCAAAATGTCTAAGATTTAGTCGTCTTCGGGTATGCGTAAAAGTGGGAAGAAAATGAGAAATTATATATTCATATCAATGTATCAAAATATTATATTTTGATGACGTATATCAAATGCCTATACATAGGCCTACATTCAAAGGAATTGATAAAGACAAATATAATTTCTAATACAACTGACATTGATCATCTATTATACATATCATTAATCAACTAACACACGAGAAACGCGTGATGTCTGATAAAAGAAAACAATATATCAAAAATAGCTAATATGAAACAATAACGAAGTGCTTCTTTAGTTGTGTTCCCCGACGACAGATGGCCTCAGAACGGCATTTAAAAGCTCAACCGTTACAGTTTTGGAGCTGTGGAAGGAAGAAGCCTTACGTCAGAGGAGAATTAGAAGACACCCTTCCCTTTTACGTCCATCTGACTTTGTGAATGACTTTTCTCTTCATCAAGTATTATTAAGTGGAAAAATAACAGCAGATGACGTCAAACCACGCCCGATATAAAGCCCCGAACACAACTTGTAAGGATCCTCTTAATCGCTCAGAATAAAAATAAAAGTTGTTTGTGATCATCCACCCCATATTTCAAGTAAGTAATTTTCTTGTATTTTTTATGCTATTTCAGTCAGATTTTTCTCCCTTGCCGATTAAGAATATAAATCTTATTTTGTTATACGATCCTTGATCCTTTATGCAAGTAGAAAAAGAAAGAAAAAAAAAAAGTATAATAAGCCAGGAATTTTGAACAACACGGATCTAGTTCAATAAGCTATTCAGACTGAAATAGCTGTTTCATACACGCCGAACAAGACGTCACTAAAAGGCAGGGTTTCGCTTTTAATCCACAAAACCCACCGGGTCAATGGCACCGAAATCCCTGTGTGGAGGCTCGAGACCCGACCTTGAAAGCGCCATTGTTTGCGATGAGTGACGAAAACCCGGTCAAGGTGTTTATTTCCAGGCGTGTTACTTGATTTCGGAACAAATGTGTTATTTTCTGGTTGTTTTTTTAGGGTGATTTGAATTGATTTGAGATTGGGTTGTATCGGGAAATACGAATTCTGGAGATCGGTGGGTGATTATAAACAGGACTGAATCACCGCTTGAAGCAATCGGCTCTTTGGCGCTCCGGTGAAAGCCAACGTGTCTCCTACCCCACGCACTTCGTCAAAATAGAGTTTGAATTGTACTTTTTTTTAGATTAAAGAAGAAAAAGTCTCAAAGAAAACCGAGATCTTTCTTGACACAGTATCACGTGGTGGAGGTTGATGGCCTTGGAGGGATCGCCGAAGGTGCGGAGGTCACGCCTACCATCAGTATTCAAACGTTAAATCCCCAGAAACGATTTTACAGTTGAATATAATCAACATGGTGTATTTTACAACATAGGTTCGATTTGTTGGACTGAATCAAGTGCACTCTCAGAAATTTAAACCAGTCCCACACTCGTACACACGCATACGCGTACACACACACCCCCTCCCGTCCCCTTCCTCCCTCCCCTGCCTCCAGCTCTGAACCACTTATTTTTGAGAAATTCCAGATAAGAAATATACGATTTTGTCTTTACATTCCCGGAAAATCGCACATACACCCCTCCCCCCCTCTCCTCTCCTCCCCGCTCGCGTGAAATTTATGAGAATCTGAAAGGTATTGAACACCGTTGAAAAGAGGCGGATCTTCCTTTAACCTCCCCCTCCCATCCCAAAGCCCCACAACTCCCCAAAATAGAATAAAAAAATAGAAATAAAAGAAAAATAATTATAAAAAAGAAGAAGAATAAGACTACGAAAAGGGAAAAGAAGAAAAGGCAGAACCCGGGAGAAGAGAGATAAGGAGAGGACGGAGGGGGCGGGCGGGAAGGAAGGACGGGCGGGAAAGGTGATTGGAATGGCCAACGCTCCGAGCTTGTCCGCCGGAGGAAATTGGTTCCTCGGGCGGCGGCAGGAGCGCCCTCCGCTGCATTCTGAGGAGGCCAGGGGGGGGGGCGGGGGGGAGGGGAAGGGAGGAGGGAGGGAGTAGGAGGAAGAGGGAGGGAGGAAGGAGGGACGAAGGGAGAGAGGAGAGGGAGGATAGGGGGAAGAGAGGAGGAAGGGAAAGAGAGGAAGGGGGAGGAGAGGGAGAGGAGGAAGAAGGAAAAGGGGAGGAAGGAGGAGGGAAGGGTGGCGGAGGGAGGGAGGGAAGGGAGAGGAGGAGAGGAGGAGGGGAGGAAGGAGGGAAGGGGGGGAGGGAAGGGAGAGAGGAAGGAGGGTTAGAGAGAAGAGGGAGAGGGAGAAGGAGGAGAGGGGAGGGAGGGAGCGGAGGGAGGAGGAGGAGAAGAGTAGAAAGAGGAGGAGGAGGAGAAGAAGAAGAAAAAGAAGAAAGAAGAGGAGGAGGGGGAAGGTGATGGTGGTGGCGGCGGCGGCGGCGGAGGAGGAGAGGAGGAGAGAGGAGAAGAAGAAGAAGAAGAAGAAGAAGAAGATGGAGAAGGAGATAGAGATAGAGATAGAGATGGAGAAGGAGGTAGAGATAGAGATGGAGAAGGAGATAGAGATAGGGATAGATAGATATAGATAGATAGAGATAGAGAAGGAGAAGGAGAAGGAGAAGGAGAAGAGAAGAGAAGGTGATGGCGGAGGAGGAGGAGGAGGAGAAGAAGAAGAAGAAGAAGAAGAAGAAGAAGAAGAAGAAGAAGATGGAGATGGAGATGGAGATGGAGATGGAGATGGAGATGGAGATGGAGATGGAGATGGAGATGGGGAGAGGTAGAGGTAGAGTAGAGGTAGAGGTGGG
>NW_020870572.1:248007-258007 GCF_003789085.1 Penaeus vannamei
ACACACACACACACACACACACACACACCGCGTCCGTTCCTCCGCGCACGCAGGCTTCCTCCCGCCCAAAACAAACCCCCTCAGGCTGTCCCCTCAGGCGACTCGCCCTCCCTTTCAGGCGGCAACGACGTGGACACGGGAAGCGTCTGCGAGATGAACAACCTGAGGCACCGCGTCGGGTCCAAGTGGCACCCCTTCCTGGCACCCAAAGGCTTCGACACCTGTTCCGTCTGCACGTGCCTGGTGAGTGTCTTCCTCCGGCTTCGCGGTGTGTGGCTCCCGAGATTCTGTTGGTGTGGAAATGAGAGAAAAAAAATGTATGGACAGAAATCTTATGTATAAGATCGGTGTAGCTATGCATGCTTGCTTTCACACCCACACGCACCTATATCTATAAATGTAAATAAACAAATTGATGAATAAGTAATTAGATTAACACAAGAGACCCGAGTCCCCTTTCAACAGGAACCTGGGCCTCCCCCCCTCGGTCCATAGGCCTACCCTCCCTCTCAACGCCCGCCTCTCCTTCCTTCTTCAGATGAGTAGCTCGAGCAAGCCCTACGTCGACTGCTTCAGGTCCTCGTGCCCTGTCCTGCCCTGCCCCGAGAGCGAATTCGTGTCGAGCCCTTCGTCGTGTTGCCCCGTGTGCCGCGAGACCGAGCCGGAGGCGGTGCTGCCCCCCGCCTGGCCCGAAATGCCCAACGACAGGCAGCACGTGATATCGAGCAAGCAGCAGCTGGAGGACATCTTGAGAAGAGGAGGCTGTTCGAGAGCACAGGTGCGCACGGAGGGACTTGCGGGAGGCGAGAGAGGGAGGGAAGGAGGGGGAGGGAGGGTGACAGAGAAGAGGGGAGAGAGAGAGAGAGGAAGGAGGAGGGAGGGAGAGAGGGGAGAGAAAGAGAAAGAGAAAGAGGGAAGGAGGGGAGGGAGAGAGAGAGGGAATAGGGAGGGAGGAGAGAGGGGTGGAGGATGAAGGGAAGGAGGGGGGGAAGGGGAGTGGGAGAGGGAAGGAGGAGGAGGAGAGTTGAGGGAATGAGGGGGGGAGGAGTGGAGAAAGGGGGAGAGAGAGAGAGAGAGTTTTTCCCATACCGTTCCTAACACTACCAAAATCATTTCAGAGTTCCTATGAAAACGGAGCAGAGTGGCACCCCAAAGTGGCATGGATTGGAGATTACAATTGCGTGACCTGCAAATGTAAGGTAAGTGTGCTCGTAAAATGATGCTTTTGAATTAAACACTTTTAATAGTTACTCGTTGTCTTTCGAATGGGTAAATAGGTCATATATATCACAGATTGTATTTGTTTGAAAAAAATAGACAGTTGCTCAGATAAGAAATATAGGACTTTTTCCCTTCTCCATATCACACTCCATTTGTCACAGTGAAAAATATAATAGTAATAATGGGGCAAGCATATCTTAGTACATAGAACAGCTGCAACTGCAATGCCCCAGAGATTATCCGTAGCCCTTCCAGTCAATTCAGCTGTGAGTACTGGCATCAGCTTAAGGTTAAAATCGGACCGTAGCCACACAGTGCCACATCTTAGTACAAATGCCCTTTTGTGGACATCCCCCTTACGTCAGCAGTGACACTGAACGACACAGGTAGGGCTAACACTGCTAAGACACCCAGCCATCACTTTACCTCACTGATGATCCTTTCGTCTCCCGCAGGATGGCAACATCACTTGTAGTTACCTCCAGTGCCCGAAGCTCAACTGCCAAGACAAAGTGCAAGTCGGACAGGAGTGCTGTCTGCGCTGCGCCAACCGGACCAGCAATGCTCCCATCTTCGAGAGCAAGTTGCGTGGTTGGCCCAGAAGTTCGAAGAAGAACTCTCGCAAGAAGAAAGGCAACTATAGAAGGCGGAATTCAGGTTAATGCATTGCTGTTGCATGACTGACTGTAGTGATACTGTATAACTGAAAGTCAATATGGAGGATAAAAAAAATGAACTGCCGAATGATTTAGGCATTTTGGACATAAAAAGTATTTATACCCCTCCCTATTGAGCTTATCATCTGTTCTTGTAACTGGGAAGCCAAACCTGCACAGATGCCTTTGGCCCCAGTGTGGATAGGACGCCGTAGAGAAAAGGGAAAGACACAGCCATGCTCTGAAGGAATTCACAAGACGAAGGGTGCACCACGGACACAGGTCCTCATGGCTGCAGGGTGAAAGTGTTGGGTGTGGTGGAAGGGTGACATTTGGTCCGGGCGGAAGGACCAGTGTGTGCGGGACCTGAGCTGCTGGGCAGATCCTCAGGGGAGCACGCTCTTCATCGTGGTGAGAATGAGGAAAAAGAAAACTTGAAACCTTCTTGAAAGGCTCAGGTCTCGAGCGTACTTCGGTTTTCGTGTCCGTGTAAGAGTAGGACTGAAATGTTGCATGTTGAATGGCGACCAAGCATACTGACTAGGTAAATATCAAGTAGTGGCTTTGTAAAAAAAACATGAAGTATATTATAATAACAATGGTAATAAAACATGGAAGATTAATATTGATAACGACGATAACACAGTCACTGATCTGGACGAATAACGTAGGAATGACAAACGAAGACATCTCACCAGTGCCGCTTAAGTGTTCCATTTACACACATGGAGCAAGCATAGAACTATCACCCCTGTCTGATGCTAAAACAAGATGACGCAGACTCTTCCAATTTACAGAATGTGTAACCGTCTTTTGAGTTATTCTGACCACCATGCAAGAAAATGCTCAACCGCTCAGCAGCAATCTGTCTATGGTACCAAAGATAACGGGTGTTTCTCAGTCTAAATTTGCTTGAGTAGGGAGAAAGGATACGCTCGAATTGTGAGGAGATCAGCATTTTTTATTGGAAATGCTCTAGACAAATGGCTGTAATAATGATCGTAGCTCAACCCCAGACAGCTTTACACACAACCGGAAATGAAGATGAGCACCTGTCCGGGCTTTAAAGGGGCATATTCACTGGTGCTCAGCTAAGACTGTCCATTCATGTTCCACTTTTTGCGGTACTTCATAGCTCGAAAATGGGTTCAGGAATCTCCTCACAAATTTCCGTATTCCCAAGCCACATCATATTCCATGAATGCCAACATGGGCAGAGTTTGTCACTGAAACAATGATAAAAACGGGAGTCTGTTCTCCAAGCTCAATCATAGACCGATACTGTAAGGTAGGGCCAGACTACACTGTTCTCGTGATCAGTTTTCAGTTTGCTCTTTGTCTTCACGTTTCATCTCATCTTTTCGGTCTTCGTTCTCTTCTTTCCACCATCGTGTAAAAACAAACAAACGGGGAAATTACAGAATCCATAAGAAAAATTATGAAATATAGATTTAAAAAAAAAGAGCAAAATTTGAAAACTGATTTTGTCCAAACACTAAGCAGAAGAAAGAAAACGGAAACGCGTACAGTGAAGTCTGACCTTTTCAATTGCCGTTCCCCAAATGCTGACGGTTAAAAAGAGGTGCATTTTGTTCAAACTGTGGAGGCTACCACTTCTATTCAATATGGTGTAATAGGACTAGAGAGAAAAATGAATTTAGGTTATTTCTTTCTTAGATTGATGTGTTGTGAACCAAGCTTTTTTTGATGGTAATAGTCTGGTTCATGATCTTCGAGTCGAGAGCGGGTTCGAGCGAGACTTCCCGAAGCCTCGAAGCTCGCTGACTCATGACGATAATGAACCAGACCTTTTTGAGGGAGGAGGAAGATTACATATTTTTGTAAATGTGTACATATATATAAGTAGTGTTAATCATTAGGATAGTCCATTGCTTTATTACTTTATTGCGTATTTGTGACACGATGATATATACACCTTTGTTTTTGTTTTGATCAGCGGGACAACTCCTTTTTCACATCCTCTTGGGAACGAGAGGCAAAAAGAAAAAAAACACTCGAAATCTTAAATACACAAAGGTCAAAATCATCTCTCAGTGTGTCCAGCTATTCATGTGGTATATGGATAAATTTAAAGATTGTGCAGTGAGGCTGGTTATCCATTTTAACTTGATAGAAGGAGGATACTTGGTAAAATTATCCTGTTTAGTGTGAGAGCTCTTAGGCGGGCCAACCTGACACCACGACAGGCTCTATGGTGCACCGAGATTCAAAAGAACAAGTGGTATTGGCTGATACCAACAAGGTTCTTCACAGAGTTACGTGGGATGCAATTAGGAAATCAGTATTCATCAAACTGCCTCAGGTATCAGTCATATTATAATGATTCTTTAAACGTTTTCTTTCTATAGAGCATGTGGATAAACGGTAACCTCAGATGGCAGCAGTAACAAACGTTTTACTTATTGTGTATAAATCTCTTTTAAGGTATAGGACAGATATTTGGTGTCTCCGTTCTGAGCCTCACATGCTAGGGACATTCGCCTTGGTAATTCAGTCAAATCTGGCAGTCATGTGAATCGTGAATCTTGATAATCGATACATTCCTCTGAGCTGTCCATTGCGCTACCTGTTACCATTATGTCATGTAGATTATTACGATGTATGGCTTCGTTCAGGTTTAAGGACTAAATACTGTCTTTGCTGGAATCAGTCAGTATATTCTGTAATTTATTATTATATTGTATTTTTTTATTTTGACTTAATTAGCTGGATTGCTTTTTTTATTCTTTAATGGTAAGCATAGGGAATGATTAACCATTAGACATGAGACGCAAATCATAATTTTATCCATATACCACATAACATGAAAGAAATGTATCCCAACTCTAGAAACTAATACTACTTTGTATATTTTTTTTTTTATATAGACATCCGTATGATTGGAAACAACCCGAATCACAGTATTGAAGCAAATACCAGTAAGCCTATATGAAATTCCTGGTCAGTATTGCATGTCATAGAGATGCCTTGTTGCTGTTACTGGATGGCTTGTACATCTAGAACACACACACGTTTACAAAAAGAGAATTAGTGCCCTTAGTTCCAACAGATGTTATGCAGAAATCACGATGCCTTTTGACTGCTCACTGGGTCGTCCCGCGGTACTAGATAGAGTTAATACTGTCACCCCTTGCTCCTCTACTCTGTATTGGAACTCAAAGCCAGAGGAAACAGATCCGTTCAGAGAGAAACTTGTGTATAAACCCCACTTACGAGTAATGATTGTGTGAAAGTTCGAAGTCTTATGGAAAACAACATAGCTTGTATTTTATGATATTGTCAGAGAATCATTGCTTGGTGGTAGGTGAAGTTTGCAATTATGAGCTTAGGTAGCGATTACTATACAGCAATGTACTCATGGTAATGTTTATAAATGCTGCAGATGTTACATTTGATGAACACATTATGTAATTTAGAACTGCAGTTTTGCATGTCAGTCAAAGTATATAGGAGTTTAGCTGATATAAATATTCATAGGATGGCCTTGATAACTCAAGTGGCAGCAATCAGTTAGAAATATTTTGTTAGATTGTAAAAAATATATATAGTCTCCTTCTTTAAAGAAAAAGAAAATACAGATATTTGAAAAGTTTCTCAACGGACATTATGCAATAAAAGATGTGTTTCTTTTTTTAAATAGAGGAATAGTTACAGACCCATTGATGATACAAGACCTATTTGTCTGACGATTTACACGTTGCCAAATAAGAGTATACCTTTGCCGGCAATGAGCCTCAGGATACTCGACAGCTCCAGGACAGGGTAATAAGGAACAGCAAAGCCCATCATGCAAGTTACAGCATATTATGTGTGAGTAAGGTCTTCTATCCAATGGCTTCTTTCACCGTTGGAAATAAACACTTATGACCAATGTTTTCATCATCTTCTTTCATGCCTGAAAATGCCTTTGGTGAAGTGGTGAGAGGCACATTGTATGGGAGGTATTTTTTTTTTATTCTGATCTGAACAATGGTTTTCAAAGCATGGTATCAGCTGACCGAGACTAACCCCGGTCCAGAAAAGTCGAAAACACTTGGTGATGTGGAGGCGTCCTTCACTTTGTAAACGTCGGATGCCATTATGTCTCGGTATCAAACACCCAATCAGTGTGGTATATGTTTACCAGCAGTACGCAAGGCTCATAGTTACTGATCTTCTCCTAGTTATTTGTCTTTAATGACCCATATGACAGGTAGACTCGATAAGAGCTGGATTGTGTCCGAAAGCTGGAAAGACGATACAGGCCACCATTACCTGTGAGAATAGTATGGCTTGTGAAAACTTAAAAAAAGGTCGTGAAGTCTCCTTTCAGCGAAATAAAAAGAAAAAAAAGAGCGAATTAGGATGTTCATAAAGCTGTGATTAATTAGATATATAAAAAATGAGTAATTATATGTACATATATTTCTTAAAAGTGCGGGATGAAAGGAAGACGCTAAGGTCAACATTTGGAGATGTTGTCAGTAGTCAAAAAAAGGATCTTGTTGGCAGGGTATAATACTAAGTTCACGTTTATTTTATTATTTTTTCGCGATTAAGTGATGCATTTGTGAAAACTGGCATTTTCATATGGAATTGTATGATAACTAATCATTTAATTTATTTAGCTATTTCTTTCTGTTCACAGTAGGGAATTTTAGTGACCCATCGCAGTTACACCATTTGTACTTGTCTTCTGTAAATAAACATGCGAAAAGCGCTAATGATTATAACTTCTCAAGCTAGTCAGTTTTTGCAGATAATTTATAGATTAATAATATAAGGATATTCTCTAATGAAACAGTTAAGTGGTATGTTGCAATACACATCTCACAAGCTATACTAAAACTTGATGCTTTGTCTGTCTTCGTGGAGATGGGTGAAATGAACGTAATTAGACAGGGTTTCTTCTCATAGGTCCGCCTATTTTGTCTCACTCGTAATTTTTGTTGCATATTTTTTTCTTCTTTTGGAAAGGAATCAAAAGTTACTATTTTTTTTTTCTTATATTGTGGCAAGTGAACAAAAAAAAAGATATGTTTCTTTTCTTGAATCAAATTAAAGTGAATCTCTGTTTTCCCCCATGCTATGTTCTATGTATCTTTGTAATAGAAACATAATTTTACAGAACCTGAATCACTTTTCTGTTACCTTCTGTCCCACTTTGTTTATTTTTTCTTTAGTTTTTTTTTCTTGTTTAATGACATTCCACTTTCATTTTATCTTTTTTTTTGATTGACTTAATTTTCCCTAATTTCTTTTTCTTATTCCTCTTTGATTCAACTTGATTGTCAGGGGCTTCGTTAAGAAACAATAAAAAAAACAATAAAGGTCTATCCGAATGTGTCTCTTTTACTCAACATTACAATGCTATGAACAAAAAAATGGACATTACAATGCTTTGAACAAAAAAAAAACGTGCTTCCCAAAAATAGACATGTTTATGACCATTCTTTTTATTGCAACCAATGAAATTAATATTGACAATCATTCTCATTTCTTATTACAAATGATAAAAAAAGTCTTTGTCCTTTTGGTTAACCTGATTTTTTTTCTAAATAAAAATATCATCAACACATGTTCTTTTAGGTTACATAAAGAAAATCGGCCCCTTTTTTGTTCAATTGAGAAACTGCATTCTGTTACCCTTCCTCCCTCCTCCTTCCCCTCCCCCTTTCCCCTACTTTAGCCTGGCAGCTGAAACAGACTTTGCATTATTATTATTTATTATTATATTATTATTATTATATATTTTATGATTATTATTATTTTATTATTATTATCATCATCATTATTATTTATTGTGTCTGTATCACCATTATTATTATTATTGATTGTAATTGTATCATTGTTATTATTCTCATTGGTGATAACTACACTGTAGTTATTATTATGATGATATTATATTATTATTATTATTGTTATTGTTATTATTATTGGCATCATTTCCCTAATCGTTATTATTATTCATTACTGATAATTATGATAGTTATTATATTACTTTTATTAAACCATATCTCCTTCTTTCATATTAGGTTTCACTTTTATTATCATTATTTAGGTATGGAAATACTTCGTGTTCTTTCACTGCATATTATGAGCCTCTTGCAAATGAATAAATAGAATAAAATTTAAAAAAAAATGGAAAAAAAGACACACAGAACTAGCACAGCAATTCCTATTTGTATTTTTTACTCGGGCACCTTATCTTGTAGAGTATCAAATATATATGTAAAATGAATTAATTATGCGATAGAGCATTTTGAAGAAGAAGGAAAGAGACTATGCAGTAGGTCTTTGAAAGTATGAGTTCCCAGTGACTAGTTTGTATTGTGACGGTGGATATACCTGTCCTTGATCACGCATGCAGGTGAAGTGGGACTCTGACCGACTAGGATATTGTCCAGCGTCAAAACAAGGGATGGAAATGACCCTTCGTGGAGAGCAGGGTCTTGTAAGGAAGTAAAAAGAAGAAGAAAAAATCCAGGACTTTTTTTTAATTTCTTTTTAAGTCAGAGTTGAGGTTTAAGATTACTTGGCCGACCGTCACCTTCTAGCAAAATATATATATATTCTTTTTTTGGTAAGAGCAAGGAATAAAAAGAAATAAGTGAAGTAGCAACAGACGAAGGAATACTTCAAGAGGATAATGAGATACGGAAAATGTATCTGTATTTCTAGGTAAAGTTGTTTCGTATTTTTTGTCATCTCTCCCTCGCATGTACGTGAAAAAAAACTCAGGGAGTGAGAATGCACAATAGAAGCCAGCAACATAGAAATCAACTTTAGTGTTAAACTTGCTTACGACTCGGAACTTCCGTTATTTGATTTCTGTGGAAATGCCAGGAGAAATGTGTGTCAAAATATCCATAAAAAATGATAGTATTGACAATGGCTTAGGAGTATATTACCGCACCTCTGATGGCAATACTGAAGCTCCCCCCCCCCCTCACGAAGAAGAAGAAGAAAAAAAATGGTAAAAATATCCTCTATGTGTGTATGTATATTCTGTATGACGTGTTTTCGAAGGAAGGCATTGTACACCAGCTGAAACATGTCTTACAGCCATGGTGGTTTTCTCCCCCAGTCTTATACATGTACCACGAACTCTTGAAGATCTTAAAACTGCCTGCTCTTGATGTATAGTGTTGTATGTTGAAGACAACTACACATGACCATTGTAGCATAACAAACCAATGTCTTCCTTATTTTGTTAGCAATCACATGTAAATCAAATAACCGATATTTTTTCTAGAGTTACTGCTGAAGATACTACAATATGCTATCGTTCTTTGTAATGACTATGCTATAAGCAGAGAATTGCTGTGTTTTTTTTAATGTACTGATAACAAACACATGTATAGACACAGACTTACACAGAATGCAGATAGCAGAGGAATGTGCTTGAATAATAACAGGAAAGACACTTGCATAGAAACACAAAACAGCTACAGCTCTCTCTCTCTCTCTCTCTCTCTCTCTCTCTCTCTCTCTCTCTCTCTCTCTCTCTCTCTCTCTCTCTCTCTCTCTCTCTCTCTCTCTCTCACATATATTGCCATCACTTTTTCTTGTGATCTGTGTATGACTTAGTCAAATATATATATTTATCTTTTCTTAGCATTCCTAAATATGTAAATAATAAACTTTTGTTGTTGTTAATATTACCATAAGCAGAAGGAAATAAAGTCACTACAAATATTCTGTTTTTCTCTAACATCCTGTCAATCCTATGCGGCAGCAACCTTGGCAAAGTGATAGCAAAATGTAGACTGTGTGTGTGTTGAATTACATATATAGATACATATATATGTATATATATTTATGTGCGTGTGTGTGTTTGTGTTTGTATGAATGTATGTATATATGTTATTATGATTATCATTAAGATAATTTTTTGCATCCTCCATTGGTCACAAGTGGCTAATTGCTAATATGCGGTAACTTATTTCTCTTGTTGTGTCGTCGCTTGGCAGTGGCGCTGGAGTATCCTCTACGTCCTGAGGAAGGACCTCTGTTTCCACAACACTGATGTACTAGAGCTGTGTGTATGTGTGTAGTTTTGTTAATGGAGAAATCGCATATATGCATACGTAAGTAAAAATTTAGAGATATATTCATAGAAA
>NW_020870572.1:274215-288149 GCF_003789085.1 Penaeus vannamei
TTTGTTTGCCTTTCTATCTGTCTGTTCGTCTATCTGGCTCAGCATCTGTTTCTTCTCCCTCATTATCTTTCTCTGTCTGCCTGTCTGTTTGTCTGTCTCTGGCTTCTTCCTAAAGAACGAATGAGTAATCTGTAGAATAGTAATTTAAAAACAAAACATATTCTGAACTTAATGTAAACTGTTACACTTCATTATGGATACGTTTCTGTAAATTCATTTAATAAAAATATGCAGGAATTTGAGTCTTTATAGATTTATATATATGATAACAATTCTTTTGCATAAACGAACTATGAACGATGTTTCTGGTTTATGATTATAAATATGACTGGTGCAATTTATGAAACTAGAAAGTAAAAAGAAGAAAAAGCTAATCCAAGACAACATTATATCTTTTTATGAGAGACCCAGAGAGAGAAAAGATGTGTTTGATTCTGGCCTTAGGATGGCAGCAGTTTCCAGCATTGACCTTGAAACTTTACCAAGTTATGCTAATCTTATCACTGATTTTAGAGTATTGCTTTGAATTAATTCATATTTCATCCTCCGAATAAGACTGATATCCATGAGTAAGCAACTTGGAAATAGAAGCCCGACCTAGGTAAGTTATAAAATATACTATAAAAAATATTTCCCCGTGCCGGGGTTCGAACCAGGGACTCGCGGCTAAAACCCTAGCCATTAGACCACACTGGATTTACTTATTGAATGAGGCTGTGCTTACAATAACATTTAACCTGTGATCAGAAATGGTATCAGATACCACATTAGATGGAAGGGGGTGTGGTGCCGTAATCTCTCCACCACTGATCCTTACAAGAAAATTTCTTCCTTGTGCCCATTTCATCGTCAAATTTGATGTGCTACATCCTTCAATACTATGTGCAAACAGCAAACTGCATACGTTTTATCTTTAGGCTCATATTAACTTACTAAAGAAGACATTCATACAAACACATTCACAACATACACTACATCTTTCCATGCAGATTGATCACTGTACCGCCTGTTTAAGATTGTTTCGCTTGAAAAGTAATTCGGAATTGATCGCACAAATTACGCTGAGCCTCACGAGCAAGCAAGATGGAAATCAAATGAAGCCAAGGCTATTATTCAAAGCAAGGAAATAATGGTTTATAAAATCCGTAGCTTCCCGTGCAAGGAATCGAACGCGGTCTCGCCACTAGCCTTCACGGGGTCTATTATCATTGTGTCATTTGAATGTGTTGATAAAGACTTTGTTGCCCCGCGGTGGTATCAGAGTTGGCCTGTCATGAATGCTAGCCACACGCAAAAACAATAATAATAATAATAAAATTAGAATAGAAAATAATGATAATAATAATAGAATAACTAATTCACATGAATTAATAAAAAATGGTGATGTGAACATTAAATATTAATGTCTCTAAATGCCTCACGTATTTGCGTAGACAAATATACATTTGCGTGCGTGCGCGTGTGTATAAACGAAGCCTGTTTTTCTATTTGTCATCATCGAAGTGTACGTTATAATGCTGTTCATCTGGAGCACTGATTACCGATACAAAATCCATCAACAGAAAAGCACGGCATCGTCCCTCGGGGGATTAAAGTCCTTCGTGAAGGTCACCCAGAAATACAATTTTAAATAGGCCTACATTAAATGATATGAGGCGAGTGCACTTCATCATCATCATCATCATGGGGGCTGACGCCGACGGGGGCGCATAGCCGCATCCACCTACGAGGATCCCTCATGGCTAGACGCCAGGCAGGGACTCGGCCCATCTCTAGTTCTTCACGGCAGGTTTGGTCGATCTGCCCAAGCCATGACTTCCTCGGTCGTCCCAAAGGCCTCCTCCACCCAGGGTTGTCTCGAATAGAGACGACCTGATGGGCAGGATCATCCTGAGGAAAGCGAGCCAGGTGGCCATATAGCCTGAGTTGGCGATCACGGATTGTGCAGATAACAGGGCTTGTGCCGGTCTCACGGTGCAACCGTTGGTTGGACACATGGTCCCGCCAACAGTACCCCATGATTTGGCGCAAGGACCTATTACAAAAGGCTTCAAGACGAGCCTCCAAGGCACAGGACAATGTCCAGGTTTCAGTACCGTATAGCAAAACTGGCATTATCAGGGCCTTGAAAACCCGAAGCTTGGTCCTTCTGCACAGGTACCGACATCTCCAAATACTCTTGTTGAGAGAGTTCATGACCCCTGCTGCCAGGCCAATCCGTCTGCTGACTTCATGGTCTGACAGCCCAGAGTTATGAACTACACTACCAAGGTATGTAAAGCTCTCTGTGACTTCAATGTCCTCGCCGCAAGCACGTACCGACTGAACAGGTTCTCCTATCAAGTCCCCAAATTCCTGGACCTTGGTCTTGGTCCAGGAGACCTCTAGACCCAGGGGCTTCGCTTCATTGCTAAATGCATCGAGAGCCGCTACTAGGGTTTCCAAAGACTCAGATAGAATGGCAACGTCATCAGCAAAGTCAAGGTCAGTAACCTTGATATTGCCCAGCGTTGCCCCACAATGACTTTGAACAGTAGCTCTGCCCAGTATCCAGTCCATGCAAGTGTTGAAAAGAGTTGGTGCAAGGACACAGCCTTGCCTCACTCCTGAACTAACAGGAAAGAAGCTCGACAGGCCCCCACCACACTTTACAGCACTTTCAGTACCAGTATACAGGCTTGCTATTAGTCCAATAATCCTTGTTGGTATTCCTCTCAGCCTCAGGATCTCCCAAAGTGACTCCCGATGCACCGTATCGAACGCCTTCTTGAGGTCGATGTAGGCTGCAAGCAGCCCACGCCCGAACTCACGACGGCGCTCTACAATGACTCGAAGCGCGAGGATACGGTCTATTGTGGACTTACCAGGAGTGAATCCGGATTGCTCCAGTCTCTGGTGCCTCAGTAGATGGTCTCTGATACGTCTCAGAAGGATGTGGGCGAGAACCTTGCCTGGTACACTGAGCAGTGTGATGCCTCGGTGATTGCTGCAGTCCCAACGGTCCCCCTTCCCCTTCCAGAGAGGGATGACCACACCCCTCAACAGGTCAGGAGGAACGGAACCGGACTGCCAGATGGCAGCCAGGACAGCATGTAACCCCCGTGCCATAGGTTCACCACCAGCCTTTAACAGTTCAGCTGGTATGCCGCAGATACCAGCTGCTTTACCACTCTTCAGCTTGGAAATCGCCCCCTAACTTCAGTTAGGGAGGGAGGGTCCTCACTGATAGGTGGATCCGGCAGCGGGATCTCGACACTACCCGCATCCAAGTTAACTGTTGGTGGGTCCACCTGGTACAGCTGCTCAAAATACTCAGCCCAACGTCCCCGCACCGCAACAGGATCTGAAACGATCTGACCACTTACTGAGCGAACTGCTGTCACCTGTGAAGAGGGCTTGGAGTTCAGCTTTCTCAGGGCTTGGTATGCAGGACGAAGGTCATTTACTAAGAAATGGCCTTCTACCTCCTCTGCAAGACTCCTAATAAACTGTTCCTTGTCCCTTCTTAACAGGGACCGAGTTCTGCGCACATGAGAACGGTGCAATTCCCGATCCCCTGTCAGACGAGCCGCACGACATGCATCTGTGGCTTCCAGTGTCTCCCGCGAGATGGAATTCTGTACTGCTCTCGGGCGTACACCAATCGTATCTTGAGCTGCATCAAGCGTTTCACGCTTAAAGGTATCCCACAGAAGAACAGGGTCTGTCAGACTGCCAAGCACTGCGAAACGATTGGAGATTGCCTCAGCAAACCCGCGGGCACACTCCCCCTCCCTCAGCCTGTCCAAATGAAACACCCTAGGGTGATCATTTGACCGCTGGGGGGTTTTGAAGTGGACCCGGAGGGTAGCCACAACCAATCTATGGTCAGTACCACAGAACTCAGCACTCCTGTACACCCTGCAATTCTGAAGGATCTCCAACGAGTGCTAACAAGTATGTGGTCGATCTCTTGGCTGCGTTACCCGCATCACTGTACCATGTCCAGCGATGTGGGTCTGGGCGCTGGTACCAGGAGCCAGAAATCCTCAATTTCTGGGACCTAGCAAAGTCCCGGAAAAGGAGGCTATTCTCGCTACCGGCATCAGCTCCTGAACCATGGGACCGACAGACATCTCATAGCCAGCTCGATCACAGCCAGATACCGCATTGAAGTCGCCCAGAACAATGCGAATATCTCGTCGGGGACATCTGTCTGCCACAGATGTAAGTTTGGCGTAGAACATCTCTTTCACGTCAAGTTTACAAACATCGGTAGGAGCGTACACAGCAATAAGAGACATGAAGCCAAAAGAAAGCTTCAATCTCAATACCATTATACGCTCATCAACAGGAGTAACCTCTACTACCGAGGGCTGGAGTCTGCTGGAGACGGCAATGGCTACTCCCTGAAGATGGTGGCCATCGCTGCGGCCCGACCAGTAATAGGTGTAGCCACCTACACAGGTCATGCCGCTGCCAGGCCTCCTCACCTCCGAGAGAGCAGCCACCTCAACTCTCAGCCTCCCAGTTCCCTCGACAGTAGAGGCAACCGATCATCCTGACGCAAAGAACGGACGTTCCAAGCCCCCACCCTAACTTCCCGCCTGAGGTTCAGCCTCTGGCAGTCGCTCCGGGTGGATGCCACCTCTGCCACCCCCCACCGACGCTGCCCCATATAAAAGGGGGTGGCGGGCTGCGTGCCCCATCATCCACCTGTGGGGTTCCCGAGGGCTTTCCCCCACAAGCTTCACTCTGGGCTGGCGGCCACCAGAGCGCAGGCGAGACGGGTAGTCCCCGTTCCCAGCCTGCGCTCCAGCAGTCGCCCTCCCAGCAGGGCCCACGAGTGCACTTCGGCGGCAGGGAAGCGTTCTTCCGAGGGCAGCAGAACACTTGCCGCAGACGCCGTTCTTGTTCCTGTTCTCATGGAAGATGGAAAAGGAAGTGAGGTAGAGGGCACTGCAGCAAGCGATGTGGTTTTATGTGCAGACGAGGCTTAAATGCTGAGCGGTCATTTTAGGACGAATTTTGTTTTTTTAGAAAATGTAGAATTTTGTCCTTCAAAAATTGTTACTTTTTGTTCTTCAAAAATTTTTATTTTCTTCAGAAATTGTAGAATTTTGTTCTTCAGAAAATGCAGATAATTGACAATGGGTTGCATGAAACAGAGAGAGAATTGAATGATATTTGGTTAATAACAAGATGGAATGATTATATAAGAGTACAGGAATTGATACATGAGTGGGAAAGAAGGGCAGGTAGACAGAGAGAAAGGAAAGGAAAGAGCGAATGAATGGGAGAAAAAATTGTGGAATTTAGCTTAAAGCGGGATCTGACCAAGGGAGCTGTGGAAGTATCTAGTGACGTCATCAAGACCCCGTGCTTCTCCCGAAATTCCCGTTGGTTCTGCAGCGATCGCAGGCGGATGTCGTAGATGCTGGTCCGAAGACGAAGTTGGATCTGCTGAACCAATTTCTCTGAATAAGGTCTTTCTAAAGAGAAGTAAAAAGGAAAGTTACTTCGCTCGACCAAGTGACGTTGCTTCCTTCGGCAAATTCCGTTATTCAGCAGACAGGGAAAGACCTTTTGTCTGCTCTAGTGTTCATCCGTACTAATGCTTGGACAACTTGGAAACAGAGGTCTTTGTCAGGATTTTAGGAAGAAGTTTAACATGATTCTTCACTTCCGACAGCCTTCGGGCACACGACATAATCGTCAGTAATTCCACGTCGCGCATTTCATCCACATGTTTCACGGTTCCTTTACCTTTACGCAAATCAAACTCATCTAATGCGTATAAAGTCAAAGCATACGAGACCTACACAATTCACAAGTAAGCACAGATCCCTTTCCAAGTTATGCTAATCTTACCATTGATTTCACATTCATATTTTATCCTACGAAAGATCGTGATCTACATGAGTGAGCAACGTGGAAGCAGAAACCCGACCACGGGAAGAGAAACATGATATAAACTTGCAATGAGGAAAAGACAAAACGGTTGATAATTTCCTTTGCCGGGAATCGAACCCAGGACTCGGGGTGGAGAGCCGCATATCCTCATTTCTAGACCACAACGGTTTATTAATGTAGTAAGGTTAAGCTTTTTATAAAATCAACTTGTGATCAGCAATGGTGTCATATCATACGATTTGTTAGATGGGAGGAGGTTGCGGTAATCTCCCCACCACTGATCCTTATCGGAACAATTCTCACCTTTTGCCCATTTCAACATCAAAGTAGATGCGCCACGCCCTTCGGCGACATTCGGGAACGGCAAACTGCGCTTCAAAGGCTTTCCGTTGCCACATTTCTTTCCTCTAGAAATAGGAGAAATTTAGAAGTCTTCATTTGACAATTTCGAGGTCTGCCTTTCACCATAAACGACGAGGGAAACGAAGGAATATAAAAAGTGAGAGAATAAAAGAAAACGTAACATCAAGCCGAAAAAGCGCCAATGTCTCCGAGCATCTCAAGGAGGCGGACGACGGACGGAAAACTGCTCCCCCCCCCATCACTTTCTCTCCCTTCCTATCTCGTTTTGATTTGTTTTCTTTTTATAGCTCTTCGCTAATGTTTATTTACTTTTACTATCGTTATATTTTTGTGTACATAAAATGGGTTATTATATATATATATATATATATATATATATATATATATATATATATATATATATATATATATATATATATAAAAAAATGAGAAAGAAAAGAGAGTGAGAGAGGCAAAGTGAGAGAGAGGAGAGAGAGAGGAGAGGGAGAAGAAGAGAAAGAGAGAGAGAGAGAGAGATGGATAGATAGCTAGATAGAGAGATAGATAAATTGCTTATTATCATCACCACCCAATATTATCATTGTCGCATCGTCATATAATCATCAAGGGGATCATATCACACACACACACTGGCATATGAGGTGTAAAATTATTATAATTTGAATAATTTTTAGTGCTATTATTATGATTATTCTTATTATTACTATTATCATTAGATTATACTATAGTTCTATCATTATCGTGATTAATAATATCATTATCATCATATGTATTATCATATTTTTGTTATTATCATTAATATTAGCATCACTGATAGTGATATCATTGTGATCCATATTACCATTATCATTATAATCATTATTCAATTGTCATTATCATTGTTATTAATTTGTTTTCTATCATTATTATCATCATTATCATTTGTATTTTCGTTGCTATTATCATCATTGCAGTCATTATCATTATTATGTTTATTTTTATTATTAACATTCTATGGATAGTTATCATTTATTCCCTACTCCTCCCCGGCCCCCTTCCTCTGTTTTCTTTCTTGTCCTACTTTTTTACTCTCTCTCCTTTGTTTTTTTCTTTTTTTTTTATTTTTTTTTGGGGGGGTTTCTCTGGTTTTTCTTTCTCCTTTCTTCTTTCTTTTCTTCTTTAATGTTCCTCCTTTTTTTCTCTTTCCCTTCCATTTTTCCTTTTTTCCCCCCGTTTTTTTTTTTGATTGGTGGTGGGAAAAGAGGGGATATGAGGAATTAGGAGAGAGGAGAGAGACAGGACAGAGACGAGAGAGAGAGAGAGAGAGAGAGAAGCGGGGAGGGAGGAATAATGATAATATCTATGATGTTAATAATAAAAATAACAATAATAATGATAATGACTGCAATGATGATAATAGCAACGAAAAATACAAATGATAATGATGATAATAATGATAGAAAACAAATTAATAACAATGATAATGACAATTGAATAATGATTATAATGATAATGGTAATATGGATCACAATGATATCACTATCAGTGATGCTAATATTAATGATAATAACAAAAATATGATAATACATATGATGATAATGATATTATTAATCACGATAATGATAGAACTAATAGTATAATACTAATGATAATAGTAATAATAAGAATAATCATAATAATAGCACTAAAAATTATTCAAATTATAATAATTTTACACCTCATATGCCAGTGTGTGTGTGTGATATGATCCCCTTGATGATTATATGACGATGCGACAGTGATAATATTGGGTGGTGATGATAATAAGCAATTTATCTATCTCTCTATCTAGCTATCTATCCATCTCTCTCTCTCTCTCTTCTCTTCTTCTCCCTCTCCTCTCTCTCTCCTCTCTCTCACTTTGCCTCTCTCACTCTCTCTTTCTTTCTCATTTTTTGTATATATATATATATATATATATATATATATATATATATATATATATATAATATATATAAATCTACAACGAAGTCATTTTATGTACACAAAAATATAACGATAGTAAAAGTAAATAAACATTAGCGAAGAGCTATAAAAAGAAAACAAATCAAAACGAGATAGGAAGGGAGAGAAAGAGTGATGGGGGGGGAGCAGTTTTCCGTCCGTCGTCCGCCTCCTTGAGATGCTCGGAGACATTGGCGCTTTTTCGGCTTGATGTTACGTTTTCTTTTATTCTCTCACTTTTTATATTCCTTCGTTTCCCTCGTCGTTTATGGTGAAAGGCAGACCTCGAAATTGTCAAATGAAGACTTCTAAATTCTCCTATTTCTAGAGGAAAGAAATGTGGCAACGGAAAGCCTTTGGAAGCGCAGTTTGCCGTTCCCGAATGTCGCCGAAGGGCGTGGCGCATCTACTTTGATGTTGAAATGGGCAAAAGGTGAGAATTGTTCCGATAAGGATCAGTGGTGGGGAGATTACCGCAACCTCCTCCCATCTAACAAATCGTATGATATGACACCATTGCTGATCACAAGTTGATTTTATAATAAGCTTAACCTTACTACATTAATAAACCCGTTGTGGTCTAGAAATGAGGATATGCGGCTCTCCACCCGAGTCCTGGGTTCGATTCCCGGCAAAGGAAATTATCAACCGTTTTGTCTTTTCCTCATTGCAAGTTTATATCATGTTTCTCTTCCCGTGGTCGGGTTTCTGCTTCCACGTTGCTCACTCATGTAGATCACGATCTTTCGTAGGATAAAATATGAATGTGAAATCAATGGTAAGATTAGCATAACTTGGAAAGGGATCTGTGCTTACTTGTGAATTGTGTAGGTCTCGTATGCTTTGACTTTATACGCATTAGATGAGTTTGATTTGCGTAAAGGTAAAGGAACCGTGAAACATGTGGATGAAATGCGCGACGTGGAATTACTGACGATTATGTCGTGTGCCCGAAGGCTGTCGGAAGTGAAGAATCATGTTAAACTTCTTCCTAAAATCCTGACAAAGACCTCTGTTTCCAAGTTGTCCAAGCATTAGTACGGATGAACACTAGAGCAGACAAAAGGTCTTTCCCTGTCTGCTGAATAACGGAATTTGCCGAAGGAAGCAACGTCACTTGGTCGAGCGAAGTAACTTTCCTTTTTACTTCTCTTTAGAAAGACCTTATTCAGAGAAATTGCTTCAGCAGATCCAACTTCGTCTTCGGACCAGCATCTACGACATCCGCCTGCGATCGCTGCAGAACCAACGGGAATTTCGGGAGAAGCACGGGGTCTTGATGACGTCACTAGATACTTCCACAGCTCCCTTGGTCAGATCCCGCTTTAAGCTAAATTCCACAATTTTTTTCTCCCATTCATTCGCTCTTTCCTTTCCTTTCTCTCTGTCTACCTGCCCTTCTTTCCCACTCATGTATCAATTCCTGTACTCTTATATAATCATTCCATCTTGTTATTAACCAAATATCATTCAATTCTCTCTCTGTTTCATGCAACCCATTGTCAATTATCTGCATTTTCTGAAGAACAAAATTCTACAATTTCTGAAGAAAATAAAAATTTTTGAAGAACAAAAAGTAACAATTTTTGAAGGACAAAATTCTACATTTTCTAAAAAACAAAATTCGTCCTAAAATGACCGCTCAGCATTTAAGCCTCGTCTGCACATAAAACCACATCGCTTGCTGCAGTGCCCTCTACCTCACTTCCTTTTCCATCTTCCATGAGAACAGGAACAAGAACGGCGTCTGCGGCAGTGTTCTGCTGCCCTCGGAAGAACGCTTCCCTGCCGCCGAAGTGCACTCGTGGGCCCTGCTGGAGGGCGACTGCTGGAGCGCAGGCTGGGAACGGGGACTACCCGTCTCGCCTGCGCTCTGGTGGCCGCCAGCCCAGAGTGAAGCTTGTGGGGGAAAGCCCTCGGGAACCCCACAGATGGATGATGGGGCACGCAGCCCGCCACCCCCTTTTTATATGGGGCAGCGTCGGTGGGGGTGGCAGAGGTGGCATCCACCCGGAGCGACTGCCAGAGGCTGAACCTCAGGCGGGAAGTTAGGGTGGGGGCTTGGAACGTCCGTTCTTTGCGTCAGGATGATCGGTTGCCTCTACTGTCGAGGGAACTGGGGAGGCTGAGAGTTGAGGTGGCTGCTCTCTCGGAGGTGAGGAGGCCTGGCAGCGGCATGACCTGTGTAGGTGGCTACACCTATTACTGGTCGGGCCGCAGCGATGGCCACCATCTTCAGGGAGTAGCCATTGCCGTCTCCAGTAGACTCCAGCCCTCGGTAGTAGAGGTTACTCCTGTTGATGAGCGTATAATGGTATTGAGATTGAAGCTTTCTTTTGGCTTCATGTTCTTATTGCTGTGTACGCTCCTACCGATGTTTGTAAACTTGACGTGAAAGAGATGTTCTACGCCAAACTTACATCTGTGGCAGACAGATGTCCCCGACGAGATATTCGCATTGTTCTGGCGACTTCAATGCGGTATCTGGCTGTGATCGAGCTGGCTATGAGATGTCTGTCGGTCCCCATGGTTCAGGAGCTGATGCCGGTAGCGAGAATAGCCTCCTTTTCCGGGACTTTGCTAGGTCCAGAAATTGAGGATTTCTGGCTCCTGGTACCAGCGCCCAGACCCACATCGCTGGACATGGTACAGTGATGCGGGTAACGCAGCCAAGGAGATCGACCACATACTTGTTAGCACTCGTTGGAGGATCCTTCAGAATTGCAGGGTGTACAGGAGTGCTGAGTTCTGTGGTACTGACATAGATTTGTGGCTACCTCCGGGTCCTTCAAAACCCCCCAGCGGTCAAATGATCACCCTAGGGTGATCATTTGGACAGGCTGAGGGAGGGGGAGTGTGCCCGCGGGTTTGCTGAGGCAATCTCGATCGTTTCGCAGTGCTTGGCAGTCTGACAGACCCTGTTCTTCTGTGGGATACCTTTAAGCGTGAAACGCTTGATGCAGCTCAAGATACGATTGGTGTACGCCCGAGAGCAGTACAGAATTCCATCTCGCGGGAGACACTGGAAGCCACAGATGCATGTCGTGCGGCTCGTCTGACAGGGGATCGGGAATTGCACCGTTCTCATGTGCGCAGAACTCGGTCCCTGTTAAGAAGGGACAAGGAACAGTTTATTAGGAGTCTTGCAGAGGAGGTAGAAGGCCATTTCTTAGTAAATGACCTTCGTCCTGCATACCAAGCCCTGAGAAAGCTGAACTCCAAGCCCTCTTCACAGGTGACAGCAGTTCGCTCAGTAAGTGGTCAGATCGTTTCAGATCCTGTTGCGGTGCGGGGACGTTGGGCTGAGTATTTTGAGCAGCTGTACCAGGTGGACCCACCAACAGTTAACTTGGATGCGGGTAGTGTCGAGATCCCGCTGCCGGATCCACCTATCAGTGAGGACCCTCCCTCCCTAACTGAAGTTAGGGGGGCGATTTCCAAGCTGAAGAGTGGTAAAGCAGCTGGTATCTGCGGCATACCAGCTGAACTGTTAAAGGCTGGTGGGTGAACCTATGGCACGGGGGTTACATGCTGTCCTGGCTGCCATCTGGCAGTCCGGTTCCGTTCCTCCTGACCTGTTGAGGGGTGTGGTCATCCCTCTCTGGAAGGGGAAGGGGACCGTTGGGACTGCAGCAATCACCGAGGCATCACACTGCTCAGTGTACCAGGCAAGGTTCTCGCCCACATCCTTCTGAGACGTATCAGAGACCATCTACTGAGGCACCAGAGACTGGAGCAATCCGGATTCACTCCTGGTAAGTCCACAATAGACCGTATCCTCGCGCTTCGAGTCATTGTAGAGCGCCGTCGTGAATTTGGGCGTGGGCTGCTTGCAGCCTACATCGACCTCAAGAAGGCGTTCGATACGGTGCATCGGGAGTCACTTTGGGAGATCCTGAGGCTGAGAGGAATACCAACAAGGATTATTGGACTAATAGCAAGCCTGTATACTGGTACTGAAAGTGCTGTAAAGTGTGGTGGGGCCTGTCGAGCTTCTTTCCTGTTAGTTCAGGAGTGAGGCAAGGCTGTGTCCTTGCACCAACTCTTTTCAACACTTGCATGGACTGGATACTGGGCAGAGCTACTGTTCAAAGTCATTGTGGGGCAACGCTGGGCAATATCAAGGTTACACCTTGACTTTGCTGATGACGTTGTTCTATCTGAGTCTTTGGAAACCCTAGTAGCGGCTCTCGATGCATTTAGCAATGAAGCGAAGCCCCTGGTCTAGAGGTCTCCTGGACCAAGACCAAGGTCCAGGAATTTGGGGACTTGATAGGAGAACCTGTTCAGTCGGTACGTGCTTGCGGCGAGGACATTGAAGTCACAGAGAGCTTTACATACCTTGGTAGTGTAGTTCATAACTCTGGGCTGTCAGACCATGAAGTCAGCAGACGGATTGGCCTGGCAGCAGGGGTCATGAACTCTCTCAACAAGAGTATTTGGAGATGTCGGTACCTGTGCAGAAGGACCAAGCTTCGGGTTTTCAAGGCCCTGATAATGCCAGTTTTGCTATACGGTAGCGAAACCTGGACATTGTCCTGTGCCTTGGAGGCTCGTCTTGAAGCCTTTTGTAATAGGTCCTTGCGCCAGATCATGGGGTACTGTTGCGGGACCATGTGTCCAACCAACGGTTGCACCGTGAGACGGCACAAGCCCTGTTATCTGCACAATCCGTGATCGCCAACTCAGGCTATATGGCCACCTGGCTCGCTTTCCTCAGGATGATCCTGCCCATCAGGTCGTCTCTATTCGAGACAACCCTGGTGGAGGAGGCCTTGGGACGACGAGGAAGTCATGGCTTGGGCAGATCGACCAAACCTGCCGTGAAGAACTAGAGATGGGCCGAGTCCCTGCCTGGCGTCTAGCCATGAGGGATCCTCGGTAGGTGGATGCGGCTATGCGCCCCCGTCGGCGTCAGCCCCCATGATGATGATGATGATGAAGTGCACTCGCCTCATATCATTTAATGTAGGCCTATTTAAAATTGTATTTCTGGGTGACCTTCACGAAGGACTTTATTCCCCCGAGGGACGATGCCGTGCTTTTCTGTTGATGGATTTGTATCGGTAATCAGTGCTCCAGATGAACAGCATTATAACGTACACTTCGAATGATGACAATAGAAAAACAGGCTTCGTTTATACACACGCGCACGCACGCAAATGTATATTTGTCTGACGCAAAAATACGTGAGGCATTTAGAGACATTAATATTTAATGTTCCACATCACCATTTTTTATTAATTCATGTGAATTAGTTATTCTATTATTATTATCATTATTTTCTATCTAATTTTATTATTATTATTATTGTTTTTGCGTGTGGCTAGCATTCATGACAGGCCAACTCTGATACCACCGCGGGGCAACAAAGTCTTTATCAAACCATTCAAATGACACAATGATAAATAGACCCGTGAAGGCTAGTGGCGAGACCGCGTGATCGATTCCTTGCACGGGACGCTACGGATTTTATAAACCATTATTTCCTTGCTTTGAATAAATAGCCTTGGCTTTCATTTGATTTCCATCCAATTGCTTGCTCGTGAGGCTCAGCGTAATTTGTGCGAATCAATCCGAATTACTTTTCAAGCGAACCAATCTTAAACAGGCAGTACATGATCATATCTGCATGGAAAGATGTAGTGTATGTGTGGAATGTGTCTTGTAATGAAAATGTCTCTTTAGTAAGTTAATATGAGCTAAGATAAAAACGT
>NW_020870572.1:297356-313268 GCF_003789085.1 Penaeus vannamei
ATATTATATATTATATATATATATATATATATATATATATATATATATATATATATATATATATATATATATATATATATATATATATTATATATATATATATATATATTATATATATATATATATATATATATATATATATATATATATATATATATATATATATATATATATATATATATATATATATATATATATATATATATATATATATATTATATATTATATAATATTATATATATATATATTATATATATATATATATATATATATATATATATATATATATATATATATAATATATATATTATATATATATATATATATATATATTATATATATATATTATATATTATATATATTATATATATATATATATATATATATATATATTATATATATATATATATATATATATATATATATATATATATATATATATATATATATATATATATATATATATATTATATATATAATATATATATATAATATATATATATATATATATATATATATAATATATATATATATATATATATATATATATATATATATATAAAAAATCTGTTTTCAAATTCTATGGCATTACAGTGCTTAAGGCTGTGCTGTGTTGCAGTTTTATAGTTTCTGCATTGAACATACAAAATTATGTTTTAAGTCAAAAGAACACCCCAAACATTAGTTCTTATAAAATCTTCTAGTACATTAACCAAAGAAAATGTTACAAAGAGATATTTACATTATAGGTATACACTCTCAAGGTTTCTGTTCTCAAGCAGGACTCGTGGACATACCAAGTGGCGTATGTTATCTGTACACTGAGAGGGATTGCATTTATTTGTCATTTTTTGGCATCCTCTTTCTATTCTTTTCTCTGTCCCATTTAGACAGACAACTTTAAATTCTAATAAATTAATAGCTTGCAAATACTTGGGGCTTTCAAGATACCAATTTTAGTAAAATGGACATATCATATATGACCATCATGGCTACCAACTTGAGTGCTTTTTCCGGAACACACTCAGGTATTGGCTATTAGAGTTCACTGTGTTGTATTCATGAATAAGTGTGTGTGGCAAGTAAGGTTATGTTGGATCTTCAATTATTCCATAGTGATGTTATAAACAAACTATATTTTCAGTCTACACACTAATGTTATTTCCAACTGTTATCAACTGATAAAAAATAGGTCACTCCCTGTTGTCCTGAGTCTTGAAAAAAGAAAAGAGGAAACCGCAATTCTTGTCTTTTCCTGCAAGCATTATAAAATCAGTTAATGTCACACAACCTTTAGCACCATCACTGCCTCTCAATCATGTGTGTGTTTGGTTTCAGCGAGATATTTTCAGTCTAGCAATGTTCACCTTCTAATTTTGTAAATGTAGAAACAAAAAACACCTTGCAAAACTGAGAATATCATATGCAAATATCATTTAGTGAATCTACACAAAGTATATTAGAATTTGGGGTGGGGAAAAAAAGGGTGGACATGATTCAGAGCATAAAAAATTCATTTCCATCATATGGCTAAATTAAATCAATAAGACCTTTCAGGTAAAACTACAGTTATTGTATTGCTGGAATTTGCAAATCATGTCCAAACTGTAGAATCACACTTTGAGTTGTACAGAATGAAAATGAATACTACAACAGCACCGTACACATGAATAGTAAAATATACACAAGAGGTGCTATGAACAATAAATCAATGCTTTTGTTTCTTTTATTTTGGTCATAGACAAATAAACTTATATATGAATAATAGATGCCTTACACTCTTTATATATTCTGACATCAAACCATCACCAGATTTTTTATATAAATATCATTGTATAACTAAAAGCAGAGTAACATAATACAAATCTGCACCAACTCTTTGGACATCTAATTTCATCTGAGGACCTACAAGGTGCTTGCCCAGACAAAACATGCCCTCATATAACTACCTGTGCACGGAAAATATATATCTATATATATCTGTATACCAGTCAACCAAACGACAATTTTTAAAACTATAAGTGTCGAGAAATTTCTTTTTGCTTTGGAATATCATGAGAACATGCGAAAAAGAAAATGATATCAATAATAATAATATTAGTAATCACTTTTATACATATGTATAAAAATGCTTAAAAGTGGTGAACTGCATACTAATATTAAGCCCAAAAAATTGTCTCAGAAAAAAAGTACACTCCAGCTATAAAATCATCTTGTCTTGCTTCTTCAATTCAATGAAAAAAAAAAAAAATTATTCACCCTCACTGCAAAAATATAAACCATAATTTTATATAACCCTGCAATTTTGCTAATAAAAAAAGCAGACATGAAAAAGAAGAAGAAAAAAAAATCTGGAGCTGTCAAGACTCATATTCGTACCTTTGATTAACCAAGACTGAGTTTAAATCCACCAATATGTTTGAAAAAGAGCCTCAGGTGTGTGGAATCTTCAAAAAAAATATCCACTCACAGCACAACCATAATAGGGCTCTATTTTCTCATGGTTACGCTGTGCCTACACTATAACCACACATTTCTGTCACACACTACCACTATTTGTAACACAGGTGAAATAATGCCTTTGATAGAACTGATATTCTGATCATTTTGTCAACAATATCACATCATGAAGTTAAATCAGCTTAGGGAATAATGCATGCTAATTAGATTTAACAGCGTCTCAGCATGTTACATCACTTTTTCCGAAGATGGCCTGACGATTTGCAAGTCTCAACAGGTACAAAGCTTGTGGTTTGGATTGTAAATGTTTATCTTCATTCAAAGATTTATGAGCTAAGAATCAGGGTGAACCTCAAAATAAACTAATCATAAGGAAGAGAATGCTTGTAAATACAGCCAAAAATCACCCTTAAGCAAATCTTGTCATAAAATGCCCCAACATTCATATATGTACAGAAAATGTTTCATCCTAAATATATATTTCATGCAGCCAGTGTATTTCCCCCTCCCCTACTAAATACATATGTAATTATGTTTACAGTTTCATACAAAAGAGAAGAAAAGGTATTTTATCTTTCTTGAAAACCTTTTCTTAAAGATCATCCATCCCTTTTACCCTTAAAATATACTGCTGAAAAAAGAAAGACAAAAGAAAAAGAAAGAAAAACAAAAAGAACCACATCAGCAATGGGGTGTGACTTAAGACATTTCAGGATCACAAAAGAAAAAGAAAAAAAAAAGAAAAATAAACAAAATAAAAAATAAAATAAATAAGGAACATAATTTCAACTCCCACTAAGTCATCATCAGACTCATCACAGGCACTAAATATTTTCAACTCTTCGGGTCATGAGGCAGCTACGTTTATTTGATGAAAGCTGCAAACACTGACCACATGAGGTCATTGGCATTGGGCTTTGCAGCTTCTGTGTCCAAGTCTAGGTCCAGCAGATCTCGAACACGTTTCATGGCAACCTGCAAGGACAACTGAAGTAAGAACTCTTGCACCCGAGAAAAGCATTCTTCATTCAATTACTTGGAATATTAATAATCAAATATATCCACACAAACCTTAGCAAATGTAAAACACACACATGCACGCACCCACATACCTCATAATCATCATCTGAAAGTGGAGCAAAGGCATTTTCCAGGACATCTGAAGCATGTGCCAAATATATAAGAGACAACACTCGTCGGTCCATCCTCTGAGGATCGCCAACCCATCGACTTAGCACACTATCTTGAACCTGAAAATACCATGTAAATTACATAAAGCAAAAGTAGCTGAAAAGCATATTACTACTGTGTTATCAACTTGTTTGACTCTCAGTTGTAATCTATAATAATTATGTATAATAATAATAAACTATAATGTAACTGACTAAATTCTGTGGATGTAATAATTTTTAGTGGTATTTGATCATACCACAAACACCAAACTTGAGTGTTCTGTTAATTAAAAGTTCCCTGCTCATCTTGACTACAAAACTGCTTTCCCCACTCACCTTCTTCACCAATTTGGTTTTGGTAACGTTGTCTGTGAGGGGATGGGTAGTCATGTCAAAGACGAGGAAGTTTTGTTTCTCTGTTGTAAGAACACCTTTCTCCACCAGATTCTTGGCCAACCGCTCTCGCACATTGCGCAGTTGGTAACGTAGTTTTAGTGGATTCCACGATTCACCTGATGATGTAGGGAGTTCCATGAATGCATGATATTATGTTACTTCACTGCGCTTAATAAGATATACTTAACCTATTGACCTCGAGTTAATAATTTGACTAGTGGGCCATTAAAGCAAGATTACTGGTGCGCATCAAAAGTTTCTTCTGTTTGCACCCAGCTCATTTGGTAGTTTGCGGGCTTATATTTTGATATCATTTTTCTAAAATTTACAAATGCACTAATACTCTCGCACAATATTCAAGACTCCTTGCCTCTTTTTCAGTTTGCTATTATTGCTATTTTGCCCTATATTTGCCATCTGATGTTCTATCAAGATGGCAGACTCCATATGATCTCTAGGTTTCCACCATCTCTGTGCAATAACAGTAAGTAATTTTGTGTTATCAGTGTCATTTTTTCTTCTTCACATTATTCAATTTTCTTTGCCACACCCTGTGCCATCATTCCCAGTGGGTAGCAATAGGCTACTGAACATTGAAATAATGTCCACCCTAGAGCTGGAACTCTTCTACGAATGGCACATCGATGGTTCTCTTGTTCTCTTCGTTATTCGTAATTGAGTACATTACGTACAAAAAGACCGAAACAAAGCAAACATGAACCAAAAGTGTGACAATCATTCACATCCATATTCTTTCGCTGTGTACAGGTAACCAAGATGTGTTGCAAGGCCTCTCTCCGTTCCTGGAGCTCATGCCAGATAAACTATAATCTATATTTGATCCTATATTCTTAGACAGTCCACAACTGCTATAGCCTCCTCTTCTGCATACAACCTTGTTTTTATATCTCATGTAGATATCTATATATTTTTCACACATGACAAAATATCCACTGGGAAAGTTTCATTAAAAGGATATGAACATTTTAAGCTCATGTTTGAAATTTTTTTTTTTTATGTTTGTATCCCCTTAACTGCAATATGAATTACAACAACACATACATTTTCAAGTAGTTCAAAGTTTAAAACCTGTTTGTCCTTCTCTAGGTCTACCAAAATTCAAAATTTTAAATAAATAACTGCCCAAACACCTTTTACCATTAATTTACAAAATATTCCAAAGGTTTTTCGACAGACAGGAATAATGAGCATACACAAACTTACCTGAGAGATATTCTATCCAAGCCTGCACAGTCTCAGGTGGATCGGTTTCCTTCATGTGTTTTAGTGCTTCATCCAGGAGGACATCTCCTGTTGGCTGGTCTGACCGCAAAAGCACCTGGGGATCAAGGATGCTCAGTATCCCATGGGTAAGGCAACAAGGACCTCCAGAACTACATCTCGCAAGACATGCATTAAGGGGACCGTCCCAGATGAGGGGGTGGACAAGGGGTCAAATTGAGTTAGCTAGCATATAGTATAGGTGCATGGGTGAGGAAATTATCAAACGAGTATTAAGCGCCTGCTATGGCTCGTTGTCTTGCAGCCGACACGAGACTCCCTCAGCACCTGGGGAGTTACGCCGCTAATAAGCGCCCAGGTACACCTATGTGGACTTCTGTTTGCTGCAATCATGCATACGGCATTTACTTTTGACATTGCGCATGATTATGAGTTCGTGAATGTTCAAGGAACTCTTTTATACCAATATCAGGAAAAAATTATATCACCGTGATTTATGACAAAATATTTTGTGATTTATATCTTTAAAAAAATGTAAGTTTTGTGTCCTTTTACACACAAAATATGCTTCGATCGAGACTCCCAAGTAATATGTTTTAGTTTACGAGGTAATATGTACGTATATCACATATGAAGAACTAATGTTTAAAAATAGCATGATTTTATGCACTTCTTAGTAAAGATAATGGGTGCAAATGGCTAACCATAAACTCTACACTTGTTCTCCTTTGCAATCTGTTAATATTGACAATCATGAAAGAAAATGGTCTGAGAGGGATAACTAATATATTTTATCATTTAGATATGAAAGTCAATGTAGGCCTACTAAATGAGGATGATTAATCTTTTTAACTTTATGTGCGTGTGTTCACGTACAGATGATCCTCCTCGAAAATTATAAACACCCAGTGACCATTTCCCCCTCCCTGCCTCCCCCTGTGCGAAGCATGAGAAAAATTCAACGACTTCCGTAAGTTCTCGAATTCAATGTACTAAATTCATATGCTTTTAAAATTCTCAAAATTGAACCACCATGTTGTATTCATGCTAGGACTTTATAATTAGGATGATTTTGTACTAATGTTGCCATCCACAGTTCCCCATTTCTTCAAAATTTAAAAAAATCATCATCATCATCATCAAGGGGGCTGACGCTGATAGGGGCGCATAGCCACATCCACCCTTCGCTTCCACCTACGAGGATCCCTCATGGCTAGACGCCAGGCAGGGACTCGGCCCATCTCTAGTTCTTCACGGCAGGTTTGGTCGATCTGCCCAAGCCACGACTTCCTTGGTCGTCCCACAGGCCTCCTCCACCCAGGGTTGTCTTGAACAGAGACGACCTGATGGGCAGGATCATCCTGAGGAAAGCGAGCCAGGTGGCCATATAGCCTGAGTTGGCGATCGCGGATTGTGCAAATAACAGGTTCTGTGCTAGTCTCACGGTGCAACTGTTGATTGAACACATGGTCCCGCCAACAGTACCCCATGATCTGGCGCAAGGACCTATTACAAAAGGCTTCCAGACGAGCCTCCAAGGCACAGAACAATGTCCAGGTTTCGCTACCGTATAGCAAAACTGGCATTATCAGGGCCTTGAAAACCCGTAGCTTGGTCCTTCTGCACAGGTACCGACATCTCCAAATACTCTTGTTGAGAGAGTTCATGACCCCTGCTGCCAGGCCAGAGTTATGAACTACACTACCAAGGTATGTAAAGCTCTCTGTGACTTCAATGTCCTCGCCGCAAGCACATACCGACTGAACAGGTTCTCCTAATAAGTCCCCAAATTCTTGGACCTTGGTCTTGGTCCAGGAGACCTCTAGACCCAAGGGTTTCGCTTCATTGCTAAATGCATCCAGAGCCGCCACTAGGGTTTCCAAAGACTCAGATAGAATGGCAACGTCATCAGCAAAGTCAAGGTCTGTAACCTTGATATTGCCCAGTGTTGCTCCCCAATGACTTTGAACAGTAGCTCTGCCCAGTATCCAATCCATGCAAGTGTTGAAAAGAGTTGGTGCAAGGACACAGCCTTGCCTCACTCCTGAACTAACAGGAAAGAAGCTCGACAGGCCCCCACCACACTTTACAGCACTTTCAGTACCAGTATACAGGCTTGCTATTAGTCCAATAATCCTTGTTGGAATTCCTCTCAGTTTCAGGATCTCCCACAGTGACTCCCGATGCACCGTATCGAACGCCTTCTTGAGGTCGATGTAGACTGCAAGCAGCCCACGCCCGAACTCAAGGCGGAGCTCTACAATGACTCAAAGCGCAAGGATACGGTCTATTGCGGACTTACCAGGAGTGAATCCGGATTGCTCCAGACTCTGGTGCCTCAGTAGATAGTCTCTCATACGTCTCAGAAGGATGTAGGCGAGAACCTTGCTTGGTATACTGAGCAGTGTGATGGCTCGGTGATTGCTGCAGTCCCAACGGTCCCCCTTCCCCTTCCAGAGAGGGATGACCACATCCCTCAACAGGTCAGGAGGAACGGTACCGGACCACCATACGGCAGCCAGGACAGCATGTAACCCCCGTGCCATAGGTTCACTACTAGCCTTTAACAGTTCAGCTGGTATGCCGCAGATACCTGCTGCTTTACCATTCCTCAGCTTGGAAATCGCCCCCCTAACTTCAGTTAGGGAGGGAGGGTCCTCACTGATGGGTGGATCCGGCAGCGGGATCTCGACACTACCCGCATCCAAGTTAACTGTTGGTGGGACAACCTGGTACAACTGCTCAAAATACTCAGCCCAATGTTCCCGCACAGCAACAGGATCTGAAACGATCTGACCACTTACTGAGCAAACTGCTGTCACCTGTGAAGAGGGCTTGGAGTTCATCTTTCTCAGGGCTTGGTATGCAGGACAAAGGTCATTTACAAAGAAATGGCCTTCTACCTCCTCTGCAAGACTCCTAATAAACTGTTCCTTGTCCCTTCTTAACAGAGACTAAGTTCTGCACACATGAGAACGGTGCAATTCCCAATCCCCTGTCAGACGAGCCGCACGACATGCGTCTGTGGCTTCCAGTGTCTCCTGCGAGATGGAATTCTGTACTGCTCTCGGGCGTACACCAATCGTATCTTGAGCTGCATCAAGCGTTTCACGCTTGAAGGTATCCCACAGAAGAACAGGGTCTGTCAGACCATCGAGCATTGCGAAACGATCAGAGATTGCCTCAGCAAACCCGCGGGCACACTCCCCCTCCCTCAGCCTGTCCAAATGAAACACCCTAGGGTGATCATTTGACCGCTGGGGAGTTTTGAAGTGGACCCGGAGGGTAGCCACAACCAATCTATGGTCAGTACCACAGAACTCAGCACTCCTATACACCCTGCAAATTCTGGAGGATCCTCCAATGAGTGCTAACAAGTATGTGGTCGATCTCCTTGGCTGCATTACCTGCATCACTGTACCATGTCCAGCGATGTGGGTCTGGGCGCTGGTACCAGGAGCCAGAAATCCTCAATTTCTGGGACCTAGCAAAGTCCCGGAAAAGGAGGCTATTCTCAATACCAGCATCAGCTCCTGAACCATGGGGATCAACAAACATCTCATAGCCAGCTCAATCACAACCGCATTGAAGTCACCCAGAACAATACGAATATCTCGCCTGGGACCACAGATGTAAGTTTGGCCCAGAACATCTCTTTCACGTCAAGTTTACAAACATCGTTAGGAGCATACACAGCAATAACAGACATGAAGCCAAAAGATAGCTTCAATCTCAATACCATTATACACTCATCAACAGGAGTAACCTCTACTACCGAGGGCTGGAGTCTGCTGGAGATGCCAATGGCTACTCCCTGGAGATGGTGGCCGTCGCTGCAGCCCGACCAGTAATAGGTGTAGCCACTTACACAGGTCATGCCGCTGCCAGGCCTCCTCACCTCCGAGAGAGCAGCCACCTCAACTCTCAGCCTCCCCAGTTCCCTCGACAGTAGAGGCAACCGATCATCCTGACGCAAAAGAATGGACGTTCCAAAAAAAAAAAAATAATAATAAAAAAAAAAAAAAAAGTTTTATCTGGTTTAGATTAGTTGTCTCTATGGTAAAATGCCTTTATTAAAATTTTCAGACGTAAATATCTACTTTTATGAACAATGAACAAAAAAAACAAATTACATACCTTTACAGAATAGCGTCCCTATTGAAAATGAAAATTCCTATTGACTTGGTAATCATTGCATTGCAAAGTACACTAAATAAGCATTTTTTTTATATATGATAACATTAGATTCGGATTAAAATAACACAGGTAACGAACTTTGGCAAGGTGCCCAATATAATACGCCGTATCTCCGTTCTTTGTTTACATAACCTTCGGTACATCCTAACTCTCGTAATTTTCGTGTGATTCAAATGCAGTTTGTTGCTTTCACTAGAGCCTCGCTGTCCTAAGGCCGTGTAATTGGCCGATTTTTAAAATCTTTGCCTTAATAAAAAAAATATAGAGATTTTTTAATGCTGAAAAAAGCGAACCAAAAATAGTACTATGTCAAGCAGTCCCCTGCCCCCCCCCCAAAAAAAAAGTAATTCAAAAATCAGCCAATTACATGTCCTTAGGCTAGGGTTGATCTAACACAAGTATTTTTGGGGGACTATTCAGTAAAGAACTGTGGTAGTTAGGATGTACGGAAGACGAAGAAGAAGAAAAAAAAAAAATCGACTTTTTGGGGGGTACCCCCTCCTATGGGGGAGTGAGGTTAAAATTATACATGAAACGAAGTGCAATTCTATACTCTATATCATGCAAAAAGAATCAATCAGTTATCTTTAACCAATATTTTTTTATGATGCAATGAGTAGGGAAAGGTGGCCATTTTCCGGGACAGTCCCCTTAATTAAGATTACATGATGGTGAAATTTAAAGCCCATGCATTACCAGACTGCTAAGGTTTAACAATGTCCTCCTTCCTGTATAAGAATTCATGAAAGTTTGACAGCTATATTCATATCTCTTTTGAAAAGTGTTCACTCTTCAATGAAAAATCTCTTTCATCTCAGCAACTAGTATATAAATCATATGAGGTTTTGTAACTGAGACTTAACCAGTAAAGCATTAAAAGGAAAAGTATTTACAGTTAAACAACAACAACAACAACAACAACAACAACAACAACAACAACAATAATAATAATAATAATAATAATAATAATAATAATAATTACTGTATTTGTCCCATTCACATTATGGAAATAAAAAAGCTAGATTAGTTTGCCTTTTCTTTTCTGTGAACCCAAGGTAACATCTGTTACCTTGGAGTATCAGCTTTGACAGCAAGGAGAATTTTAATTTGCTCTGTAAGCAAATGTCATAGTGAGCTCACTTGCTCCCAAAGGAAATGAATGTGATCATAATTATCAGGCTGAATTAAGTATTCATAATTGATATTACTGCTAAGTATACGAACACGACCCTAGAACCATGATTTTGACATTGACTGGAGTTAATAATCAATGATTACCTAATAATAATATTATTGATAGCTTGTTTAATTCCACTTGTTACAATGGATATTCTTTGCTGTGACATAATGTCTGTACAAGACTGATCATATTGTGAAGATATTTATTCTCATTCATACCTTTTCTACATTTGTCACAATGAATGCGGTTCATAAATTTCTCATATATCATTGAAAACATTAGGACTTGCATATGGGAGAGGAAAGTTGAAATAATTGTTGGATTTGTTATTTCTATTGACATAAAGGTAGCAGGCAAGCTGGAAGGATTATGTTGTGTGTGATAGTAAATAACAAAATTTGACTCATAATTTGAGTACCTGCATTTACTTGTTCTCAAGGTTACTGGTTATCTGATCATAATTACTTTTTTCATGAATAATAATTACATTAAAACTGGGATAAGTGGTTGGAAACTTTTAATTATAGTTGGGATTACTTCTTTGGAAGAAGGATTAGTGGCAGCTTTGCAGTTTCCCACTTGGTTTATGCAGTCACTTGATTAGTGATCGAGGGGATAAAATTCATCATCATCATCATCATGGGGGCTGACACCGACGGGGGCGCATAGCCGCATCCACCCTTCGCTTCCACCTAAGAGGATCCCTCATGGCTAGACGCCAGGCAGGGACTCGGCCCATCTCTAGTTCTTCACGGCAGGTTTGGTCGATCTGCCCAAGCCATGACTTCCTCGGTCGTCCCACAGGCCTCCTCCACCCAGGGTTGTCTCGAATAGAGACGGCCTGATGGGCAGGATCATCCTGAGGAAAGCGAGCCAGGTGGCCGTATAGCCTGAGTTGGCGATCACGGATTGTGCAGATAACAGGGCTTGTGCCAGTCTCACGGTGCAACCGTTGGTTGGACACATGGTCCCGCCAACAGTACCCCATGATCTGGCGCAAGGACCTATTGCAAAAGGCTTCAAGACGAGCCTCCAAGGCACAGGATAATGTCCAGGTTTCGCTACCATATAGCAAAACTGGCATTATCAGGGCCTTGAAAACCCGAAGCTTGGTCCTTCTGCACAGGTACCGACATCTCCAAATACTCTTGTTGAGAGAGTTCATGACCCCTGCTGCCAGGCCAATCCGTCTGCTGACTTCATGGTCTGACAGCCCAGAGTTATGAACTACACTACCAAGGTATGTAAAGCTCTCTGTGACTTCAATGTCCTCGCCACAAGCACGTACCGACTGAACAGGTTCTCCTATCAAGTCCCCAAATTCCTGGACCTTGGTCTTGGTCCAGGAGACCTCTAGACCCAGGGGCTTTGCTTCATTGCTAAATGCATCGAGAGCCGCCACTAGGGTTTCCAAAGACTCAGATAGAATGGCAACGTCATCAGCAAAGTCAAGGTCTGTAACTTTGATATTGCCCAGCGTTGCCCCACAATGACTTTGAACAGTAGCTCTGCCCAGTATCCAGTCCATGCAAGTGTTGAAAAGAGTTGGTGCAAGGACACAGCCTTGCCTCACTCCTGAACTAACAGGAAAGAAGCTCGACAGGCCCCCACCACACTTTACAGCACTTTCAGTACCAGTATACAGGCTTGCTATTAGTCCAATAATCCTTGTTGGTATTCCTCTCAGCCTCAGGATCTCCCAAAGTGACTCCCGATGCACCGTATCGAACGCCTTCTTGAGGTCGATGTAGGCTGCAAGCAGCCCACGCCCGAATTCACGACGGCGCTCTACAATGACTCGAAGCGCGAGGATACGGTCTATTGTGGACTTACCAGGAGTGAATCCGGATTGCTCCAGTCTCTGGTGCCTCAGTAGATGGTCTCTGATACGTCTCAGAAGGATGTGGGCGAGAACCTTGCCTGGTACACTGAGCAGTGTGATGCCTCGGTGATTGCTGCAGTCCCAACGGTCCCCCTTCCCCTTCCAGAGAGGGATGACCACACCCCTCAACAGGTCAGGAGGAACGGAACCGGACTGCCAGATGGCAGCCAGGACAGCATGTAACCCCCGTGCCATAGGTTCACCACCAGCCTTTAACAGTTCAGCTGGTATGCCGCAGATACCAGCTGCTTTACCACTCTTCAGCTTGGAAATCGCCCCCCTAACTTCAGTTAGGGAGGGAGGGTCCTCACTGATAGGTGGATCTGATACAATTCAGACAATTGCAAATTCTATTGTTCAGCATGTCATTAGGATGTTATTGCTTTATTTTTTTCCCAGCAACTATGGTAATCATGATAATTCTTCATCTCTTGAGGCTTTCCTTCATACTCTAAATTATTTCATATAAACAATGAGTGATGAATAATACAGGAAAAAATTATTCATGTATCCATCTCTTTATACATGCTCTCATTTCATAACTACAACCTCTCCTTATATTTCACATTTATTCTGCAGGCACATTCAAGATTACAAAGAGGGATATTTGAAATACAAAAGTAACAACAGAATTAAAGGCATTAAAGCATTTTCTTAGAGTGGATTGATATTTTTTGATGTTATTAGCTTGTAGGTCAAGACATCAAGTAATGGTGCACTGCACATTATGGCAATAACAAAAGGGGATGGGGCCTCTTATATGTCTCGACTGAATAGACTGTACATGCTATGAAATTAATCAACCATGTAACCATTACCTACTTTTAGTATACACTGATCAAAGACATCAACTTATTTCCTCAAAATGTAGAGTCAAGGTAAGGCAGTCTTTGTTTGCACATTCTTTTAGGGATATCTTCCAAAGAGGAGTAACTGAAGACTTCAATTGAAGAATCAAACAACCCGTACTGTTGAGCTCTGAGTATGCACCCAATACCTTTCTAAACACCAGTGCTTGAACTTGTGAACTAAAATGGGACAATCAGTTAGGGCTCATTAAAACATCATATCTACACATTTATTCCCATAAGAAGTTAGGTACAAATGCAACTTCTTTAATCTCACAAAGAGTTTTCGGCCCAGACACAATATAGTCGTAATATTTAATGGTGCACAACTTCACTTAATGCCTCTTTTCCTTCTTTCCCTCCCTCTTCTCCCTATCTCATTATTTTTTCCCCTTTCACCTACTAGGCTTCCCTCCCTCTTCCCTTTTGTTCACACAGCACATCTTACCTTGCGGTTTAAGAGGGACTTCCGGCGCAATCCTGCCTTCTCTAACTCTACTCTTCCTCGAAGAGCAAGTTCTATTAAAATGCAACCGCGAAGACCTGAGGATATGCAGTCATTCCAGAAACTTGTGTATCCCTGAAACAAAAATGGATTGTTAGTATGATCCATTGGAATATCTTTTAAATGCACCTCTTGAACAGGCATTTCTCCTTGCAGTTTTTACAACACTACAAGAGAGAGAAAAGCATATGCACACAATCAGTATTCCCTTCCAATAGTTTTTTGTATCTTTGAAATATGAAGTTATTTTAGCTTCATTGTAGTTTTCCTGAACCAGTAAAAACCAGTGGCTACCTTCACAGACCCTCCACATTCATATAGACCATAGGACTCTACAGACAACTAAGTGCCTATCAAAACCCAAGTATTCATCATTAACACTAAAAAATAATAATAAAAATAGAAAATAATATTAAATTCCACTGGCAAACTGTATTCTCAAAATGAACATCCAGCAGTGTATTTCAAACATTTTTTTAATAAATTGTGAGGCCATCTATCCTTAGAAATAGCTACCAGCATGGATAGACACACACCAATGGCATATGACCAAAGGAAGAGGAAGAGGAAGGAGGTGGGAAGAGATGATATAAGGGATAGAGAGAGACAAAGCATCATGACAAGCAGGAAGGAGAGAAAAGAAGGGATGGAAGCAGAACACAATAGTAGTAAAACAAGAGTATGAAGGAATGAGGCAGAAAGAGCAAATGAGTGAGTGAATGTGAGGGAGAGGGAGGGAGAGGAGAGGAGAGGGGAGAGGGAGAGGGAAGAGGAGAGGAGAGAGAGAGAGAGAGAGAGAGAGAGAGAGAGAGAGAGAGAGAGAGAGAGAGAGAGAGAGAGAGAGAGAGAGAGAGAGAGAGAGAGAGAGAGAGAGAGAGAGAGAGAGAGAGAGAGAGAGAGAGAGACAATAAGAGAGAGAGAGAGAGAGAGAGAGAGAGAGAGAGAGAGAGAGAGAGAGAGAACAATAAGAGAGAGAGAGAGACAATAGAGAGAGAGAGAGAACAATAAGAGAGAGAGAGAGAGAGACAATAAGAGAGAGAGAGAGAGACAATAAGAGAGAGAGAGAGAGGGGGGGGAGATATATAGAGAGATCCAATGGAGAGAGACAATGGGAGAAATTAACAGGGTATACAAAAACACAAAAAAGATAAAGGAAGTGAAGGACACTGAGAAGGTAGCGCACAACTGGAGGGAAGGACGGGAGGAGAGGATGAGGGTGGGGAAAGGGAGGGGAAGGGGGGAGGCATCAACACCTGTTACTTCTACTTCCTCTCCACCTGTGTAGCCACATGTGCGCAGTTACCTTGGGACCTGTGGAGTTTTTTTCTCCTTTGTTGGTTTGAGGAGGCCTTCCACTTACCAGGATTTTCTATTGTTCCCCAAGTTCTTTTCACAAGAAAAGCCTTTTGATGCCACGGAACCATTATGTAACAATATCAGCCAGGGATAATATTTTCACGGTAATAACAATATTCCTAAAGCCAGTTAATTATACTATACATATTACACACAGCACACACACAGACACACACACACACACACACACAACTACACACACAGCGACACACACACAGTACTTACCTATATATAGATAAAATATATATAATATATATATAGTAAGTATTAAATTAGGGCAATAGACGATAGAAATAATACGTATATAATACATATAGTAATTATGTTGTGGAGGCGCGGTGTGTGAGTGACTGGTACATGTGACGTTCATGTATATCAGGTGTGACGATCGGTGGTATCACACAAGGAAAAGCTGTCACTAGCAATACTAGTAGCTCTTGAGGAAGAAGATAGACAACGACAACATTCTAATGTCTGCGTGAAGTTGGCAGAAGAGAGGAATGAACAGAAGAAGCAATGCGTCAGGCGTTATATGCATAGTAATGTTATGTGTAAATACGTATGTGACAAATCAAGAAATAAGTATCACGCCTATAGTAATCTAAATATACAGCCTCATTAGCTGGTGGCTGTACAGACTCTCGTGTTGTGGTGTGTTGTTGTAGTGTGTGTAG
>NW_020870572.1:313368-315868 GCF_003789085.1 Penaeus vannamei
TATACTATACATATATATATATATATATTATATATTATATATATATATATATATATATTATATATATATATATATATACTATATAATATATATATATATATATATATATATATTATATATATTATATATAAATATATATATATAATATATATATATATATATATATAATATATATATATAATATATATATATATATATATAATTATATATATATATATATATATATATATATTATATATTATATATTATATATATATATATATATATTATATATATATATATATATCATCATCATCATCATCATGGGGCTGACGCCGACGGGGGCGCATAGCCGCATCCACCCTTCGCTTCCACCTACGAGGATCCCTCATGGCTAGACGCCAGGCAGGGACTCGGCCCATCTCTAGTTCTTCACGGCAGGTTTGGTCGATCTGCCCAAGCCATGACTTCCTCGGTCGTCCCACAGGCCTCCTCCATCCAGGGTTGTCTCGAATAGAGACGACCTGATGGGCAGGATCATCCTGAGGAAAGCGAGCCAGGTGGCCGTATAGCCTGAGTTGGCGATCACGGATTGTGCAGATAACAGGGCTTGTGCCAGTCTCACGGTGCAACCGTTGGTTGGACACATGGTCCCGCCAACAGTACCCCATGATCTGGCGCAAGGACCTATTACAAAGGCTTCAAGACGAGCCTCCAAGGCACAGGACAATGTCCAGGTTTCGCTACCGTATAGCAAAACTGGCATTATCAGGGCCTTGAAAACCCGTAGCTTGGTCCTTCTGCACAGGTACCGACATCTCCAAATACTCTTGTTGAGAGAGTTCATGACCCCTGCTGCCAGGCCAATCCGTCTGCTGACTTCATGGTCTGACAGCCCAGAGTTATGAACTACACTACCAAAGGTATGTAAAGCTCTCTGTGACTTCAATGTCCTCGCCGCAAGCACGTACCGACTGAACAGGTTCTCCTAACAAGTCCCCAAATTCCTGGACCTTGGTCTTGGTCCAGGAGACCTCTAGACCCAGGGGCTTCGCTTCATTGCTAAATGCATCGAGAGCCGCCACTAGGGTTTCCAAAGACTCAGATAGAATGGCAACGTCATCAGCAAAGTCAAGGTCTGTAACCTTGATATTGCCCAGCGTTGCCCCACAATGACTTTGAACAGTAGCTCTGCCCAGTATCCAGTCCATGCAAGTGTTGAAAAGAGTTGGTGCAAGGACACAGCCTTGCCTCACTCCTGAACTAACAGGAAAGAAGCTCGACAGGCCCCCACCACACTTTACAGCACTTTCAGTACCAGTATACAGGCTTGCTATTAGTCCAATAATCCTTGTTGGTATTCCTCTCAGCCTCAGGATCTCCCAAAGTGACTCCCGATGCACCGTATCGAACGCCTTCTTGAGGTCGATGTAGGCTGCAAGCAGCCCACGCCCGAACTCACGACGGCGCTCTACAATGACTCGAAGCGCGAGGATACGGTCTATTGTGGACTTACCAGGAGTGAATCCGGATTGCTCCAGTCTCTGGTGCCTCAGTAGATGGTCTCTGATACGTCTCAGAAGGATGTGGGCGAGAACCTTGCCTGGTACACTGAGCAGTGTGATGCCTCGGTGATTGCTGCAGTCCCAACGGTCCCCCTTCCCCTTCCAGAGAGGGATGACCACACCCCTCAACAGGTCAGGAGGAACGGAACCGGACTGCCAGATGGCAGCCAGGACAGCATGTAACCCCCGTGCCATAGGTTCACCACCAGCCTTTAACAGTTCAGCTGGTATGCCGCAGATACCAGCTGCTTTACCACTCTTCAGCTTGGAAATCGCCCCCTAACTTCAGTTAGGGAGGGAGGGTCCTCACTGATAGGTGGATCGGCAGCGGGATCTCGACACTACCCGCATCCAAGTTAACTGTTGGTGGGTCAACCTGGTACAGCTGCTCAAAATACTCAGCCCAACGTCCCCGCACCGCAACAGGATCTGAAACGATCTGACCACTTACTGAGCGAACTGCTGTCACCTGTGAAGAGGGCTTGGAGTTCAGCTTTCTCAGGGCTTGGTATGCAGGACGAAGGTCATTTACTAAGAAATGGCCTTCTACCTCCTCTGCAAGACTCCTAATAAACTGTTCCTTGTCCCTTCTTAACAGGGACCGAGTTCTGCGCACATGAGAACGGTGCAATTCCCGATCCCTGTCAGACGAGCCGCACGACATGCATCTGTGGCTTCCAGTGTCTCCGCGAGATGGAATTCTGTACTGCTCTCGGGCGTACACCAATCGTATCTTGAGCTGCATCAAGCGTTTCACGCTTAAAGGTATCCCAGAAGAACAGGGTCTGTCAGACTGCCAAGCACTGCGAAACGATCAGAGATTGCCTCAGCAAACCGCGGGCACACTCCCCCTCCCTCAGCCTGTCCAAATGAAACACCCTAGGGTGATCATTTGACCGCTGGGGGTTTTGAAGTGGACCCGGAGGGTAGCCACAAACCAATCTATGGTCAGTACC
>NW_020870572.1:320868-325868 GCF_003789085.1 Penaeus vannamei
CTAAGGAAAGGATGATGAGTGGTCGAGGCAAAACTTTATGAAGATCCCATGTTTTCACATATGTCTAAGGAGGACAACTGTTGGATAATATGGTGCCACCATGTGGTATCATAGGCTTTTACTAGGTCAAAGAATATGGCTAAAACAGATTCATGGCTTGCAAATACAGATATAACGTCTACTATACTTTGGGCCCAGCAGAAACCATTTATGGGGTTGAAGGGGAGGATAAGAGCTTCTCGCCAATGAGGAGGAAAATTTCCTGATGTCCATGTGTGGTTGAAAATAATTAATAGGATAGAGGGGAAGATGGGAGGTGTCGGAGCATACAATGGTGAATAACATCAAGGCCTTCATGAGTTGCAACACGACTGAACGGCAGCATTGAGTTCAATGGAAGAATGAGGACTCATAAGACTCATTAGAGGTTAGAGTGAAGTTGATGTGGGTGTTCCAATGGAAGAGAATTTTGGGGAAAGGTGCGAGTCACAACTGACTTGGCTGTAATAGTCCAGTTTATTAGTGACGTGGATAGGATCAGAGATGAAAGTATCTTGAATATGGAGGACGGGGGCTGGGTGGGGGGGGATGTTTGCCTGATGGTTGCCAAACAGCTGAAACAGATGTAGATGTAACTGAGGAAACATAATTTCGTCAGCTATTTGTTTTACTGTTCCGAATGGAAATCTAAATAGAGAGAGGAGCATAGAGAGAGGTTTGGGCATGAAAAAGATTGTATACATATGTCAAAGTGCATGGAGCGATCTGAATTAAGATTTTATTATTATTATTTTTTTTTTTTTGTGGAGAGGAAGCGTTCTAGGGATCGGCCACGGGAGGTGGTGACAGAATCACCCCAAAGAGTGTGGCGGCAGTTAAAATCACCAACTATGAGAAAAGTGTCTGGAGTTGGGAAATTAGAGTTTCAAAGGCAACAGAGTCAATGGTGTGGGAATGAGAGAAGTAGACAAATAACTGTGCATGCAACAGTGGTTTGAAAGGTCAGTATGACATAAGGCATTTTCTGATGGATAAGTATAGACGAGACATAAAGGGAGTGTGAGGACAAAAAGGTAGTTGGAAATTGGTATAGAAGGATGTGTAAAAAAAGTCTCCTGGAGTCAGATAACAGATGGGTTATAAGAGAAAAGTATATGACGGTGGTCAAGTCTGTGAGAAAGGAAACACCGAATATAAAGCTATAACTCCGTTGATCTATGAGTGATAACGGTTGCAGTGCGTGTTAGATAATTTGAAGGGGAAGGAGCTAGGGCGTGAGATAGGGAATTTGAAGGGGCCTTGGAATTTTCAGGGGAGAATCAGGGGCCCTGAAACTCCTTAAAAATGCATTAAACTCGATTTCAGCAAGATAGGCAAAAATTGCCGAAAAATGACTAGACGATCCCCTTAAGATATTTGTAGAGTTTGGGGTAGTAGAAGGACAGGGACGTGTGGAAGAGGGAGTATTGTTGATGGGGGTAGATTACGGAGAGGTGGACAATAAGACTGTAAATTAGTAATATGGGAGGATGGGGTAATTGATGAAGGTTGTGGGGGTAGAGGTAAAGAAGAGACCAAATCCAAGAGACTGTGTCTTGACTTGGGTAGATATTGTACTAGTAGGCATTGAGGAGTGGCTTGTAGTTGCCGTGTTCATAGTCGTAGTCAAAGGAGAGCCTGGGGTTGGGGAACTGGGAGAGTTTGAATTGGTGGGGCTATTTGATGAAGGGGTAAGCCTTATTGCCCCTTACAAGGATATAATGTCATTACTGGCCATGGTAGCTCATGGCTCCAGGGCCATCCAGGACTGGCACAAAGTCAGCTTTTCATTCTTTCAACACAGCTCTCACACCTTAGGAAGTGGATAGTAGAAGAGGTTGGAGAAGGAATGGAAACGAAAAAAACAGGAGGGGACAAAGACCCTGCAAAATTAGTTGAGATAAAACATAAAGTAGAGTTTTTGGTCAACACCTGCATTCTAAGGACTGTAACCCAAATGATTCACAAACGACACTGTTGCCATGGTGACTCACCATCTAAGTTAGCTGAGTTAGCAAGAAAAAGAAATTTCCCTGCTTAAAATGCCCCTAGTTTTAGTTCTAATGCTTCTTTTGTTTTTTCTTCTAAGCATATTGCACCATAGTAAAATATTTACAATTTCTATATCACTTATGTGACCTAATTCAATATTTATCAATGAGGAAAAACACATACATTGAAATGTATTCTGAACCTCCGCTCATCTACTTACTGGGGAAGAGATGACTTCACAAACTTCATAGGGATGGTTTTCCTTAACCATTGTAGTCAATTCTTCCAAACGTGAGGACCGGGTCTTGATAATCTGGAATACAGAAACTGCTATCTTCCACAGTACACTTTATGTGCAATAAAACAAAAATCATATCCTGTCTGAAATACAGGAAATGGTTAGAACTCTCCCTCCATAGGAAAGTACAAAATATGTAAAACACTTTGATAAAAAATACATCAAATTTATTGGCAAGCAACGCAAAAACTGCTTAATGAAATATATACACAAAACGGCTATATGCTCACCATTAGGACTTCAGGGTCTTCATTTATTTCTTCTTTCCATTCATAACTGCAATAAGAAAAAAAATGCAAATATGAATTACTAGCATAAAATAATAGTGAAAAAAATGTTCATTTCCATTCTGAATACAACGCCTGTATGCTTCACTCTACATATATCTTTTGCCACTCCCCCCCTTACGAAATGAAGGACAACATCCACCCTCACTCCACGGCGGAGGGTGCAACTTCGTACACCTTGTAGATCATCCAAAACCCCTGCTTTTATCGCAAGGGAGTAAGGATGCTCGTTGCGGGTGGGGAGGCTGCGAGCTATAGAAAACGGGGAACCCACTTGGTGTCTCACCTGCATTTTTTTTTTTTTTACTTTGCCTTTCTTTTATGTTTTATGTCGCCGTGTTTTCAAGTGTTTCAAACATTTTTCACAGAAAAGAAAGACCACCAAAAAGGGAACAAATTACAAAAAGGAGACATAATAAAATGATCTTTTTATTTGAAAACTATTTTACATTGAAATTCTATGAACTTTTATTATTGTGGAATGGTTAATGGTTAATGGTTAAAAGCAAAATAAATGTACTAGACATCTAAGGTCATATAGCACTATAGGAAGGGGGATATCAGGTGATAGTTGCTATGCATCAACTATCTAGAGTAATGTTGAAAGGTTGAAGTTGGGTATGGGTTGATGAGGGAAAGGGTTATGGTGGTTTAGGTAAGGGAGTTGCATCAAGTGAAGGATATTAAGGTGTTTTATGATGGATAAGTATAGACGAGACAAAGGGAGTGTGGGGAAGAGATAAAATGGTAATTGGGAAATGGAATAGGATGTGTGAGGAAAGTCTCTTGGAGGCAGATAATAGATGGATTATAAGAAGCAAGGATATGACATAGGTCTGGTCTGTGAGAACGGAAACTGCGAATATTCCAATGTAGGAGAGCTATATCTTTTATGAGTGAAAGCGTCGGTACATCTTGGGGAATCTGGGGGGGAAGGAGCTAGGGGGTGTAAAGGAGGGGTATCAGGAGGTGGGGAATCTGGGGGGGAAGGAGCTAGGGGGTGTAAAGGAGGGGTATCAGGAGTTAGGGAATCTGGGGAAGGGCACTGTTGTGACATGAGTGATTCCCATGTGTATCCAGGAGGGAGTTTAAAGGATACAGGGGATGGAGTGGGGGAGAATGTGCATATAGATGAGGTTGAAGGAGATGTGTTGTCTTGGTTGGCATTAGGAGGAAGGGGTGTAGGGGTGCTGTGAGTAAGAGGGGGATGGATATCAAGAGGATGGATATCGGTGGTGGACGGAATTGAGGGTGTTAGGTTGTGTTGAGGGAGTAGGAGGAAGAGGTGTAGGGGGAATTTTAGTAGGAGGAATATGGATATCAGCAATCACTTCAAGTGTGGAAGGAGCAAACGATCTTACTAAAGTATGAGAGAAACACTGTCAACGTTCTTCCTGTCTGGCTACACGTAAAGTGAGACCATTTTTGTATCTGAGAGTTGCTACCTCAGATTCAAACTTGTAAGTGGGACAGCCTCTATAAAATACATTATGGGGGCCGCCGCAGTTAGCACATGTACGTGTTTGTGCTGAGCAGTTTGATCGGTTATGACCAGGTTGGGCATATATGGGGCATCGGTCTGTGGAACGACAATGTTTGGCAGGATGTCCAAAGTGCCAACAGTTTTGACATTGGTGGACAATCCTTCCCTGTTCGACCATACCAACCCCTCCACGTCAATGTCAAAACTGTTGGCACTTTGGACATCCTGCCAAACTTTGTCGTTGGTATGGTCGAACAGGGAAGGATTGTCCACCAATGTAGATACATAAGGGAAGGTCATGTGTAAAGAAAGTAATTTTGGCAATGTTGGTCGGATTCTTTCGTTGACCTCTAGGAGGAATGGTGTAGCAATGTACTGATTTCACATCTTGGTCTTTGAGGCATCCTGATAAGTCTTCTCCACATTTTGACCAATCTTTGGTATTGACTGGGCAGTTTGCTGGGAAGAAAGAGACAGTTCGGGTACAAGTATTAAGGGTTGGAAGAGGTTCTGCAGGAATGGGATTGCCAGAATGATCAGTTATATTTGATAGTGCTATAGATTCAGTTTCTGATCTGACTGTTACAAGGCAGGAGCGATCGCGTCTGGTATAGAAAGGGACTCTGCCCACTTGTTTTTGGAGGCATTGTTGAAAGAGAAGTGTTGCCTGAGTAAGGAGCTGCAGAAGGGATCACAAAAAATCGGTCCCATTTAGCTGGGCTAAACAGAGTATTAAAGATATCTGTAGGGTTGGTGGTGGATGGTATAGAAAGGGACTCTGCCCACTTGTTTTTGGAGGCATTGTTGAAAGAGAAGAGTGTTGCCTGAGTAAGGAGCTGTAGAAGGGATCACAAAAAATCGGTCCCATTTAGCTGGGCTAAACAGAGTATTTAAGATATCT
>NW_020870572.1:334951-347451 GCF_003789085.1 Penaeus vannamei
TTCATGAGAGGGAAAATCACAAACAGTGTGAAGTCGAAGTAGCTGATATATAATTTATCTCGAACACTGAGAGATAACTGAAGTAACATATAAATACAAATAGCTTGAATGTATTTTGAAGTCTGGCAACGCCAGATGTCTATAAGTAGGGACCTTCTACCTGAGTAAGGTCAAGTGAGGTCATTATCCGAATATTCGTTTAAAATAGCAAGAGCTAGTAGATATAAAATTAGATGTGTAAAAAATAAGTACAGTGTGATCGATAAATTAAATAATCAAATTACCAATAAATGAAGTAAAGAAATTACCATACATGAATAATAAAAAAAATATATATATATTTTTGAAGAAGACGAATAATTATGGCAAAATATACTTCAGAATATGCACAAATATACTATTAAAATAATGTAAAATTACAAAATTTAATTTGATGAATCATGTTATTATTATTACAGCTCCCAGATATATTCATGCAAACTTGAAGTAAATTGTAATTTATGGTAAATAAGTCGATAACGAAAAAGAACAATGACTATCACAATGTTAATTCGCAATATCAAAATTATTAGGTTATATAAAATGAATTGAAATTCTGAAAAAAAAAACTGGAAAACAATTCCAAATAGCATCTAAGACAGATCATAAAAGGGTAGAGATGTCATCGTTTGACAAGATCTGACCTGACTTGACCTGAACAACTATGTGTGAAGTGATTCGCACTAAAAAAAAAACGAGTATAACACTTTATATGTAAAAAGAAATCAAGTTGACATTATAAAAAATACAAGTAAAACAAGATAGCAGGAGGGGGTTTAGGAGAGAGGTAGGGTAGGGGACAAAGTAGATGGTAAAAAAAGATTTTTTTTTTAATTTCTTGATAAGAAAAGATGTCAAGAATATGGCAATACTGCATAACTCTAACCATGTGGCTTAATATGATCATAGAAACTGAAATTAATTTAAAGAAAATGCATGCTATAGTTCACCCACATAGTAAAAGATCGAGAACGATTAGACAACGAATATATGCTTTAATTCTAGTATGATCAAGTTAGATTGAAAAAAAAAAACACCAAAGAAATAACTCTTGCAAAGTCAGAACATGGTAGATAACAGAAAATAGGAAAGGAAATGCACTTTGAACAGATACTTGTTTAAATATTTGAAAAAAAAAAATCACTGCACTTGTAAAAAAATAAGAAAAAAATGTACGGCATGGATACATGGGAGAAGAAAAGGAAAGAAAAGAAATGCCCATGGCGTACTTTCAATTGTTCAGAGAGAGGATGTGATCGAGAGGGTGTATCTTGGAGGAGGCCTGGAGTTTGTGCCGCTAAAGTGACATCCGCCGACTGCTACCAGTTGGTCACGGTTTGTTTTTCCCTGATTTTGGTGGGTATGGAGACACAATTCTGGTTCTTCTGCTTATTTGATTGTTGGTGCTAGTTGCGTGCCGTGGCACCGTCTGGGTGAGGCGGTAACCTGACATCGAGTGTCGAGTAACATGGAAGACAGGTCAGGGGTCACAAGCACTGGGGACGTGGCTAGTTAATCTGGCACCATGATTGGGCTCTCAGACTCTCTCCTTCCCCCCCTCTCTCTTTCTCTCTCTACCTTCTCTCTCTCTCTCTCTCACCCTTTTTTCTCTCTCTCCCTTTTCTCATTCTCTCTTTCCCTTCTCTCTTTCTCTCTTTCATCTCTTTCTCTCTCTCTTTTCCCCCCTCTCTCTCTTTTCCCTCTCTTTCTCTCTTCTCTCTCTCTCTCTCTCTCTCTTCCTTCTCTAGCTCGTTCTGTGTGTGTGTGTGTGTGTGTGTGTGTGTGTGTGTGTGTGTGTGTGTGTGTGTGTGTGTGTGTGTGTGTGTGTGTGTGTGTGTGTGTGTGTGTGTGTGTGTGTGTAAAGGTTTAGAAGTTCCCAACTTGGCGGTCTATAAAGCAGGTTTCAGGCTTTTTTTCAGGAGATGGTTGCTGGAGGCTGGAAACATGGACGGATGTTATGTCTGCTGTGCTGGTGCAGGAAAGACTCGGGCAAGGGGTAGCCCATCTGGATGTATGTGACCCCAGGAGGAGGCTGCGTCCGAGCGGAGACGCGTCCCGAAGACGAGAGGTGGTGACCCCCAGAGGGGAAGCGACTGGGCGAGGCCGTGACTCGAGGTTGAGCGGGGTGAAGCAGTGAAGAATAGGTTACAGGCCACGAGTGCTGGGGCGTGGCTAGTGTGGCAACTCTCAAACTCTTTCTTCTCTCTCTCTCCCTAACCCTCCCTCCTTTCTCTCTCTCTCTCTCTCTCTCTCTCTCTCTCTCTCTCTCTTTTTACTCTCTCTCTCCTCCTTTCTCTCTCTCTCCTTTCTCTCTCTCTCTCTCTTCTCTCTCTCTTCTCTCTCTCTCTCTCTCTCTCTCTCTTCTCTCTCTCTCTCTCTCTATCTCTCTCTCTCTCTATCTCTCTCTCTCTCTCTCTCTCTCCCTAACCCTCCCTCCTTTCTCTCCCTCTCTCTCACTCTCCCTCCCTCCTTTCTCTCGGTCTCTCTCTCTCTCTCTCTCTCAGATCTCTCTCTCTCTCTCTCTCCCTCTCACTCCCTCTTCTCTCTCTCTCTCTCTCTCTCTTTCTCTCTCTCTCTCTCACTTACTCTCTCTCTCTCTCTCTGTCTATCTGAGAGTGGTCAGACGATCCCGGAGGCCACGCCCTGTGCTACCAATCACAGCGGCGGGTTAACTAGCCACACCCATTGTTCGTGACCCCTGACCTGCCCTACAACACTACAGCACACTCTACCCGGAGTTGTGATACCCTCTGGGGGTCCCGCACGCTTCTCGTCTCCGCTCGGACGTAAACATCTCCTGGGGCCACCTTCACCAACTGGGTTGCCCCTTGCCCAGGAGCTGCACCAGCACGAGACACAGCCTACGACCGTGCTACTAGCCACATCAACCAAATAAAACCTGAAAGCAGAACCGTGTCTCCATACACCACCAAGTCGGGGAATCCAACCATGACAATCTCTCTTTCTTTCCCTTACAATGCAAGTGGAAAAACATTAATGAATTCATATTAGATACATGTAGTTATATGAATAATCTCATGGTATAATGGTCTCTCATTCAATTATCAAGAGTCCCATTATACTGATTGGTTCAGTAAAACACACTTCTTCGTTGTTTCGCCACTTTATTTACGACGTTAATGGTGTTAGGCGGTAGCCTGAGTGGTAACGGTGTCGGTCAGCTTCCACGGGTCGTCGGGATGGTCGGGGCGAGCTAGGGTTGTCTGACCCATAGGGTAGTGAGTGTAGGAGTGAGTGAGGGAGAAGGAAATAACGATTCTCACGAACCATCTTGAACTACTAACCATCTCAGATAGATGTGAGAATAGATACTGGAAATGACCGGCATCCGCAAGGATAACTTCAACCGATTGTCATTTCATAGAGAAGTCTGTTGCGTGAGTGTGAATAGTGTGAATAGCGTGAAGAGAGAGCGAGCTCACACGAAAATGGATCACAAACACGAATTCTAACATTCATTTTAACAAATGTTATAATCATTACTGTGTTAATACAACAATTATTTCAATTACCACAAGAATTCAACATTAAATTAAATGCAATTATGAATGGTGACGTAAAAATATTCTTTTGCAAGCTTTCGCAATGCAAGCAACCCAGTTCAAAGTGTTTTTTAAGTTATCCCTGATTATTTAATCGTAATTACGGGTACGCTACAAAATCTGACAGACTGAGATAATCATTTCTCGCTTACGCACGTTAGAGTACACTCGCCTTCTTCGACATATTGAGTCGGTGTGAGACTGTATAAACGTCTGATTAGAAAAAGGACTAGGGTTTAAGCTAAGTAATCACTCCTCACCTTTCTTTACCACTGGCATATCCGGAAAATTCCGACGATCGTGTGATTCGCGAGGTGTAGCCGAAACGCCCAATCACAGATTGTAGTGTAAAAGACTAAGGATAGAAATTTAAGTCTCATATAGTCATTTCATTTCGTTCAGGTATTTTGGGTTGAAGGGAACCCACTGTCGAAGGCAGAGCGATATAGCATACTACATAGCATAGCATACTGCATAGTGCATATTCCTGCAAGCTCGCAGCCCACATGTGTCCATATCTATACAGTCACCATGTGCAATCCCAAGTCATGCTTGACCATCGACACGCCACGGAGCCCGTGGGACGCTCGGCCCACTTGCGCTTGCTTGCGCCGCTGGTCAGAATATAAGGGAGGCCAACCTTGACCTCTCCCTCATTCACTTCCCACGCTTCCTCCGAGAGCGACCTTACGCCCGGCGGCTGACCGGGCTATCACCAAGCCATGTGGCCGCACCCAGGCTTGGGTTGGTTGGCCTGGGCTCCCGTAAGCTCCACCAGTTACAGTGCGTTCTTCTATCCCATATTGTGTGTTTTTAAATAAAGTGTGAAGCCACATCGGTGTATCACTAGCCGCCGCCAGTAAATTCAAACTACACAATATAGAAGGTCTTTTAAGAACCTTTTATACATGGGTTTCTACGCTGACCGCACCCAGTGCAAATAGGTGAGGTCTGTTTGTGAACGACACTTTGGCGAATATTCTGACCTCAGAACACCTGTGCATACAATGGCTTCCGAGGCTCTGTTTGTTGACGGAGATGGACATCTCGGCAAGTGACATAAATGCCGTAAACAAACGAAGAAAAAGACAAAAAAAAAAATGTTAAGTAATGAGTCTGCAGAATCTGTATACCCCAACCATGTGCATACTTTAAGAAGAATACAAAGTTAACGACACATGGGGACAAATACCGTTGGGTGTCTGAAGTGCTGAAGATGGCCCCTTTTGATAAGACTAAAGGAGCCCTAGAATTAAGACTAGGACGAAATAATATCTATGTAATGTGTAAGAATGAAGTCTACTACCGGAGCGGCAGGAGAAATCCTTGAAATAAGGAGAGCTTATGGCAAAGAACACTGTACTAACCTCGGTGTGTTTGATGTCACGAAGGAAATTGACACCAGTGAGATCAAGGAATACAATGAAAAGATTCTACACGCTAAACGTATTCAATTTAATGGTAGGATAACACAGCGACTTGTCATCACGTATGAAGGGGAGAAAATCCCCAAAACCATAAAAAATGTGGAGGGCATGGCACCTTTCAAGTGTGATGTCTTCAAATCACTCGCCCCATTTCACGCCAGCTGTTCAAGATGGGGGCATGGGGCACGAACAGCCACGTTGCCAGTATTGCGCGGCCTCTCACATGAGCAGGGAGTGCGCTGAAAAAAATCGCACAGGGTAATCAACTCCCTAGGAAGTGTGTCAATTGCAGACTTGACTATAATGCAAACTCTCCATTATGTGCGTACTATCCAAACGAAAGAAAAAACTAATTACTGAAAAAACAACAGGTTGTTCTGCCTTCTCGCAACCTCATCTCATTTCCTCGCCTTAAGGAGCCTCCTCTTCTCAAGGTGAGGTCTTTGGAGCCATCAGACAAGGCTCCAGAGGCCTCAATGGTGACAGCTCCAGCTGCCACCACTTCCACAAGGGGCCCTGCCGATAGAGAGAATGCCCCTGAACCAAAGGCTCGTGTCCGTCTTTTGACTGGTCAAAGGAAACTTGAGCTAGCTCAATGGACTCTACCTAAAGTAAGGTTTTTGGAGCCGCCAGGCAAGACTCTAGAGGCCTCACATCCATAGAGGTCTTCGCTTTTAGACTTACTGCCCCTGAACTAAAGGCTCAGTTATGCCCTTTGCCCGGGCAAAGAAAACAGGAGCCTGTCCAAAGGAAGCCTGTGGAAAATAGTTCTGCAGGTAAACCGCTCCAAAAGAAACTCTCAAGATGCTGGAAAGGGAATGCCTAAAGGTGTTGGATGGGCCTTAACCACAAATGCTGCCAAACACCTTTTGAAAAGGTAGCTTGTCAACCCAAAGAACTGGATACACTGATTCAATGGAACTGTCAAGGTATTCATGCAAAATGGGAGGAATAGCAGCATCTGATGACTTCATGTAATCCAGTTCAAGCTCATAATGGGCCTCATAGGACCAGCAGTGATTGTGAGTCGGGACAATCTACCTGCAGACAACACTGCAGATGAAGGCCGTGAGGATAGGCTTCATATTACCTTACACTGTTGCATCCATCCACCTTCCACATAATCTCGATATAGATTATTTCTATATAATAGTTGTTTCATCCTTCTCTATTCTTGGGAGATTCCAATAGTCGGCATCATCTCTAGGGATTCACCTAGTTCACAGTCGAATTTCACTTGGCAGGTTATGAAAGACATATGGAAGCGACCATGTTCCAATATTTTTGGAGGTGAATGGCGTTCAAGCCAATGAAGTGAAGAGATGGCAGTTTGAACATGCAGACTGGAATCTTTTTTAGATCAACTGGAGTAATACAGGGATCTGCGATTGATTTCTAGTGTGTTCAAGATGCTGTTTATCCCTTTACTTCATCCATTCCTAAAAGTAGTGGACAGTACCATCGACCTCTGGTACCGTTGTGATCTGATGAATGCCAACAAGCTGTCAAAGCAAGAAAAGCTGCAATAAGCCAGCTGAAACGACGCCCCAGTGATGTGACCTTGATCGATTACAATAGGACTCGAGCCAAGACCAGGCAAGGGCTAATGGAGGTTAGTGGACGTCATGGAGGCAATTTGTCTCCTCGATTAACTCCGGGACCCCCTTAGCATACAAGGTGCACAAGATTGCTGGAAGGAGTACATCAATTTCACCGCATGCTCTGAAGATAGATAGCATAATAATAATAGCTAGCTAAATCCATGGCAGAGATCTCTCCAGCATCTTCCACCACCTGATTCTCCACCCTTTGGACTGAACAGCAGAACTTCCATACAACTTGCCATTTTTGCACAGGGAGATGAAATCTACTTTGCAAATCTGCCGTGACTGACCCAGGAAGTGATAGTATTCCATACCTAATGATATCTCACTTATTGGAGAGCTCTCAAAAGTTCCCGTTGGATCTGTTCAATAGGGTCTTCAGGGAGGACACATGGAGTCTGAGGGACCAATCCATCCACATGGAGAAAAGCTATAATCATTCCATCCCTAAACCTGGCAAGGATGCTTCCATATCAGGAAATTACAGACCAGTTTCTCTCACAAGCTGCATCTGCAAGCTGATGGAGAAAATGGTAAAACTCAGGTTGACATAGCTACTAGAAAGGAAAACGTGCTGACCCCATATCAATATGGGTTTTAGAAAATTGAGAACGATCACAGATGCCCTTGTGAAGATGGAGATACACACAACACACACACACACACACACACACACACCACACACACACACACACACACACATATATATATATATATAATATATATATATATGTATGTATAAATATGTATATATATATATATATATATATATTTATACATATACATATATACATAAATACATATATATATATATATATATATATATATATATATATATATATATATAGTTCCATCCTTCCCTCTATTTAGGATTAAACCTATTGCGTTTTGTCCAAGAGGTGGGTTTAATTTTTGACTCAAGGCTTACATGGGTGTCTCAAGGGGGCCGTCGCGCCCGAGAACGAAATTCGTTAGTTAGTTTCATATCCTTCGGATAATAAACAATGGTTATTTTTTAAAAACTAGATTTTGAAAAAAAACATGGTAAATGCTCACTTATCCATTGTTAAAAAAAATCCCACATATACTTTATAGGAATGCCTACATTTGTAACGACCAGATTTTGAAATTTCCTCTTAGTTTAGTATAAATGATTTTTTTTTTAAGTTAAACATATACAGCATGATGTATGGATTTCTATCACCTGAAATGAAAATCGGTCTCGTTCCAAAAATCGCAAATTTATTCAGCTTTCAAATGATCCAAACCCAATCAGAATCGCCCAAGTAGTTATGAAGATATAGTAAAGAATGTTGACAAAGGTGGCAGTTTTGAAATATGGGGCTTTGAAGTTGAAGATACTTTTTTCCTCCATTTTTTTTTTTTTTAATCTGATCTCTGCATCAATCTTCATGCATTCTATTGCATTCGCATGCAGTCTGAAGTGTATCCCCTCCCCTTTTGCAAGGGACGAATGGCAATGAGTGCATATGATTCTAGAATTTCTGCATGTCACCATACCTTGCAGTGCTTTTTGAGGCATTTCATACAAATAAACAATGCTGCAGCTGTGATTGAGATGTTTTTTCTCATCATATTATGTTTATTAATTACAGGTATAACATTTATCATTAGTAGTTGTCTATTACTGTGATATGAGCGCATCGGGAGGGTGCCGCACCGAGGCATGGGACACACTTTGCCGTAGGCAGAATTGCCAGCTAGCAACCAGGGAATACTAAAATAAATCGGAAAAAAATGTATATATATATATATATATATATATATATATAGAGAGAGAGAGAGTGAGAGAGAGAGAGAGAGAGAGAGAGAGAGAGAGAGAGAGAGAGAGAGAGAGAGAGAGAGAGCGACAGAGTAAACATAAGGAGCCGGAGGTGGGGGGGGTCAGAGATTTAGTCATAAATCTTTTATTTTCATGTATTTAGCTGAAATAATAAGTCACGAGATTGCCAAAGCCTACAAGATTACAGGAGATTTTCTTCAAATTTTCAAGTATCTTTAAAAATATTCGTCAAAAATCTACGGCGACGGCCCCCTGAAGTCAAATATTTAAAAGCAAAGGCTACAAAACGCTCAGCATTTAGCGAATTCTTTCACACATATCTTGATGTGCAGACCGCACAGCGCTTTTGCGGCTATACTGAGAGCTTATTTGTAGCAAACTTGACTTTGGATGTGAGGCTTATTCATCTGCAATCCCCACTGTTCAGAAAAAAAAGGAGGAAGGGAGAGAGAGGGAGAAAGGAGGGAGGGAGAGAAAGAGAGAAAGGAGGGAGGGAGAGAGAGAAAGGAGGGAGGGGGAGAGAGAGAGAAAGGAGGGAGGTTAGGGAGAGAGAGAGAGGAGGGAGGGAGAGAAAGAGAGGAGGGAGGGAGGGAGATAGAGAGAGAAAGGAGGGAGGGAGAGAGAGAGAGAAGAGAGAGTCTGAGAGTTGTCAGACCAGCCACGCCCCAGCACTCGTGACCTGTAACCTTCAATGCTACACCCCACTCAACCTCGAGTCACGGCCTCGCCCAGTCGCTTCCCCTCTGGGGGTCACCACCTCTCGTCTTCGGGTCGCGTCTCCGCTCGGACGCAGCGTCCTCCTGGGGTCACATACATCTAGTAGGGCTACCCCTTGCCCGGGTCTTTCCTGCACCAGCACGAGACATAACATCCATTCACGTTACCAGCCTCCAACAACCATCTCCTGAATAAAAAGCCTGAAACCTGCTTTATAGACTGCCAAGTCGGGAACTTCTAAACCCTAACACACACACACACACAGAACGAGCGAGAAAAGAAAGAGAGAGAGGGGGGGGGGAGAGAGAGGGGGGGAGAGAGACAGAGAGACGGGGGAGAGAGAGTCTGAGACCCCAAACACGGTGCCAGATTAACTAGCCACGTCCCCAGTGCTCGTGACCTGACCTGTCTTCAGTGTTACTCGACACTCGATCTCAGGTTACCGCCTCACCCAGACGGCTCCCTTGGGGGTCTCCCCATGCGATCTCCTGCTGGGCGCGCTCTGGGCTCCCCCTTGTCCGGGACTTGCACTAGCACGAGACGCTTCCACGCCACGCAACCAGCACCAACAATCAAATAAGCAGAACCATTGGGTCTCCATACCCACCAAAATCAGGGAAAAACAAACCGTGACCAACTGGTAGCAGTCGGCGGATGTCACTTTAGCGGCACAAACTCCAGGCCTCCTCCAAGATACACCCTCTCGATCACATCCTCTCTCTGAACAATTGAAAGTACGCCATGGGCATTTCTTTTCTTTCCCTTTTCTTCTCCCATGTATCCATGCCGTACATTTTTTTTTTTTTTTTTTTACGTGCAGTGATTTTTTTCAAATATTTAAACGTGTCTGTGCAAAGTGCATTTCCTTTCCTATTTTCTGTTATCTACCATGTTCTGTTTTATTCATCATGGTAGATTTTCGTATTCTTAAGGGAATCAATCCATAAATTTTTCGCGAGTTATTTCTTTGGTGTTTTTTTTTTCTCAATCTAACTTGATCATGCTAGAATTAAAGCATACATTCGTTGTCTAATCTTTTATTATGTGGGTGAACTATAGCGTGCATTTTCTTTAAATTAATTTCAGTTTCTATGATCATATTAAGCCACGTTGTTAGAGTTGTGCAGTATTGCCATATTCATTGCATCTTTTCTTGTTAATTATCAAGAGACGAAACGTTTTTTTCCTTTTTTTACCACCTACCCTTGTCCCCTACCCTACCTCTCTTCTAAACCCCCTCCCACTATCTCCCCCCTCTCTTTCAATCAATCTGTTTAGGCTACTAGCATTTAGATATTTTTAGGTCGACCATATTTTGACTGCGAGTGACCTGCCTCCCTGACCACTATAATCTCTATAAATCCTTGGGTCACATTATCCGATTCATTATATTAGTTTGCATTTCGAACGTTTGAGATTTTTTATTATATATATATATATTATATATATATATATATATATATATATATATATATATATATATATATTTACAAGCAACGTACAGTACATCTTGTTTTACTTGTATTCTTATTGATATCAACTTAAGTATTTTTTATGTTTAGAGTGTTACACTCGTTTTTTAGTGCGTCATTTCACACATAGTTGTTCAGGTCAAGTCAGATCAGATCTTGTCAAACGATGACATCTCTACCCTTTTATGACCTGTCTTAGATGCTATTTGGAATTGTTTTCCAGTTTTTTTTCAGAATTTCAATTCATTTTATATAACCTAATAATTTTGATATTGCGAATTAACATTGTGATAGTCATTGTTCTTTTTCGTTATCGACTTATTTACCGTAAATTACAATTTACTTCAAGTTTGCATGAATATATCTTGGAGCTGTAATAATAATATGATTCATCAAATTAAATTTTGTAATTTTACATTATTATAATAGTATATTTGTGCATATTCTGAAGTATATTTTGCCATAATTATTCGTCTTCAAAGATTTTTTTTTCTTTGATTATTCATGTATGGTAATTTCTTTATTTCATTTATTGGTAATTGATTATTTAATTTATCGATCACTGTGTACTTATTTTTTACACATCTAATTTTATATTTACTAGCTCTTGCTATTTTAAACGAATATTCGGATAATGACCTCACTTGACCTTACTCAGGTAGAAGGTCCCTACTTGTAGACATCTGACGTTGCCAGACTTCAAAATACATTCAACTATTTGTATTTATATTTTACTTCAGTTATCTTGTGTTCGAGATAAATTATATATCAGCTACTACGACTTCACACTGTTCGTGATTTTCGCTCACATGATTCACCAATACATGTGAAATGACCTTGGTCATCCTGTAGTGAATCTTGTACTTCAATACTTTATATGGCTGTCTTGCCTCTGAATAATCTATGTTAATTACTTCCTGTGGTAGCGTTAGCTTGCTAATTATCCTGCGAGGGGGGTAGGCCGCCAGTAGCTGAAAAGGGATCAGCACCCATGTATACGTGAGACAGTAGGAGACTTGTAAGGTGTGTGTGTTATCTATGCATGAGTGTCACATGTATGCATGTATAAAAGGGAATTAATTTACCCCCGCAGGACATAGCCGAGCGGGCATGGTTAGATTCAGGCAAGAATAATTAACGTCATTATCAGATTTATTAATCAGTTAATCATTGAAAGAATAGAAGGAAAAGACAGGATCAAGCTCATTCTTTATCAAATATTTTATTTATCTTCAAGAGGTCTCCCTCCTTTCCACATCGATAAAGTGTTCCTTCTCTGGCCTGGTCATGATTTTGACCATAAACCTCGATAAAATGTGCAAAAGAATAAAATGTAATATAGATAAAATTCAACAACACCCAAAAGGGATATTGCTGAGAGCAGCACGGTAGTGAGAAAGTTGAGTGCTCATGAGCCGTCTGATGCCACATGACTTTTACTTTTGTTTTACTTTTTTACTTTTGTTGGATTTCTTGGCTATCAACCAGCGGCATATGGCCAAGGTTATTAAGCCAATGGATCCTATTTATTCTTTCAATCTAAATAAGGTCATAAAGTTTTGTTTCCCTTAGAAGAGCTATTACTCTATGTATTATTTTTCATCATCTGATAGTATGTTCATTAGTGAGAATTCTAAATTTTTTATTCTAAAATAATTATGAAAATTTTGTTGGTGTTGATTGTATATTTGGCATGTAGTTAGGATGTGTTTTATTGTATTGTTGGCATTGCATTGCGGGCATAGTGGAGGGAAATTTCGTTCAATATAGGGACCTTGTAATAACGGTGAAATGAGGATTAAGATTGTTTAATGAAGAAAATGTTTGAAAATCAAATCAGCATCATAACGATCCCGCCAGTGGACCAATACCAT
>NW_020870572.1:352451-354951 GCF_003789085.1 Penaeus vannamei
AATGATCACCCTAGGGTGTTTCATCTGGACAGGCTGGAGGTGGAGTGTGCTTGGGGGTTTGCCGAGGCAATCTCTGGTCGACAGTGCTAGACGATCTCACAGACCCTGTACTTCAGTGGGACACCTTCAAGTGCGAAACGCTTGATGCACTTCATGAATGGATAGGTGAACGCCCGAGAGCAAGACAGAATTTTATCTTGGAGGAGACACTGAAAGCCACAGATGCTTTCCGTGTGGCTCGTCTGGCAGGGGATCGGTATTTGTACCGTTCTCAGGTGGGTAGAACTCGGTCTCTGTTAAGGGACAAGGAACAGTTTATTACGAGTCTTGCTGAGGAGATCGAAGGCCATTTCTTAGTAAATGACCTTCGTCCTGCATACCAAGCCCTGAGAAAGCTGAACACCAAGCCCTTTTCTCAGGTGACAGCTGTTCGCTTAGTATTTGGCCAAATTGTCTCAGATCATGTTGCAGTACAGGAATGTTGGGATGAGTATTTTGAGCAGTTGTACCAGTGTGACCCACCAACAAGTAACTAGGATGCGGATAGTGCCGTGATTCCGATGCCGGACCCACCCCTTAGTGAGGATCATCATCATCATCAAGGGGGCTGACGCCGACGGGGGCGCATAGCCGCATCCACCCTTCGCTTCCACCTACGAGGATCCCTCATGGCTAGACGCCAGGCAGGGACTCGGCCCATCTCTAGTTCTTCACGGCAGGTTTGGTCGATCTGCCCAAGCCATGACTTCCTCGGTCGTCCCACAGGCCTCCTCCACCCAGGGTTGTCTCGAATAGAGACGACCTGATGGGCAGGATCATCCTGAGGAAAGCGAGCCAGGTGGCCGTATAGCCTGAGTTGGCGATCACGGATTGTGCAGATAACAGGTCCTGTGCCAGTCTCACGGTGCAACCGTTGGTTGGACACATGGTCCCGCCAACAGTACCCCATGATCTGGCGCAAGGACCTATTACAAAAGGCTTCAAGACGAGCCTCCAAGGCACAGGACAATGTCCAGGTTTCGCTACCGTATAGCAAAACTGGCATTATCAGGGCCTTGAAAACCCGTAGCTTGGTCCTTCTGCACAGGTACCGACATCTCCAAATACTCTTGTTGAGAGAGTTCATGACCCCTGCTGCCAGGCCAATCCGTCTGCTGACTTCATGGTCTGACAGCCCAGAGTTATGAACTACACTACCAAGGTATGTAAAGCTCTCTGTGACTTCAATGTCCTCGCCGCAAGCACGTACCGACTGAACAGGTTCTCCTAACAAGTCCCCAAATTCCTGGACCTTGGTCTTGGTCCAGGAGACCTCTAGACCCAGGGGCTTCGCTTCATTGCTAAATGCATCGAGAGCCGCCACTAGGGTTTCCAAAGACTCAGATAGAATGGCAACGTCATCAGCAAAGTCAAGGTCTGTAACCTTGATATTGCCCAGCGTTGCCCACAATGACTTTGAACAGTAGCTCTGCCCAGTATCCAGTCCATGCAAGTGTTGAAAAGAGTTGGTGCAAGGACACAGCCTTGCCTCACTCCTGAACTAACAGGAAAGAAGCTCGACAGGCCCCCACCACACTTTACAGCACTTTCAGTACCAGTATACAGGCTTGCTATTAGTCCAATAATCCTTGTTGGTATTCCTCTCAGCCTCAGGATCTCCCAAAGTGACTCCCGATGCACCGTTCTTGAGGTCGATGTAGGCTGCAAGCAGCCCACGCCCGAACTCACGACGGCGCTCTACAATGACTCGAAGCGCGAGGATACGGTCTATTGTGGACTTACCAGGAGTGAATCCGGATTGCTCCAGTCTCTGGTGCCTCAGTAGATGGTCTCTGATACGTCTCAGAAGGATGTGGGCGAGAACCTTGCCTGGTACACTGAGCAGTGTGATGCCTCGGTGATTGCTGCAGTCCCAACGGTCCCCCTTCCCCTTCCAGAGAGGGATGACCACACCCCTCAACAGGTCAGGAGGAACGGAACCGGACTGCCAGATGGCAGCCAGGACAGCATGTAACCCCCGTGCCATAGGTTCACCACCAGCCTTTAACAGTTCAGCTGGTATGCCGCAGATACCAGCTGCTTTACCACTCTTCAGCTTGGAAATCGCCCCCCTAACTTCAGTTAGGGAGGGAGGGTCCTCACTGATAGGTGGATCCGGCAGCGGGATCTCGACACTACCCGCATCCAAGTTAACTGTTGGTGGGTCAACCTGGTACAGCTGCTCAAAATACTCAGCCCAACGTCCCGCACCGCAACAGGATCTGAAACGATCTGACCACTTACTGAGCGAACTGCTGTCACCTGTGAAGAGGGCTTGGAGTTCAGCTTTCTCAGGGCTTGGTATGCAGGACGAAGGTCATTTACTAAGAAATGGCCTTCTACCTCCTCTGCAAGACTCCTAATAAACTGTTCCTTGTCCCTTCTTAACAGGGACCGAGTTCTGCGCACATGAGAACGGTGCAATTCCCGATCCCCTGTCAGACGAGCCGCACGACATGCA
>NW_020870572.1:369535-372035 GCF_003789085.1 Penaeus vannamei
TCATTATTATTATCATCATTCCTATTATCAAGATGCATTAACACAGGTTCCCTCATCCTCTCTTGATGAAAATCGCAGTTGGCAACTCCCAAGCTAAACACCGCCTCTTCACATATAATCACTGCAAGTATTATTTTTAACCACTTTTATTACCAAACAAATTTCAAATAAAATCCAATGAAAAAAAAAAGTTACCAAGAAATATCGCACGAACTCACTAGGTCGAAGAGAGGTCGGGGCTAGTGACGTCATCACCTTTAGCCAATGTGTGCGGTATCAGACATAGCGAGATACGTGATTATATGTTTGATTTATTCCATATTTTACTTTTGATATTATTGTTTTTTTTATAATGTTATTGTTATAATTATTATTATTGCAGTTCTTATATTTTTGGTTGTCATTTTTGTTGCTGACATTACTATTATTATTATTGTCATTATTGTTATTATCATTATTGTTGTTGTTGTTGTTATTTTATTATTATTATTATCATTATTTTTATTATTATTATTATTATTTTATTATTGGTATTATTGTTGTCATTATTGTTATTATCATTTTCATCCTTTTTGTCACTATTATTGTCATTTCTGTTATTATCATTATTATCATCATCATTATTGATATTATTATCAATACCATTACTATCTTTACTGTAATTTTCATTATTGTTATCATTTTCATTGCCATTGTTATTATGATTATCATTGTTGTTGCTGTTGTTGTTGCTGCTGTTGTTGTTGTTGTTGTTGTTGTTGTTGTGTTGTTGTTGTTGTTGTTGTTGTTATTATTTATTTATTATTATTATTATTATTATTATTACTATTATTTTTATTTTTATTATTAACGGTATAAATATAATATAATAATTATCATCATTATTATCATTACTGTAATTGCTATGATTATTTCAGCAAATACTACTTTCAATATCATCATTGTTGTTATGATCATTATTACTAGTAGTAATAGTAGTGGTGATATTTTTGTTGCTGTTGCTATTATTACTATTACTATTATTATTATTAACATTATTATTGTTGTCATTACTAATATCACTGTTATTATTATTATTATCGTTATTATTATTGATATTATCATCTGTATTATCAGTATCATCATTAGCATTGTTATCCTTATTATTATCATTATTATTATTATCATTACTATGTTTATCATTATCATTATTATAATCCTTATTATTATTGTTATTATTATTATCATTATCATTATTATTATTATTATTTTCATTATTATTATCACTATCTTTATTATCATTATTACTCTTCTTGCTATTGATATTATTATTATTATTGTTAATATCATTCGTAGTAGTAGTAATATGAGTTTTATTATCGTTATTATTTCTCTATTTCATTATTATTTCTTTAACATTATTGATAATAATATTATTGTATTAATTCTAACATTACAATGATGAAATCATTATTATCATTATTATCAATACTATCATCCATTCTTTTATTTATGTTACCGTTATCATCATCATCATTGTTATTATATTCTTATTTTAATGATGATTGTTATTATCATTACTATTATTATTATTATTATTATTATTAATATTATTATTATTATTATTATTATTATTATTATTATTATTATTATTATCATTATTATTGTTCTCATCACCATCATTATCATCATCATTACTTTTATTATTGTTGTTATTATTATTATTGTTATTTTCATTATTATTGTTATTATTATCTTATTTTATTGTTATCACAGTGTTTTTATCATTTGTATTATCAGTTTATTATCGTTATTGCATTATCATTTTTATTACTATTATCAGTTTTGTAGTTATTATTATCATTATTGTTATTATTGTAATTAATATTATTATCATCATTGTCCTTATCATTGTTATCATTATTCTACCATTATTGTTATTATCATTATAATTGCTACTATCAATACTATCATTACTATTACTGTTATTATCATTATTATTACCATCATTATTATTATAATACTTATCATTGTTGTTGTAATTGTTGTTATGATAATAATAATGATAATGTTTATCATTATTATCATTATTAATATCATTATCATCATCATTATAATAACAGTAATAAGTATTATTAGCATTATTATAATTTTTATCATTGTTAGCATAAATGAATTTTGCTGTTACTGGTGTTTTTATCATCATCAGCTTTGATACTGTAATTATCACAATTAACCTTAATACCATAATCATTATCATTCTTATTATCACCATTGGTATTTCCACTCTTCTTTTATCATTTTCATTATCATTACTTACATTATCATCATCATTATCGTTACCAGTATTATTATCATTCTTTTAACATTATCAATGTTATTGTTGTTATTATCATTAGCATCAGTATTAATATTAATACAGTTACTACTACTACTACTGCTACAACAGCTACTACTACTGGTGCTATTACTGTCAGTGATATTATTACCATCATTCGTATTCTTTTCTGTTATCATAATC
>NW_020870572.1:389535-391536 GCF_003789085.1 Penaeus vannamei
GTTCTCCTATCAAGTCCCCAAATTCCTGGACCTTGGTCTTGGTCCAGGAGACCTCTAGACCCAGGGGCTTCGCTTCATTGCTAAATGCATCGAGAGCCGCCACTAGGGTTTCCAAAGACTCAGAAAGAATGGCAACGTCATCAGCAAAGTCAAGGTCTGTAACCTTGATATTGCCCAGCGTTGCCCCACAATGACTTTGAACAGTAGCTCTGCCCAGTATCCAGTCCATGCAAGTGTTGAAAGAGTTGGTGCAAGGACACAGCCTTGCCTCACTCCTGAACTAACAGGAAAGAAGCTCGACAGGCCCCCACCACACTTTACAGCACTTTCAGTACCAGTATACAGGCTTGCTATTAGTCCAATAATCCTTGTTGGTATTCCTCTCAGCCTCAGGATCTCCCAAAGTGACTCCCGATGCACCGTATCGAACGCCTTTTTGAGGTCGATGTAGGCTGCAAGCAGCCCACGCCCGAACTCACGACGGCGCTCTACAATGACTCGAAGCGCGAGGATACGGTCTATTGTGGACTTACCAGGAGTGAATCCGGATTGCTCCAGTCTCTGGTGCCTCAGTAGATGGTCTCTGATACGTCTCAGAAGGATGTGGGCGAGAACCTTGCCTGGTACACTGAGCAGTGTGATGCCTCGGTGATTGCTGCAGTCCCAACGGTCCCCCTTCCCCTTCCAGAGAGGGATGACCACACCCTCAACAGGTCAGGAGGAACGGAACCGGACTGCCAGATGGCAGCCAGGACAGCATGTAACCCCCGTGCCATAGGTTCACCACCAGCTTTAACAGTGCTTTACCACTCTTCAGCTTGGAAATCGCCCCCTAACTTCAGTTAGGGAGAGGGTCCTCACTGATAGGTGGATTCGGCAGCGGGATCTCGACACTACCCGCATCCAAGTTAACTGTTGGTGGGTCAACCTGGTACAGCTGCTCAAAATACTCAGCCCAACGTCCCCGCACCGCAACAGGATCTGAAACGATCTGACCACTTACTGAGCGAACTGCTGTCACCTGTGAAGAGGGCTTGGAGTTCAGCTTTCTCAGGGCTTGGTATGCAGGACGAAGGTCATTTACTAAGAAATGGCCTTCTACCTCCTCTGCAAGACTCCTAATAAACTGTTCCTTGTCCCTTCTTAACAGGGACCGAGTTCTGCGCACATGAGAACGGTGCAATTCCCGATCCCCTGTCAGACGAGCCGCACGACATGCATCTGTGGCTTCCAGTGTCTCCCGCGAGATGGAATTCTGTACTGCTCTCGGGCGTACACCAATCGTATCTTGAGCTGCATCAAGCGTTTCACGCTTAAAGGTATCCCACAGAAGAAACAGGTCTGTCAGACTGCCAAGCACTGCGAAACGATCAGAGATTGCCTCAGCAAACCCCGGGCACACTCCCCCTCCCTCAGCCTGTCCAAATGAAACACCCTAGGGTGATCATTTGACCGCTGGGGGTTTTGAAGTGGACCCGGAGGGTAGCCACAACCAATCTATGGTCAGTACCACAGAACTCAGCACTCCTGTACACCCTGCAATTCTGAAGGATCCTCCAACGAGTGCAAACAAGTATGTGGTAGATCTCCTTGGCTGCGTTACCCGCATCACTGTACCATGTCCGCGATGTGGTATATATATATATATATATATATTATATATATTAATATATATAATATATATATATATAATATAATATATATATAGAAAAGGTAGAATGAGACTGGATATCTTCCAAACAAGAGATGTATTTAAGCGTTTCGATTACGTCTTCATTCAGAAATACATGTAGAACATGTATTTCTGATGAAGACGTAAATCGAAACCGGTCAAATACATCTCTTGTATTGTGAAGATATCCAGTCTCATTCATACCTTTTCTACATTTGTCAACATGATACGTTTTCATATATATATATATTATATATATATATATATATATATAATATATATATATATATATATATATATATAGTATGTATGTATGTATGTATGTATGT
>NW_020870572.1:391636-394136 GCF_003789085.1 Penaeus vannamei
GAGCCTCCAAGGACCTATTACAAAAGGCTTCAAGACGAGCCTCCAAGGCACAGGACAATGTCCAGGTTTCGCTACCGTATAGCAAAACTGGCATTATCAAGGCCTTGAAAACCCGTAGCTTGGTCCTTCTGCACAGGTACCGACATCTCCAAATACTCTTGTTGAGAGAGTTCATGACCCCTGCTGCCAGGCCAATCCGTCTGCTGACTTCATGGTCTGACAGCCCAGAGTTATGAACTACACTACCAAGGTATGTAAAGCTCTCTGTGACTTCAATGTCCTCGCCGCAAGCACGTACCGACTGAACAGGTTCTCCTAACAAGTCCCCAAATTCCTGGACCTTGGTCTTGGTCCAGGAGACCTCTAGACCCAGGGGCTTCGCTTCATTGCTAAATGCATCGAGAGCCGCGACTAGGGTTTCCAAAGACTCAGATAGAATGGCAACGTCATCAGCAAAGTCAAGGTCTGTAACCTTGATATTGCCCAGCGTTGCCCCACAATGAACAGTAGCTCTGCCCAGTATCCAGTCCATGCAAGTGTTGAAAAGAGTTGGTGCAAGGACACAGCCTTGCCTCACTCCTGAACTAACAGGAAAGAAGCTCGACAGGCCCCCACCACACTTTACAGCACTTTCAGTACCAGTATACAGGCTTGCTATTAGTCCAATAATCCTTGTTGGTATTCCCTCTCAGCCTCAGGATCTCCCAAAGTGACTCCTGATGCACCGTATCGAACGCCTTCTTGAGGTCGATGTAGGCTGCAAGCAGCCCACGCCCGAACTCACGACGGCGCTCTACAATGACTCGAAGCGCGAGGATACGGTCTATTGTGGACTTACCAGGAGTGAATCCGGATTGCTCCAGTCTCTGGTGCCTCAGTAGATGGTCTCTGATACGTCTCAGAAGGATGTGGGCGAGAACCTTGCCTGGTACACTGAGCAGTGTGATGCCTCGGTGATTGCTGCAGTCCCAACGGTCCCCCTTCCCCTTCCAGAGAGGGATGACTACACCCCTCAACAGGTCAGGGGGAACGGAACCGGACTGCCAGATGGCAGCCAGGACAGCATGTAACCCCCGTGCCATAGGTTCACCACCAGCCTTTAACAGTTCAGCTGGTATGCCACAGATACCAGCTGCTTTACCACTCTTCAGCTTGGAAATTACCCCCCTAACTTCAGTTAGGGAGGGAGGGTCCTCACTGATAGGTGGATCTGGCAGCGGGATCTCGACACTACCCGCATCCAAGTTAACTGTTTGTGGGTCAACCTGGTACAGCTGCTCAAAATGCTCAGCCCAACGTCCCCGCACCGCAACAGGATCTGAAACGATCTGACCACTTACTGAGCGAACTGCTGTCACCTGTGAAGAGGGCTTGGAGTTCAGCTTTCTCAGTGCTTGGTATGCAGGACGAAGGTCATTTACTAAGAAATGGCCTTCTACCTCCTCTGCAAGACTCCTAATAAACTGTTCCTTGTCCCTTCTTAACAGGGACCGAGTTCTGCGCACATGAGAACGGTGCAATTCCCGACCCCCTGACAGACGAGCCGCACGACATGCATCTGTGGCTTCCAGTGTCTCCTGCGAGATGGAATTCTATACTGCTCTCGGGCGTACACCAATCGTATCTTGAGCTGCATCAAGCGTCTCACGCTTAAAGGTATCCCACAGAAGAACAGGGTCTGTCAGACTGCCAAGCACTGCGAAACGATCAGAGATTGTCTCAGCAAACCCGCGGGCACATTCCCCGTCCCTCAGCCTGTCCAAATGAAACACCCTAGGGTGATCATTTGACCGCTGGGGGGTTTTGAAGTGGACCCGGAGGGTAGCCACAACCAATCTATGGTCAGTACCACAGAACTCAGCACTCCTGTACACCCTGCAATTCTGAAGGATCCTCCAACGAGTGCTAACAAGTATGTGGTCGATCTCCTTGGCTGCGTTACCCGCATCACTGTACCATGTCCAGCGATGTGGGTCTGGGCGCTGGTACCAGGAGCCAGAAATCCTCAATTTCTGGGACCTAGCAAAGTCCCGGAAAAGGAGGCTATTCTCGCTACCGGCATCAGCTCCTGAACCATGGGGACCTACAGACATCTCATAGCCAGCTCGATCACAGCCAGATACCGCATTGAAGTCGCCCAGAACAATGCGAATATCTCGTCGAGGACATCTGTCTGCCACAGATGTAAGTTTGGCGTAGAACATCTCTTTCATGTCAAGTTTACAAACATCGGTAGGAGCGTACACAGCAATAAGAGACATGAAGCCAAAAGAAAGCTTCAATCTCAATACCATTATACGCTCATCAACAGGAGTAACCTCTACTACCGAGGGCTGGAGTCTGCTGGAGACGGCAATGGCTACTCCTGGAGATGGTGGCCATCGCTGCGGCCCGACCAGTAATAGGTGTAGCCACCTACACAGGTCATGCCGCTGCCAGGCCTCCTCACCTCCGAGAGAGCAGCCACCTCAACTCTCAGCCTCCCCAGTTCCCTCGACAG
>NW_020870572.1:396636-401636 GCF_003789085.1 Penaeus vannamei
GTTGAGGTGGCTGCTCTCTCGAAAGTGAGAAGACCTGACAGTGGCTGCTCTCTCGAAGGTGAGAAGACCTGGCAGTGGCTGTTCTCTCGAAGGTAAGAAGACCTGGCAGCGGTTCGTTAGTGTTGGTGGCTATATCTATTACTGGTCAGGCAGCAGAGACAGTCACCATCTTCAGGGAGTAGCCATGGCCATCTCCAACAGACTCCAGCCCTTGGTAGTAGAGGTTGTGTATAATATTACTGTCTTTTATTGCTGTGTACACTCCTACCGATGTTTGTTAACTTGTGAAGATGTTCTACACCAAACTTGCATCTGTGTCAGACAATTGCCCTTGGCGAGACATTTGTATTGTTCTGGATAACTTCAATGCAGTATCTGGCTGTGATCAAGCAGGCTATGAGATGCCTATCGGTCTGAATGATTTGGGAGCTGATGCCGGTAGGGAGAATAGCCTCCTTTTCCGGGACTTTGCAAGGTCCCAGAAATTGAGGATTTCTGGCTCCTGGTTCCAACATTCAGACCTACATCGCTGGACGTGGTACAGCAATGCAGGTAATGCAGCCAAGCAGATCAACCACATACATACTCGTTGAGGATCCTCCAGATCTGCAGGGTGTATAAGTGCCGAGTTCTGTGATACATAAATTAGTTTTGGCTACCCTCCAGGTCCATTTTAAAACCCCAGTGGCCCAATGACCACCCTAGAGTGTTTCATTTGGACAAATTGAGGGAGGAAGAATATGCCAGGGGGTTTGCTTGTACGGTAACAGTAACGCAGTACTGCTACTTCTCGTATAATACCGGGACAATTCCAGGTCAGTTTCCCTCGGAGATCTGTTCACCTTCCTTTTTACCTTGAATCACCAGATGCGAGTACCACCTGGCCACTCCCCACATCGTACATCAGAGTAGCGGTAGCGGCCAAAGCGGATGAGCGGGGGAGTCCAGGTCACGGCACTCGCATACGTGAGGAAACAAGTTCATTTAATGCTATGTAAACTATATATAATGGATTCTCTTGTACATCTGCAGAAGTATTTCAGTAAATCATCAGTAGTTCATAGCCAGCACTACTTTACATTGAACTTTTCATCACAAATTAGCCAGGGGAAAATCATGAACAATTCGCTGCTTGTTTGTTTGTTTATTTTCGTCTTAGACCCTAGCTTACAAGTTTACCCTTCTTGCACCAGTCACTGGAGTATAAAATAAATCAGTGGTGATTTCCCTGTAAAATGCATAATGATGGCCGTGACCTTACGTGTAGCAGCCAGGGTCCGAGCAGGAAGGAGGCGAGACCAGATCTCCCGGTAATGGTACTACCCAAAAAAGTACCCGAGGAGGGATATCAGCGCCCTCTACTGGGGTATCATATACTCGGGGAGACTCGTGAGTGGCTGCAGTCACGGCTCATGACGTCACTAATGACGGCATGACAAGCCACTAGTATGACATCACTAGCAGACGCAATACAATTTCTCGACTTAAACTGGGCATAGGAGTGGTAATTTTATTAGCACGTACGTGGCTAAGCCCATGTACGTTGCGCACATGCTTACAGGCGGCACCCTGCATCTCCATCATAAAAGAAAAACATATGAGGATAAAAACTCTTCACAGAAGGATAATAAATAAAACAATATCGGTGCCCATTTTCCGTTGGGTTCCTTGACTGACTCGTGCCATGGACTTGTCATACCAAAAGGGGGGGGGGGGGTACCGTGGTAGGACAAGGAGTGGGCGAATAGTCCCACTACATGTTAAGGCAATTTCTTGTCGTTTCCCAGCGCTTGACAATCTGGACACCTTTGTGGGGCACCTTCAAGCACAAAAGGCTTGATGCAACACAAGAATTGATTGGTGAACACCCGGGTGCAATACAGAATTTTATATCACAGGAGACACTAGAAGCCACAGATGCTTATTGTGCAGCTTGTCTGAAGGGAGATTGGGATTTGCACCGTTCTCTGGTGCGCAGAACTCGTTCACTGTTGAGGACAAGGAATAGTTTATTAGGATTCTTGCAGAAGAGATAGAAAGCCATTTATTTTTTAGTAAATGACCTTCGTCCTGCATACCACGATCTGAGAAAGCTGAACAGTTGACTGTAGTTCACTTAGTAAGTGGCCAGATCCTGTTGCGGTGTGGGAGCATTGGGCATAATATTTTGAGCAATTGTACCAGGTTGATCCACCAGCAGTTAACTTGGATGCGGGTAGTGCCGATAATCCGTAGGCGGTCCCACCCATCAGTGAGGATCTACCCTTCCTAATTGAAGTTAGGGTCTAGATCAATTTTATTTGTTGCTTCTCGGATTCGCCACTTCAAGTTTTGTCATCTTGAATAAATAAATAAATAAAGCCAGACCAAAAACCACTACAGGTTTTGTTTTCGTAAACCTGTAGATATTGCCACTATCAGAGGCACATGCCGCTGGAAACCAATCAGAGAGCTTTGTAGTCACATATTACTGTGGACAACCAATCAGAAGTGTCTCATCCTTCAAAACAATAACATTAATTGTGGAATGACCTAGGAAGTCGTGGATTGGTGTGCGCCACTCTAAACTCCAGAACTAAACTTATAGATTTAAACTATAAATTTAGTTTAGTTTAGAGTTTAGTTCTAGAGTAGTTTATAAAGCAGGTAGACAGAAGAGCAGATAGATCTTTTCTTTGCATGCCATGGAAGAAAACAAAATGCCTGTGGAAAGGGACCCAATCTCTTGGCGTGAGTGGTAGGGGAACTACAATAAGGTTTGTGCTTTTTTTTTTTTTCTAAAATAAACACAGGCCCTCTCTTCTGCTTGTTGGGACTGGTGAGTTGACTGTCAAACAGGAGTCTTGATTCTCTACTGGCAATCTCGTCGCTTGGTAATTTGTTTCCCTTGCTCATAGCGTGTCTGACAAATTCACGGACATCCAGCTAGAAAGAGCAGCAGGTCTTGTTGCGACGACGGTTATGCTGAGAGGGGTCCCCCTTTGTCTGACGAGACGTCTCCTTATATGCAGCTCTCCTCGAGGCAGGTGTTTGCTTGCGCCCGCTGGAGTGTCAGATTCATTTGGCCATGGCAAAGGGGGATGAGTTTGCAGAGTTTGCTCAAGGGTTGAAGTAAATCACCTAGAAGCTACTTGGGTAAAAGTACCTGTTTCCTCTGGTGATGTAGACTCAGGAGAACTTCGCTAGGAAGTACAGCCATTTTGTCAGCCAGGGACATGTGTTAAACGGTAATGTTTACATCGCTCGGCCACGCAAAAAGGCTCGTCCTCGAGCCATCTGTAATAGCTTAAGCACTAATGGCTTGTCGAGATACAGGTTATGCTACGCATCCACAGATGGTCGACGCATGCCAGAGTAGCAGATGTGATGGTTTTGCAGTGAGGTGCAACATTCAGTAGCAAGGAGGGTCACATTGTCTTCAGAGGCTGAAATATAAGTGTACCAGGCCAGTAAAAGAACAAAGGATGAGCATAATAATACACTAGTTAATCATCTAAGATACTAGGAAAAACGAAAGTGTGATCAGAACCTGTCACAAGTGTTAATGTGTTATATATGGAGGTGTTCATTACTCATGATTAGCGGGTGCAGTAGAGTAACATCATACAACATTAATTCCATATCTTCGGGCTGTATATGCAAGAACTTGTGATTTGGACACAAAGGCAACTGGGCCTGAACTTATTTCTAGCCTTGCACATCTCGGGCACGTCAATCATGTGTACAGGATGTGCCTAACTTCTCCATGCAGCAGGCAGAGAAGTGAGCTGGACTTAAATTTAATTTGCAGTGGTGTTAACTTTATAAGCCTGTCTAAAGCACGGTCTCTGCAGTACATTACCGTTATATGCAACAAAGTAGACTCCATCAGATAGTTACATATTACATATTCACCAATACCCTAAAATTAAAAAAGCCTTGCTGAGAGTAAAATATCGAACTTCGAGATAACGTTATTAAAGTGAGTTGGATTCAATTATGTCAAAGGGATAGCACTTAGTACATTCTATTATCTTTGACTGCAGAGTGGTCTAGAAGTTGGATTAAGGATAAGTGCAGGCAGTCGACATGTATCTGTGAATACGTTACCAGATAGCGTGGCAAGTATATTCTAATATAGGTATAAACACAGGTTTTGAAAGACACAAAGATATGCACACACTCATAGAGGAAGTAGTAACGAAACACCTACTAGTGGTGATACAATATGCAGGTGAAAACATCAATGTTATAATGTTAAAATAAATAATATATCGGACACTATTATATTTGCTTTAAAAGAGAATAGGTTTTATAAAACTGTGTTATGTGAAGACAATATTAATAGTAGAAAAAAATAACAGATAATACAACATTATAGCAATTAAAAAATGGTTAATGCAGGGGAATTAGGTGTGAGATGAGGGTGTGTGTCACTTGAGTCTGATCTCAGGGTATGATTTCGTTTACTGTGTTAAAACAAAGATTGTCAGTGAGAAATTTTGTAACACAGATCAAGTAGTGAGTGTCTGTTAAGAAAAAAGTCAACTCGTATGTAAGGTGTGGGTGGGTATAGGAAGGGAAGGTGGACTTACTTTAATAATGGCGAGGAGGTGTTTGTGGTGGTAGGTAGAATAGTGACTTCGTGGTTATGGTAACTAAAGTTCGCAAAGAAATGACAAGCACCGGCTGTTCCCATTTTCAGAGGATGCCAAATTACACAGGTGCTACAGCCCCCCCCCCCCCCAATTACATTTGCTAAGGAACAGCCAATCCATCAGTGAGTATAGTACATTACGAAAGTAGGTATGCTTAAACATCTGCCTCATAGACCGACAACTAGTATTAACCATACGACGGAAGATCTGTCAGATGAATTAACAAAGCATAATTCAGGCTTAACAACCGCTAAGGAATGCAATGCCTCTACGAAAAATTGCCAGATCCAAGATTACCTTCCTAATTTCCTCTGAATCTCAAACCCCATACTTATCCATTCCAAAATTATCCTAAATCCTTAC
>NW_020870572.1:408711-411211 GCF_003789085.1 Penaeus vannamei
ATATATATGTATATATATATATATATATATATGTATATATATTCATATATAATATATATATATTATATATATATATATATATATATATATATATATACGTGTGTGTATGGTGTGTGTGTGTATACTGTTAGTATACAGCTGGAATTTGCACAGCTGTCTGTTTATGTAGCTACCGGTGTACTAACCATTGCATGCGTAATTTTATGATACATGTTTATTTTTCGTAGAAAAGCATGCTATCTTCCGCACATGGCACAGTAGGCCTATTTCAACCACTTACCGGAAGGAAAGTGAGAATTTTAAAGCGAGACTTGCTTTTTTTCTCACTTTGTTATTTTAATAAAGATGCCTGCCTCCCCAGTCACATTTCCGCAAACCTAGTATATTTATACTTAATAAAAGAAATGAAAATCTCATTTATTTTTCCACTTTAGCCACGTAGCCCCACAAACTTAATATTATTTAATAGCAAAACTCACCTAGACCACCTGTTTAATTTTTTCTCTCTTAGTTCCTGCTTGCTTTCCTTTGGCCCAAGTGTTCCTCGCCGCGTATATAAAGGGTTGGCCAGTCTCCGCAGCCATCAGAACTCTCGCTTTCAGTCCTGAAGGAGGAACAAACTAGCCCGCTCTTGTTCGCTGTGTTGTGTGCGCCTTTGCTCCCGCGTTTGTTTTTAAGTGCTCGTGTTTCCCGCCAAAATGATGGATAAGGCTGTTAGAATCGTGCTCGTTGGTAAGATATGGTGTATTTTTTTCTGTTTTTTCTTAATATTCTTTATTCTGTTTTTTTTTTTCTTTCTTTCTTTCTCTCTCTCTTCGTTTTCTTTCTTTCTTTTATTCTTTCTATGTTTTCCTGTTTTTTCCTCCTTTCTTTCATTATTCTCTCTCTTTCATTCTTCGTTTGCTGTCATTCTCTCTCCAATCTTTTTTTTCTGTAACTATCGTTCTCCTTTTTTCTCTTTTAACCATTATATCTCTATCTTCTTTTTATTCTCTCTCTATATTCTCTTTTATCTCTCTCTCTCTCTCTCTCTCTCTCTGTCTCTCTCTCTCTCTCTCTCTCTCTCTCTCTCTCTCTCTCTCTCTCTCTCTCTCTCTCTCTCTCTCTCTCTCTCTCTCTCTCTCTCTCTCTCTCTCTCTCTCTCTCTCTCTCTCTCTCTCTCTCTCTCTCTCTCTCTCTCTCTCTCTTCTCTCTCTCTCTCTCTCTCTCTCTTTCTCTCTCTCTTCAATCATAGATTTTTTCTCCATTCGTTCAGTTTCTAGTCTTCATTTCTATTATTATTTCTCTTTCTTTCTTTTCATTTTCTTCATTAAAAAAAAACTACTGCATATCCTTTTCAACAACATTGCTACTATAACTTCGCAAAGTACATCATTATATCACAAATAATACAACAAACTTTACTTTTTTCATAATGATCTCCATTACAATACAGATTAATTAAGCCCTCTTATAATTAATCACCCAAATAACAGTCCTAATTACATAGAACATAAAGCTGCCTCCAAGAAGTTTATAAACCTTCTCCGGCACTTTCTTCCTCTCACCTTCCCACCAATAGTTTAACTATGACTAATCGGACATTGTAACGTGAGCGGTATGTGTGTAAGAGCCAGTTGTCATAATATAAGGCAATTTTGTATTATAAAGGGGTTGATTATAGCAGCATCAGTCTATAAGGAACAGAGAGAACTTCTTGTAGAATATATAAGGAGCAGAGGAAACTTCTTGTAGAATATATAAGAACAGATCTTGTAGAATATATAAAGAGGACTTGTAGGTAGAGGAACTTGTAGAATATATAAAGGAAGCAGAGGAACTCTTGTAGAATATATAAGGAACTTGTAGAATATATAAGGAGCAGAGGAACTTCTTGTAGATATATAAGGAACAGAGGAACTTGTAGAATATAAAGAACAGAGGAACTTCTTGTAGCAACTGTAGCAGATTTCATGCGTTGAATGAAATAGGTGTGAGGCAGCAATTTCGTTCGCGAGGGCTAATACCTATATATTTGTAACACCAGTCATACCGGGAACTAAAAGGCTAAAGGATTCAAAAATGATTAATAGTTGTTACGATGCTGATTGCACTAGTCATGGTAGTAACTTGGAAGGTAAAAAGTGGAAAAGAGAAGTAAAAGCTATTCTATTAGTAAAACTAGCCATATTTATAAGTTACACAGCCGGGCGCCAGAAAGACATTGTTGATAGTTATAACGATATTGGTAATACTATTCACAGCAATAACTCGAAAGAGGAAAAACCTTAGGAAATACATTAATGTAATTATTCTAGCGGTATTGGTAATACTGGTCTTTGCAACAATGTTCCTTGGAAATGGTCATAAAAATATTGCAACGATTTAAAAGGCAAAGGGTCAGGAGAGAAATATGAAAAGAGCAAAAGGTTTGGATACACATTACTGTACTAATTCTAGTGATATTGGTAACACTGGCCTTTGCAACAATGTAGCTTGCAAATGGTCGTAAAAAAGGTAA
>NW_020870572.1:418711-428711 GCF_003789085.1 Penaeus vannamei
ATCTTCCAAAACACACACGAAATCCCGCAATCTTATACACTCAAACTGAGTCAAAACCAGACTGGGTCTAAACGCTCAATTTTCCAATTTACATATACACCAGAGTAATTTTAAATACATTTGTGGTTAGATCATGCGTCTTGCTTAATTCTTGCATTTTGCTACCACATCCAGTAATAGTGGAACAGAACGACAATTGTTTTATTAAAGAGCAATTCTTCAATTATAGTGGCATTAGCGGTAACAAGCGCGCTGGGTTAACAGCTAATTTCGCTAAGGGTTTGTCAACCGCTGAAATAGATCTAGTTTGTGCATTGAATATTCATGAATACAATAATACAATAAGGAATGCAGTACAGACGGAAATAACGATCTTACGAGTCCCTTACTATGTGTGTGCCTGTCCATGCTTCGTCTCTAGTGTGTCTCCTGCTCGTCGATCATACTCGAGTAAACACTAAGAAGCAACTGTGCAGAATTAAAACAAGAACATACCTACATACTACTTACCATATATCTACTATTACTACTCTACCATATACATATACTCATATATATATGCTGTGCAATGCACTCCCCTACACTCATCGTGTGTGTGTCGCTGTGTGTGTCGTCGTGTCGTTGTCCCCCCTGTGATAGTGCTAACCTGTGTCGCTGTGGTGTGTGTGTGTGTGTGCGCTCTGTCGTGCTGTGATAATTGACCCCTCCCCCTCAAGTGACTAAAGAACCATAATTAGAATGACACTCAATATTGGATAGTGATCAAGAAATCCGCCACACAGGTCATCGCCTAATAATAAACGCATGATTACTGGATGTGATATACTATTGCAATAATAGTGCATGACTTTAGGAACTATTCCACCATGAATCCGCATTTTGATAATAATAGAAGATTAAACGCGCTAATGATATAATAATAATGATTGAATGATAAGAGATAAAAATAATCGAACTGATAGTCGTAGATAATAATGAGATGCTCATGAGCCTCCTAATGTATAATGAAAATAATAATAATAATAATGAAAGGATAATGAAAAATAATGATTTTGATAAGGATAATAATGATGATGCATAACTATTAAATAACATTCAATGTAGATGATAGGATAATTTAATTCAACAATAATAGATAAAACATAACAGGATTCTGAATGGCGCTAATCATAAAAAAGCTTACTTAATTTACAGAAATATATATTAATAATTGTTTTTTGGTGAATTCCTAGGTCTGGTAAAACTGCGTATAATGCGCTAACAACTTAGAGTCTTAGAGGAAAAATTACAACTGTATTGTCTAAACATATAAGAACTTGACATATTGCTGTCACTTAACGTCCGAACCGTCTTCTTCGTATTTAAATTAATAAAATCAAACTAATAGATAATAAATAATTAATAATACATCTTATACCATAATACATAAGCTAATAATAATAATAATACATATACAATATATAATATATAAACTAATAATAATAAATAACTACTAAAATGAAAAATAAACAATAGTAAATAAAAATAATAATAAGAATATAAGCCCATAAGATCCAATAATTAATAAATAATTAGAATAATTAATGAGAAAATAATAATAAATCAATAGAAAAATTAAAAATAAATGAAAAAAGAACTTAAAAAACTCCTGTGCAACAATCTTATCCGAGTGGATATATAATATATAACATCAAGTACGTTTGACTCTGTTTTTCTTTTTCCTGTTTCTATCTTGGTCACTGGCCGCGACCACCACGTAGGCCTTCCACTACTATTGTGAAGTGTTGTTATTTACGCCACAAATAATTCCAGGTCTTTAAAAGTCCAATCCTGCAAGTATACTAAATGGTCTTCCTTAAAAAACGGTGTTAACATTTCACTAGCTATTACCCCTACAAGAAAACCTCTGGACTCAATAAGAATTTAAGATAGGATGAATAGCATCATAACAATTGAAAAGATTAATACAATTATAACAATGAAAATAATACAACTCTAATAACAATGAAATTATCTATAATCCTCTAGCAGTAATGACAACAATGATACACTATACCCTACTACTACAAGCATGATACAATCATCCAAGTTTTATAATCTTCTAGCACTATGCTAATAATACTATCCATATATCTACTGTTAATACAAACATACAATGCATTCAATATGGCAATTTATGATCCTCCTCAATACCATACTCCAAATAATAATTCAATTATATCTATTCCATTATTATCTCCCTCTCTCATATACATAACACTCCCCTATAATCATCATATACTCATAACTCCATCACCCATACATACTACTCTTAACTCTATATCTCCCAATATCAACTCTCCCTCACATTAATAATAATAATTATTATATTAACTCCAATTATATAAATATATAATTATTACCATTAATAATAATGATTCTAATAATGCAATTCATAAATAGACATAATAAATAATAATAATATAAGAACTCAATAAAGTAACCTCTCTCTAATACAACTATCTAAATCAAATCGTAATCAACATATACAAACTAACGAATACAACATCCCCTCCCCCTTTCATAATAACCAACATACACATAATATGCACTCAATAATTCAATCATACTCCCATAGCCACAATAAATTGCTACCATCGGGATCCGCCCCCATACTCACTAACCTCCATACAGCTTCTATTAATAACAAATTCTATGCCCTCCGCTCCAATTCTGCTAATCCACTCAACCTCCCTGGCCCTAACTACCTAATCCGCTCTCCTCATTACTCCCGCAATAATTTATACACAATCCTGCTACCCCTCCCACAGCACAGCCTTTCCCTCTAAATCTGTATGTACAAGTCGATTTTCCGAAGACTCTAAATCTGCACAGCTCATACTACATCAAATATCATACGGTAACACACTCATCCCTTATAATAGTATCACTAACATACTCACCAAAACACGCGCATCACCCTAACACGATCTCACTCTCTACGGTCTCTTTCCCCACCTTTACCGAATCCTATCATGAAGCACAACAGCAATTACTCTGCCCTACTACTGCTGTACTATTACTCCCCATAATCGCCATCCAAGCCAAACTGCTGCCATTCTGTTACCCCGCTTTCGCCCAACGGATATTAATTCCACAAGGGCCCCAATTCATTCACGGCCCGTGTCCTCTACTTTCTCCCCCTTATAGTCTTCTCCAACACTCTCATATCCCTCTCCCTCACCACACTATCGACAATCCTTCTTCCATCGCCCAAAAAAAAGAAACGAAACCAAGTTACAAACTCACATCTGCGGCTACGTACCTAGGCTCCGCTTCAGAATTCGATGAAAGATATACTTAACCACAACAAATTTCATTTAATGTCTTGAATATGCCATACTCTCGTGTCAGCCACCAAAACTAAAGTGGAAAGATGACCTCCCCGCCTGCCCGACGCAGTGCCAAAGTGGGCGAGTGGGCGATTATCCCTTGCTTCCTTTGTTTATACCTTTTTATAATCCAAAAAATGATTTTTTTGAGAACCCCCTTGTGCTTGGAAAATGGTGCTATTATGGTTTAATCTGCGTTTTGAATAGGAAACCAACAATATCTGCATCTACTCTACAAGTTGTATAGGGGTATAGATAATACAAGAGCTTTTTTTTCCTACTCAGTACAAACTGAAAATTTGCTCTTCCTTGTGTTATGTGTTCTACAGTTCTATAGGGTATAGATAGTACAGCTTTTTTTTCTACAAAATACATGAAAATTTGCTCTTGTGTTATGTGCTCTTTACATGTGCTTTGTGAAGGATTCTTGTTGAACAAGATGCAATGGAAACCGGAAAAAAACGAATTTTACTGAAAGCATTTCCGCCATATTGTTTCACCAGGGCTGTAAGAAGCAATTTACCGAAAAGGCTTTCCATATATTCGTTTTTGTTTTTTTTTCTTTTCATCTACTACAGGATCTCCACGCCACAACCAGACACACGCAGACAAGTACATGGGTTGTTTGAGGGTGAGTAGGAGCAGATTTCACAGTGACAAGGTCCTGAGATTACGGTAGGTCTTTCTAGAAAGACTTCCACCGTCGTAGTCAAGAACATCGTGAGCGTGACAGTTCCACGCGGGGGGCAGCCGTAGCCGGAGTAGGCAGAGCGTTTGACAACGTTGCCCTCCATCCCTGGCCACAAGGACACGTCGGCCACCCCCGGCGCCGGTTCCAAGGCATGCTCTTCGCTCTTCGCCTGAACTTGGGAACGCGATGCCGATGCGTTTGTGAAGGCAGTTGTGGCACTGCTGACGTGGCCGACGAAGGAAGGCTCCAAGAAATGAGGAGTGCCACTGGCCACGGCTACTGCTGCCATCCACACCAGACCGCCAGTAGGGAGTGCGATGCCATTTTAAGTAATACGTTGAACTCGAACGAAGTCTGAAACATGTGACAGATGATGCATTCCATATCATACCTAAATGTATATAAATATATGTGCATATGTACATACTTATGTATGTATATATATATATATATATATATATATATATATATATATATATATATATATATATATATATATATATACTGTATATATATATATGTGCATATATATGTGTGTGCGCACGTGTATGAATGTATACATATATATGGCTATATGTATATATGTATATGTATATATATATATATATATATATATATATATATATATATATATTACATATATATATATATATATATATATATATATATATATATATATATATATATATATATATATAAACATACATGCATACATACTTCCATGTTTATATGCAGATAGATATATATGTATTTAAGATTATATACACAAATACGATATAATACAAACACACACATGCACACATACACACACAACACTATATATATATACATATATATCTATATATATCTATATATGTGTATGTATATGTATATATATATGGTAATTTTCTATATTACGTCCGCATAACCGATATCGACGATTTTGGTATCGTTGGATTCCTCTCAATCTCCGCATTGCAAATATATAGTTTTTATTGCGCGGAAACCCCCCGTTAGCGACAAACTTGGCCCCGATAGCAGGGGAGGGTATGAAAGGTTCCAAGGAAAATGCGGGGTTAAATAGCACTAATAATATAATATAGAAAATTAGAAAAAAATAGAAAAAAGTAATAATATATATATATATATATATATATATATATATATATATATATATATATATATATATGCATGTATGTATATCTATATGTGTGTATATGTATATATATATATATATATATATTATATATATATATATATATATATATATATATATATATATATACATGAAGACAAGGACAAACAAAGTAACGATAGAGCTTTTGAAGAAAAAAATAATAATGAGCATAGACGTGATGTTAGATATGCCAGAGAATCTAATGGCGGTTGGACGACCTTACCTCACCGAGCTTGACCCTCCTCTTGAGACCAGATTCGGATCTTGTTCGTTCTGTGTATTTTGAGCTGCTGTACCAGGTTGACCCACCAACAGTTAACTTGGATGCGGGTAGTGTCGAGATCCCGCTGCCGGATCCACCCATCAGTGAGGACCCTCCCTCCCTAACTGAAGTTAGGGGGGCGATTTCCAAGCTGAAGAGCGGTAAAGCAGCAGGTATCTGCGGCATACCAGCTGAACTGTTAAAGGCTGGTGGTGAACCTATGGCACGGGGGTTACATGCTGTCCTGGCTGCCATCTGGCGGTCCGGTACCGTTTCTCCTGACCTGTTGAGGGGTGTGGTCATCCCTCTCTGGAAGGGGAAGGGGGACCGTTGGGACTGCAGCAATCACCGAGGCATCACACTGCTCAGTATACCAGGCAAGGTTCTCGCCCACATCCTTCTGAGACGTATGAGAGACCATCTACTGAGGCACCAGAGACTGGAGCAATCCGGATTCACTCCTTGTAAGTCCACAATAGACCGTATCCTCGCGCTTCCAGTCATTGTAGAGCGCCGTCGTGAGTTCGGGCGTGGGCTGCTTGCAGCCTACATCGACCTCAAGAAGGCGTTCGATACGGTGCATCGGGAGTCACTTTGGGAGATCCTGAGGCTGAGAGGAATACCAACAAGGATTATTGGACTAATAGCAAGCCTGTATACTGGTACTGAAAGTGCTGTAAAGTGTGGTGGGGGGCCTGTCGAGCTTCTTTCCTGTTAGTTCAGGAGTGAGGCAAGGCTGTGTCCTTGCGCCAACTCTTTTCAACACTTGTATGGACTGGATACTGGGCAGAGCTACTGTTCAAAGTCATTGTGGAGCAACACTAGGCAATATCAAGGTTACAGACCTTGACTTTGCTGATGACATTGCCATTCTATCTGAGTCTTTGGAAACCCTAGTGGCGGCTCTCAATGCATTTAGCAATGAAGAGAAAACCTTGGGTCTAGAGGTCTCCTGGACCAAGACCAAGGTCCAGGAATTTGGGGACTTGTTAGGAGAACCTGTTCAGTCGGTACGTGCTTGCGGCGAGGACATTGAAGTCGCAGAGAGCTTTACACACCTTGGTAGTGTAATTGATAACTCTGGGCTGTCAGACCATGAAGTCAGCAGACGGATTGGCCTGGCAGTAGGGGTCATGAACTCTCTCAACAAGAGTATTTGGAGATGTCGGTACCTGTGCAGAAGGACCAAGCTACGGGTTTTCAAGGCCCTGATAATACCAGTTTTGCTATACGGTAGCGAAACCTGGACATTGTCCTGTGCCTTGGAGGCTCGTCTAGAAGCCTTTTGTAATAGGTCCTTGCGCCGGATCATGGGGTACTGTTGGCGGCACCATGTGTCCAACCAACAGTTGCACTGTGAGACTGGCACAGGACCTGTTATCTGCACAATCCGTGATCGCCAACTCAGGCTATACGGCCACCTGGCTCGCTTTCCTCAGAATGATCCTGCCCATCAGGTCGTCTCTGTTCGTGACAACCCTGGGTGGAGGAGGCCTGTGGGACGACCGAGGAAGTCGTGGCTTGGGCAGATCGACCAAACCTGCCGTGAAGAAATAGAGATGGGCCGAGTCCCTGCCTGGCGTCTAGCCATGAGGGATCTCGTAGGTGGAAGCGAAGGGTGGATGCGGCTATGCGCCCCCGTCGGCGTCAGCCCCCTTGATGATGTTGATGATATATATATATATATATATATATATATATATATATATATATATATATATATATATATATATGTATATATATATATAAAAGTATATATATATATATATATATATATATATATATATATATATATATATATATATATTATATATACATATATATATATAGCATATGTATTATATGTATATATATATTATATATATATATATATATATATATATATATATATATATAATATATATATATATATGTGTGTGCATATTTGTGTATATATGTATAAATATATGTATATATGTGCGTGTATAAATACATATACATGTGTGTACATATGTATCTATGCGTATATATGTGTGTGTATGTGTGTGTCTGTTTGTATGAATATATATAAAGATATAATGTTCTCTTTACGAAATCGCAAATGCTCATTCAAAATTTATTGGTTACAGTTCCAAGAAAAAAAGAATAGTAATAACATCAAAACGGTAACACCACAGAAATCCCAAAATCAAATTTTCTGTCAAAGAATTTCTTCATGATCAGTAACAACCGGTAATTTAATGCTATAACTTGTGCCTGTATAAAATGACGTCAAATACACGCACGCCTACGTTAGGGATATAAGGAAAATCCTACAAGATTTGCACTCACCAGCTAATAGGGAATATCACACGAAGGCAAATATTTGAGTACTTTCCTTTCGCACGACCGCGCATCTAGGCTGACTTCAAAATGTTTTGATGAAATTATAACCAATTTTATTTAATTAATTTTGATACTCATCACTGACTTTCATTTCATAATTCGTTATTATAATTTTGATGATTAGTTGAGAACCTCCTTGTGGTTGGACTATCATGGTTAAATAATTTCGATAGAATTACAGTTCAGCTATGCATTTCTATAATTGTACAGAGTACATGTTAAATGCCACGCTCCATATTTTCACACTAATACAGGCTTTTAGAAAGTACAGAAAAAACACGTAAAATGTTTTACAAAGTACTCGATCATTTGCTCTCGTGACACATGCCCTTTACATTTGTTTTGGGTTTGGATTCTTGCTGAGCGAAATACAAATAAAACAACGGAACAGAAAAAAAAAATGATACGATTCCTTAAAGCATATTTGCTAAACTACTTCGTCAGGGCTGGAAAACACGTATATTTGTGTTTTCTTGTCTTTTCCTTCGCTGTTTTCTTCTACTACAGAATCTCCGAACCACAACCAGACACAGGCAGACAAGTACACGGGTTGTTTGAGGGTGAGTAGGAGCAGATTTCACAGCGACAGGGTCCTGAGATTATGCTCTCTGTTACTATTACTGTCACAGTGACATCTCTAAAGACTTCCCTCGTTGTCGTAGTGAACACCGGGATTGTGACAGTTCCACGCGGGGGGCAGCCGTAGCCGGAGTAGGCAGAGCGTTTGACAACGTTGCCCTCCATCCCTGGCCACAAGGACACGTCGGCCACCCCCGGCGCCGGTTCCAAGGCATGCTCTTCGCTCTTCGCCTGAACTTGGGAACGCGATGCCGATGCGTTTGTAAAGGCAGTTGTGGCACTGCTGACGTGGCCGACGAAGGAAGGCTCCAAGAAATGAGGAGTGCCACTGGCCACGGCTACTGCTGCCATCCACACCAGAGCCGCCAGTAGGGAGTGCGATGCCATTTTAAGTAATACGTTGAACTCGAACAAATCCTGAAACATTTAATACATACATAACATGTGTATATATATATGTGTGTGTGTGTACTGTATAGATATGTGTATATTTATATATATACTATATGTGCATGTGTGTGTGTGTTCCCCGGGGACCCAACAACCCAAACTTCTCGAATATCTAAAGTGGGGGTTGCGGTGGGTGTCCCACCGACAATGAGTTCCAATCTACCCCCAAACAACAGATCACTACCTCAATCGTAAGTAAAACAAAGTTCAAGAACCGCCGTCTGACACAGCGGGGCCAGTGCAATAATAAACAAACACATCTTAGCGGGTTTTCAAGTTCCTATGAAAGAGAGTTTCCGACTCGCTAGGGACTTGAAACTTTGGGACCGATGAGTAGTCGGGCCAATCTTCAACCTTGGCAAGCTCTATTGGAATCGACGCTGTAGAAGCTGAGATATAGAGGGGCCCAAATCGCCTAAGGCGTGATACATATACATACAGTGGTAACTCTTTTGGAGGACACAATTCTCTCGAGAACGGAACAAGTTAGAATGTTGATCAACCACTCGTTGGAAAGGTTCCATGAAGGAACGGATCCTCTCGATACAGGGACCATCTGCGTCGATTGGCATTTTGCCAAAAATGCGATTTTTTGTATTTTTAGCCTTAAAAGCATGGTTTATGATGGGCTAGGAAATAGAAAACCTAGGATAAGAAAGGCCTTGGATACACCTATACAAGTGCCAAGTTACATTGAAGTAAGCCTAGTACAAGCTGAGTTGCAGACAAAAATAAGAATTAAATGTACTATCAATGCACTAGCCAGTGCCTCAGGGACCCAACAACCCAAACTCTTCTCCCTGAATCTCTAAAATGGGGGTTGTGGAGGGTGCCCCGCCGCCAATGAGTTCCAATTTACCCCTAAACAACAGATCACTACCCCAAGCGTACGTAAAATAAAGTTCAAGAATCGCTGTCTGACACAGCGGGGCCAGTGCAGTCATACACAAGGTTAAGATACAGTGGTACAACCATTTTTAGTAGGATCCCTTAAAAACGGAGAGAGATAGAGAGATGATCGACTACTTGTTGGAAAGGTCTCGTAAAGGAGCATATTATGTCGGGGTAGGGAACATCAGGGTTCTCAGGCATCTTGCCCAAATCGAGATTTTTGAGTTATTAAGCCC
>NW_020870572.1:449243-451743 GCF_003789085.1 Penaeus vannamei
GTGAGTGTGAGTGTGTGGTGTGTGGTCGTGTGTCGTAGGGGTGATGTGGTCGGTTCAGAGTTGTGCTATATATTGTTTACATATATAGATATTTGATAGTAGTATATAGTATATATATGTATAAGTATAAATTAGTATATAGTTAATGTAGGTAATTATATGTTATGATGTATAGTGAAATATATATAGACAACACACCTACGAACGCAGACGACACAACGAGCTTACGCACACACATTACATATCACACATACACGTACACATACACATGCCATACATACATAACATGGCGATACATAGATATATATGTATGATATTGAGGCAGTATGATATGTATACTATAGTTGTTATATATTTAGTATATATACAGTACACATATTAGTGTATTGTGTAATATGTACACACACACATCACGCACAACACATGCACACACACACTGTGTGGCTAAGGTTTTGATGTCATATGATATATAATTGATATATATATATAGTATAGTATGAATATATAGTTATATGATTAGGTGTGATAATTAATTTATATATATTAAATGAAATATATAGTATATATATGGTACTTATTTATATATATTAAATATATATCATGTATATTATATTTATATTATATATGTATGTTATTGATATATTAGGATTTGGTATGATGTGTCTGTATATTAATAAGTGTAAGGTTATATTTATATTGATATATATTATAGTAGTAGCTATATATTGATATGTATATTATATATAGTATATATATATATATTATATTAATATAGTATTGTGTTGATGATATAGGTATAGCTATACAGTCAGAGTATAGTATTATATATAAGTAGTAGTGCAGATGTATATGTAGTGTTATAATTAGTGTATGTTATGGTTGCGAATGAAAAAACAGATGTTCGCCGTTGGTGTTGATTAATATGGAAGAAGAACCGCACAGTAGACATTAACCTTGAGATTGTAATTGGGATTGAAAGTGAGAGAACCCCGCAGTGACGATTGTTCGAGATCGTCCTTCGCGATTCGCATCAGAGTACGAGGACGGATTCGAACTGTTTGTTGCTTTCGATCATAAATCTAGTTTGTACATGTGTGGTTTTCTTTCCATGCATTAGTATGGTGTATATATATTGTTATATATGTTATTATATATTGAGGGTTTTGTGATGTATGAGTAATATAATTATAGTAGTAGCCGTATGTAGCTAGGTGAGTTATATGAGGTTGCGGATAGTTAGATTATTGATAGCAATGAGTGGTGAGGGTATGATGTGGGGTGTTGTGGATGGTGAGAAAGTGATTATTATATAGTATCATTATATAGTAGTATATGTTTGTAGTGATGAGTATATGGTAAGTGAGTAGTAGTAGATATAGTGGTTGTGTATTTAAGGATTGTATATATATCGGATATTATAGTAGTAGTAGTATTAGTAGCGATAGTTTGATATTATTAGTATGATATAGTATTATATGTATAGTTATTGTAGTTCAGTGATGATTAGGAGGTATATGTATTATGAGTTGGTGAGGTCATTAGATTATGTTAGGCTATTAGGTAGTGAGTGATAGTATATGAGTGATATTATTAGTAGTATAGAGGTTGTGAATGTAATGGATAGTTCACTCGCAACGTATGTACTAGTATATGGTGTAAATAATGTAATATAGTGCATAGTAGTAGATATTATAATTATATATGATTAATGTAGTATATATATGTACATATAGTAGTATATGATATTATATCCAGTGTTAATAGATTATATTAAGTATATAAGAAATATACTATATATAAGGTAACTTAATATATATAATTGGTAGTACCATATATTATATAACATAGTAGGTTAAAGGTAGTTATTATGTAATTTAGGTAATATATTGATTATAATAATATTATATATATAAAGTGTAATATTTAGGTAGGTAACGATGACAGTCATATAGGGATAATAGATATAATATACCATATATAAGTATTAATATAGTAGTAATAATATATTTAGTAAGTAGTAGTTCTATATACATATTGAGGAGGTACGTTATATTGTAAGATGTTATGATGATAAGGTATTATAAGTGAGTTGATGTGTTGCTAGGGGTATAGATATTGTGTGTGTGTGCTGTGTGTTGTGTGGTGTAGTGTGTGTATACTCACATATATGTGTATGCTATATATTGTATAGAATATAATATAGGTATAGAGTAATAGGATATATAGGTAGGTAGTATGATGCGTATTATAGTTATTGTATGTATGTACTGTAATGTGGTCATGTGTATGTGTACGTGGGTATGTGTGTATGTGTTGTGTGTTGTGTGTGTGTTGTGTGTGTGTGTGTGATGTGTGTTTGGATAGAGATGTGTGTTGTGTGCTCGTGTTTGTGTGTGTGTGTGTGTGTGTGGTGTGTGTGAGAGTCTGTGTCTATATATAGTTATAGGTATACTATAGAATATATATATATATATATTATATACGCTTAATATACTATTAG
>NW_020870572.1:466743-488743 GCF_003789085.1 Penaeus vannamei
CCATAGGACCATGTGGTCGACTGTAGTACCCTGAACAAACGACTCATGTTCTTTAATTTTTTGAAATAGAGACTCACCACTGCACATGCATTATTGTCTAACCTTAAAGTTTATATGATCTTTGTACTGAAATTGAATAATATATGTACCACATTTATAATGAAAAAATATGAAAAATTGTTTGATGATTTTTAGATTTTCTTCATTTTCATCATAAAACCCTCACATTGGTAGGAATTTGTTGTCATAAGACACTTTCTTCCTCCCATGACTTATTTCAGTAAGTAATAACAAAATACAATGTTTAATTTTTGTTACAGTAGGGTGTAAATATATTGGTGTAAAAATTGCTAATGCCATGTGTGACTGGCTGGGATTCACGAACCCCATTACAACCTTGTTTTTCTTCACAGAGGTTTACATTCACGTGGGTAATTCTAACTCATTTTCAACATACCTAACCCCTCAAACCCCAAACCCACTACCGCCCATTTTAGGGATGGTCCCCTAAGGTTGCATTTTCTTTAAGCCCGTTTTCTATAATTCCCCCTTACCATAGCTCCTTTGTACCCTCCACACTGAAGTTATGTTTCACACATATTTTCTATTACAAAATTGTTATGGGAACAAAGTCCTAATAAAGTGGGGTACAGGAAGGGCTTGCCCCACCTGCTTAAGGAATAAATAGAAGGTAGAAAATGTTAGGTTTGTTTTTTGAGTTCAATGATACCCAAATCCAGTTTTGGGACTTCATCTCTGATGGGTAAGTCACTCTCGTAAATAAATAACCACCAAAGTTTAGCAATTGGTATTAGAACACCTTTGGACACACATGGTTTTGAGAAAATGTTCCAGAGTATGGCCCTTTCATTGAATGCAAAATATTTAAGTGACAGTATGGCATAAAGTGATCTTATTCTACACATTACAGTACAAGATACTGAAAGAGGAAAGTAATTTTTCACAGTACCTTCACATGACTTCCTGTATCGATGGATTCCTCTCACCCTCAAATACACATACATTAGAAATTATGCCACAGAACCCCCAGAACCCCCACAATCTTGGCCCTGATCGCAGGGGAGGGCATGAAAGGTAACAGGGAATTGTAAGGTAAACTAACAATAATAATATAACATTATGAAGATAATAAGATACTATCTCATTATACTGTTGAATTCAGTGGGTCGTGCCTCAAACTCTCCCCACATTTGGGGGCTGCCACCCCTAACTCCCACTCATAAAAACTAAGAATTCTCCATGTATTCACAGCAGAACAGAGAGTCAGACATACTCAGCATTGGGCACTCTGACATTGCAGTTTGATGCTCTACCCTGCTGTAAAAACACAGGATTCTTCATCTTAAATTGCAAGGAATGGGGGAGCAAGCCTCTTATAATAGATAATATAGAGACTGTTTTTGTGTATGACTTATTTTACCCTGCAATTTCCCTGGTACCTTTCCTGCCTTTCCCTATAATTGGGGCCAGGATTATAACTAATGGGGTAGTTTCCATGGTATGAGTTCAATATATTTTTTTTAGAAGAGAGTGAGAGGAATCTATCAATACCAAAATCAGTTATGCGAAGGTATTCTGAAAGGTAATTTTTCAAAACAGTGGATCATAACACGTGATCACAATGATTTTGGTATCGATGGATTCCTCTCATTTTCAAGTAAATTTTTTCCTGGAAACACCTTAAAACCCCACACTCTTGTCCCCAATAGCTGGAAAGGACACGAAAGGTACACAGGACACTGTGGGTTAAACTATAAATAATATACACAGAGTCAGTCACAATATTACCTGAACATCATTCACATTCGGCATGAGGCGCTCCCGCATGTCGGTCATACATGTTCTCTTGCTGTTAATACATGGATTTGTGTTCCATTGCAGGAGTTGGAGGATATCAGCCCCCTGCATTGGCCAATAAATCTTTGCTGCTGCCCCTTACCCCTGTCCAGAAAAACAAAGAATCCTCCACATATTCACAGCGGGGGAGAGCTTAAAATCGCCAAGCAAGAACAGCGCTGCCAAGTCTGTCCAATTAATTATTCTAGGCAGGGGTTGACCTGCACAAGATAATATAGTCACTGCCTCTAGGTAGATTATTCATATCTTAGTCTGCAATTTCCATTGTAAGTCACATGCCCCCTCCTTCTATCAGTACCAAGTTAAGACGCTAATGGGCCCAGTTAAAAAAAAAAAATTCGCAAATACGTCTGGAGGGAGCAATGGCAATGTATGGGCTGCAAGTTTAAGCAAAGAAAATTTATAATGAGAGCAACAGCAATAGTTTTTCATCAAAGTAATAGACCTGCATGCAAGGAACTGTAGACAGCAAGCGGCAAGCAACCAGAGGTTTTGTTTAACCCCAAGCCGCCAGGCAAGAAGATTTTGTAGACCAGGCAGGGGGTGAGGGGGCAGCAGCCCCCCCCCATGTGTCTACATTTTCTATAAACTCATTTTCTGTTAATTCATTTTCTATAACTACATTTTCTATGAAGGTCACATTTTCTGTGCACTACTTTCAACCAGTGTAGAAACATTGCCGATTACTAATTATTTAATCCATTATCTAATCATATTACACTAACATTTCCTCTATTTCTTTCAAGCTTATACATTATACGTATTATTCTATGTAATGCAGATATTTTATGATTAATAATTTTGTTATCATAGCCTTGATTAACTGTTGTTACAATGTAACATCATTGCCTCTTTATATTAACTGCCTCCCCTGTTAGAATACACAACGTTCATTACTTGAACACTTTCTGGTAAGCTCTTAATATGGATGGATTCAGCAATTTTTGTGCGCAGTGTGACATGGGGTAAGTTAAAAATATTTGTTTAAATGAACAGTGAATTAGTTTTACTTCACATATTAAGCAAAGTGGAATTTTTATACTTTTGAGTGTCTCTTTCTTTAATGTAGTGGCTGCCATTTTGACGCTGCGCTGTTTTAGTCCGATTTTTTCACGTGTGCAACGATTTTACATTGATTCAATTATGGTTTATGCAATAGACAACGCATTTATGTAAGGCGATATACCCCTAGGAAAGGGGGTATGGGGGCTTGCCCCTAGTAGGGAAATACCCCCAGAGAAGGGGGTCTGGAAGGTATGCCTCATTTGTACGGTGAAATACCCCTCAGGAAAGGGTTAAGGAAATACCCTAGGGAAGGGGGTCCAGGTTAGGTTAGGTTAAGAAATTACATCAGGATTTCGGCAACACTGACTCCGGCGCATCTTGCAGCGGTGCCAGACTCTTGTTCAGATTTTGCATTTTTGATAATTGTTGGAGACTGCGACGCACCCAGAGGCTAAATTCCAAAGGGAGGGGGAAGGGGGTGGGGGTAATGGATATATTGGATTTCATAAAGTTCCAAACCGAGGGTGGGATAGAGAATGTAACTATAATGTCAAACTTTTTCTTAAAGATGAGCCAACCTTTTTCTTTCAAAAACAAAAATAACCATATAATCAGAAAGACGAGCCAAACTTTGTCTGATGGACAAATAAATACCCCCAAAGTAAACAAGTGCAAAACGTAATGCGTACGAACTAAATATCCGATACACAAAAGAGTTTTGAACAATATAACACAAATTTTCGTTATCATACGAACATAAATACTGAAACATAACATATCAAAATAATTCCCCCCCCCCCTTATTAGCACAATGTCAAATTATTACCAAATCAAATTATCAATACATTTAACAGATACTGTCTGTGTGGAGGGTACAGACGAGCTGCGGTGAGGAGGAATTGGTGGAATCTTTTGTTCTCCGCCGGGTACTTCAATTGAAAAATGGCCATGGCCAAGTACCCAGCGAAGTGGTATGTCCTCCTGCCGAAGTGGTGCACTTCAACAATGGGATTGCTGGTGCGCATCGATAGTTTCCCCTGTTTGCGCCCTGCTCGATCTGTAGTCTGGGAGCGACATTTGGCACCTAAAAGCTTTTATTTTGCTATAATTTATAAAAATATTATAATTTACAAGGTTTACCTTCATTATAGGTGCCATTGCATAAAATCTTTATCATATAAATAAATCTGCTACTATCGGAGATAAGCAAACTCCATCCAAAACAACTCCATCCGATGAGCAAGTGGCGCAGGAATGGGCATGATACAATGCCATCTGTTTTTTGGTCCACAACAGCCATGGCATGTACGTACATGCCACCCGTCGGCTACGGGTTAATGATGTTAAGGGGGCCGTTGCGCTCGAGAACAAAGTTCGTCAGCTATGATCGGATATTCATGATTTCTTAATATGTTATACATAAATATTAAGTGATAAACACCACCAAGTTTCGTATCATTTGGCTAATAAATAATAAAGTTATTAACGAAAAACAAGTTTTTGAACAATCACAGCCTCTTAAAAATGGTATTTATCCATTGAACAAATTTGTTGAAAAAATTACCACCTATAGTCTATAGCAATACCTAAAATTTGAAAGACCAGAGTTTTACATTTTGTTTTAGATTAGTGGGAATTTATTCTTTTCTAAATGCCCAGTCTTATAAACATTACGATATCATATATATACTACTATTACCTAAAATGAAAAGTTTCTCTAAGAAAACCATCACAAATATATTCAGCTTCTAAACGATCCAAACCCCATTAGAATCGCCCAAGTATTTATGGATGAATTTTTAAAATGCTGACAATGTTGACAAAAGTGTAGTTTTGAGATAATGGGCTCCAAAATTTTGGATTTCCCTTGATATTTTTTTCTTTTTGTTTTGTTTTTTTAGGATTCTAATCTCTGTGGCAATCTTGCTGCATTCTATTGCATTCACATGGTATTCTGAAGTGTAGCTGGTACACTGTCCCCTCCTTTTGCAAAGTACTAATGGTAATAACTGCACATAATTGTGGAATTACTGCCTGTCAACACAGGTTTTCCAGTACTTAACCTGGCCACATGAGGTATTTAAATGTATAAAAACTATTGCAGTTGTGATTAAGGGGACCGTCCCGGAAAATGGCCACCTTTCCATACTCTTTACATCATAAAAAAATATTGGTTAGAGATAACTGATTGATTCCTTTTGCATGATATAGAGTATAGAATTGCACTTTGTTATATATATAAATTTTAACCTTGCTACCCCATAGGGGGGGAGGGGCACCCTCCAAAAAGTCAGGGAAAAAAAATATTTTTTTTTTTTTGCTGGTCTTCGGTACATCCCAATTATCACAGTTCTTTACTGAATATTTCCCCAAAAATACTTGTTAGATCAACCATAGCCTATAGCCAGATAAAAAACTTTTTTTTTTTTTTTTTATCTTTTGAAGAAATGGGGAACTGTGGATGGCAACATTAGTACAAAATCATTCTAATTATAAGGTCCTGGCATGAATACAACATGGTGGTTCAATTTTGAGAATTTTAAAAGCATATGAATTTAGTACATTGAATTTGAGAACTTAAAAAAGTTCCATGCCTCACACGGAGGGGGGGTCACAGGGTGTTTATAATTTTCGAGGAGGATCATATGTACATGAACGCACGCACATAAAGTTAAAAAGAGTAATCATAATCATTTAGTAGGCCTACATTGACTTACATATCTAAATAACAAAATATATTAGTTATCCCTCTCATATCATTTTCTTTGATAATTGTCAATATTAACAGATTGCAAAGGAAAACAAGTGTAGAGTTTATGATTAGCCATTTGCACCCATTATCTTTAATAAGAAATGCATAAAATCATGCAGACGCCTAGGTGTTGTGGGATATTTGCCAATTTATGGTGCCTAAGACTTACAGTAATGTCTAAACATTTTCATTTTCATCGGGAACGCACGAAACAGTTGCGATAGCTTTTTGAACGCCAGACAAAGACTACGCATACAACCGAGCTCAAAATTCCCTATAGTTTTTATTTCAGAACAGGTATTACCGAGTACTATCATCTTCAACATGAAATAATCTGTTTAAAAGAAGTTTAAAAATCTGACATTTAGGTGACATTCGTATTTAATTGGTCTTTACAACGGTAACTACCAATTTCAAATCAATTCAAATTGCTCCCTGCTGTGATGTACCAACTGTTGAGCGAAATGTAACGTAAATATTTCAATCCTTCCTTATATGGCTATTTTTAAACATTAGTGCTTCGTATGTGATATTACCTCGTAAACTAAAACATACAACCAGGGAGTCTCGATCGAAGCATATTTCGTCATAAATCACAGTGATATAATTTTTTCCTGATATTGATATAAAAGTGTTCCTTGAACATTCACGAATTCATATCTATGCACAATGTCATAATTAAATGCTGTATGTACGAATGCCACAAGCAAAAGTCCACATAGGTGTACCTGGGCGCTCATTAGCGATGTTCCTCTCCGGGTGCTGAGGGACTCGCGCGTCAGCTGCAAGACAACGAGCCATAGCAGGCGCTTAATACTCGTTTGGTAGTTTCCTCATCCATGTACCTATACTATATGCTAGCTAACTCAATTTAACCCCCTTCCCCCCCTCCATTTGGGACGTATTTCTGATTATATTACGGTTATTAAATAATAGAATAACATCTACAGTTAGTATTGTCCCCTTACTTTGTTATATGGGCCTACTCTGCAACAGGGTGTTATGGAGGTAGGAGCTGACAACCTTTTTCTCTGATTTTCTAGTGGAGGTTTGTCTCCCAGAACTCCAGGCTTGGCGATCAGCTGATGGGTAAACAGAGTTGCCAGCTAGCTACCTGAGAATTCGGAAAAAAAAAAAAAAAATAATAATAATAAAATAATAAATAAGTAAATAAATATATATATATATAAAAAATAAAAATAAACATTATCGAGTAAATTTTCACAGACCAGACAATGTAAACATCGGAGGGGGGGTGGGTCAGATATTTAGTCATAACTCTTTTAATTTTACATATTTAGCAAAAATATTGCTTCACGAGATTGCCAAAGCCCACTAGGTTAGAGGAGATTTTTTTTTTTTAATTTCAAGTATTTTTGAAAATTTTCATTCCGACGGGCCCCTTAAGCAAAAAGAGAGTCGCGCGTCTCCACGGCTACAAGGGAAAAATCCCTACTCTTGCAGCATACTCCTCCAAAAACCCACTGACCTTCTATTACTCGACCTACTTTATATTTATGTTTTCCAAATTTAGATTCATCAATCTCCCCAGTCGTAAATGGTCCTGTTTGGGAAATTAAACTCACACCATGCAGATTTATAGGAAAACCTCTCTCTCACATACAGATTGACAAATTTTTAATTAGTTTCAGAATCAAGCTTGCTGTTATCAAACCAGGTGTTCTTAAAAAGTGATTTTTTGAAATTGCATCTTTTTTTTTTGGGGGGGGGGGGTTGTCACACCTGAATGAATTCATTTCATCATGGCGGTATTCGTCGTCGCATTTCGAGCATTTCATGGCCCCCAAAATGAGGTCATTCAACCTGCAAAGAGCAAGATGGAAGGCTGGCCGCCATATCTTTCCCAAAAGTGCCAGCATATAGCATGAAATAATTATTGTTAAAAAATCATTTACCCATTATGATAAAAGCGACACCAAAATATTATTTGTAATTTGATAAGACAAATATTTAATATCTTTTAAAATATTTAAACTTACCCCTTGTCACATTGCACACAGAAATTGCTACCTCCTGCCATGCCAGTGGCTTATAGGTAAGTGTGTGCGTAATAAATATTGTGTATTGTTCCAACATTGGAGCCAATTAATCTAACGTTGTTAGACTGTTAACAATCAATCAAGGTTATGATAACGAAAATACAAATTGTAAAATAACTACATAACATTGAATAACGAATCAAATGTAAAAGCATAAAAGGAATAGAGGAAATGTTAGTAGAAATAAGATAAAATAATATATCAAAAAAATCGTAATTGGTAATGATTCCACGTTGGTTGAAAGTGGTGCACAAAAAACGTGACCTTCATAGAAAATGCATTTACAGAAAATGAGACACATGCAGAAAACGATTTCATTGTAAATGTAAACATAAACAAGGATATCCGGCTGCGGAAGGTTGTTATGGACTCTGTCTCTGCGAGGCACACAGCGCCGTGTTTTTTCCATTTAAAGGTAAACATAATGCATATGCTTCTTATAGTATGTTCTATCCCATTCTATTTCTCCCACTCTATAAGATAGCATTGTCCATTTTGCTCTATCTATGCATGTCAGTCTCTTCAACCTCTACTGCATTTTTTTTCTCAAAATTTTCAATTTTGATTCCACTATTTCTCCCGTGTGTGTGTTTCCCTCCCCTTCAACCCCCAATTCTCCATGGGTCCCCAAGATTGAAAGGGGTAGAAGAAAGGAAAAGGAAAAAAAAAAAAAAAAAAAAAAACGCCATCGTGCGGGCTTTATCTACGCACAAACCTTGATGATTAGAATAAATATAAAAAAATGAAACAGCATCATTGTTTTGTTTACAAAAGGAAGGAAAGGATATCGGATGGCAATTTTTATAATACTGAGATTTCATAATGGGCTCACAGACACTTGCATGTAAAATAACTTTGTAATTATTGAGTTGCAGTAAAGTTCATAGAAGATAAGCTTCTTAGAATCACTCGCTCTATCGTTTACATATATTATTTTACGTCTAATACATTTTACCTATACCAAATGTAGTTGTGAAATACCAATATTTGCAATAGAAGATACAATAACAATAATCTGCAATTATAATAAGTCAGTGAGTGTTATTCATATTTGTTTTTGAATATGGTTGGGTGATTTTTATTCATATTTGCTTTTAAATATGGATGAGTGAGTGTTATTCATATTTGTTTTTAAATATGGATGGACTTTGTTTTGTTTTGTTGTATTAGGTATGTTGGAATTCAGATATCTGCAAGAAAAAAAAGTGGGTGCAAATGTGAAAAATGTTCATACTGTGACTCAAAAGTATTGAAGATCTGCACCACTGCCAGCATTTGCATGTTTTTCAACCTGGCTAATGGAGGGGTTTGGAGGGTTTCTGCAGTATATCTACATATTTGCAATGTAGGCAGCGACATGAATCCAAAGGTACCGAAATCGTCACGATCCGTTAAAGGGAAATATTGTAAAAAAATACCAGAGTAAGTAACATCTACTACGTTTCATGCTTCTTTAGCAAAATAATAAAAGTAAAATTGTAATTAAAGACGCGAAAGAATTTTGAGAATGTTTTATATTGTATCGGTGATAAGACTTACCTTTATTTGGGAAGTAACTAATTGAATGAATGAACACAAGCTGTAGAAAGCTTCACTGTCTTTTTAAGGGTTCCTTAGCCTTTAGATTCCTCTTCAGTATCGCATCAACTTCGGGCTCTGTCCAAGAATCAACCGACGCCAACCACTTTTTGCTTTAAGAACTGCTTAATAATTAACAAAGCCAAAGTCATATGTTAGAAAACGTTGTATGTATCCGAAATATGTCGTACATTAGTCAAACATATTAATGGCAAATGAATTTCAGAGAAATTTGTGCTTCACGCTCATTCCCCCGCTTGTCTTTGGCTCTTCAACAAACAACATTGAAAACCAAGTCAATGGTTCTTTTCTGAGATAGTATGTTAATGTTTTAGGCAATAACGATAGGCCTCAAGTGCACTCATTTGTTTCTCTTATATGAATCTATATATTCATATTCATAAAGTACACTTCGAAAACCAGAATCATCAATAATAAACGCACACAAACACCCTCATGCCTATCAGAGATCGTATGATCCCTACAACAAAGAATTGAAACGCGCAATTTAGAGAGTTACTTTCAAGACGCTATACATCTCTCGATCGTTTTCACCTTTAAAATCTACGCGGACTCATAAAGTCTATATGGTATTTTTCAGAATATCTTGGCGTAACAGAGCGCGACGATTCTGGTATCGACGGAATCATCTCTCTCTCCACTATCCAAGTATATTTAAATTATGCCGCGCCCCCCCCCCTCATTAGCAACAATTCCAGCCTCGACAGTAGGACAGGGTATGAGAGGTACCAGGGAATTGAATTGAATATAGTAAATGCTTAACTATAGTAATACACAATTAATGTCACAGTCAGGGGGGGGGGCATAGGGGGCGCTGCCCTCTGCGCCCCGCCTAGCCCCTGGTGTGCTGCCGCTCCCCAACACCAGTCTGAAAGACAGAATCCACTACGTATATACTGCAAGATGGAGCATGAGTCACCCTTCCAGCTCAGCGGGATCTGTCAATCAATGCCTAGGTCATATATTGCCGTGTCCGCCCTTCATGGAAATCGTATACTCGACCCTGCCGTAAATACGTTGAGAATTCTTTGGTTTTCCTCGATGTGGGGTACAGTGAGGTATTATCTCCTTTATGCTATTATATTATTGTTTACCTTTTATGCCTTCCCTTGCTATTATGGCCAAGGATGTGGGAGTTAGGGGGTTCCGCGACATAATTCCTATATGTGTGTACTAGAGGGTTAGAGGAATGGATACTAAAATCGTCAGTATCGGTTATATGAAGTCCTGTGAAAAATTGTCAACACTAATGATCTTCTGAAGCCTAGTCCAGAACAAGATACATTGTTAATCAACACTATCTGACACCGTTGTTCAAGAAATCCAAGAATCTCTCGTAACTCTTGCAAATATTGCGAGACACGATTTCATACCAACGTCCAAATCAAAATTCTTTGTTATTGCTATAATGTTTATTGTTGTTATTATTACTGTAATCATCATTATTGTTAATATCACTACACAAATAGTTATAATGAAAATGACTAATAATTAGGATAATAAATATTTATAATAACTTCAATAATCATAACAATAAGGATGATTATGGCGATAATTACTATAATCATAATAATCATTTAAATAATGACAATAATGGTGATAATAATAATAATTAAAGAGGACAGTTATGATTTAAAAAAAAAATAGGCTAAAAGTAATGAATTCGAAAAAACGGCAAAATCGATTGAATTACCTTTTGAGAGAATAGTCGAAAAAAGCCTTTTCGATTATGAATGATAATTATGTTGATTTTACCAATAATTCTGTTAATTATCATCCTTTTATTGTCATCAAAATAATGACAATAATGATAATAATGGTACTAATGATAATAACAATCAAAGAGGACATTTATGATAAAAAAATAGGTTAAAAGTAATAAGTTCTCAAAAGTCAAAAATGCGGCAAAATCCCGCGAATAGTCGAAAAAAACTTTTTCGATTCTAAATGATAATTATGATGATTTTAGCAATAGTTCTGTCAATTAGGATAATTTTGATGATAATCCAATAAGTATTGACAATAATGATGATAATGACAATAATAATGATAATAAAAATGATAATCATAATGATAATTTTGATAGTAATTGCAATAATAGCAATTATTAACAATATCCTAATGATTTTCATACTACTACTAATAACAGAATTAATGATAATAACTTTATTACTACTAATAATAGAAATGATAATTTTATTAAGGTTATTACTACTATATTGTTGTTGATATCATTATAATTATAATTATTGTTAATATCTATATATATATATATATATATATATATATATATATATATATATATATCTATCAGTTAAGAGACTTGCAAACTAGGGAGTTTAGAGAAGTCCATTTGGAAAATATGAAGAGCACTAGCTCCAGGAGCTAGGAGATCATATCCAGAGATGAGACCAGACGAGGAGTCTATCATCCCTGAAGGCAATCAGGAGGAAGAAGACGAACGGGAAATGGAGTACCTTATGAATTATCCTAGACCAGTTGGCGATGGAGCCGAAACGATGCAAAGGACGGAAGCTCAACCTTCATGGGAAGAGGATGAGGGACCGGATGTAATTGTAGAGGATGAATTCAATAAAGAGTCTATTCCAGGAAAAGCCAATAATTGTTGTAAGATGAGAATGGATATCACAAACAATACAGATTCCAACAATGCTTCTGCAAATAACGCTGAGGGCGAAAGCAGAATGAATGATGGAATGAATGAAACTCATGGGAGGAATGTTAGTTCTGAGCATGCGGGTAGGGAACCTATGCATGGGAGACGTACTAGCAGACGTACAAAGTATGGACCCGGATATTATGCACGGTTGCACGAGGGACCATAGTAGAACTAACCATAACTAGACATGATCACACATGACCACATGACACACCAACACGTATTTTCATCATCATCATCAAGGGGGCTGACACCGACGGGGGCGCATAGCCGCATCCACCCTTCGCTTCCACCTACGAGGATCCCTCATGGCTAGACGCCAGGCAGGGACTCGGCCCATCTCTAATTCTTCACGGCAGGTTTGGTCGATCTGCCCAAGCCACGACCTCTTAGGTCGTCCCACAGGCCTCCTCCACCCAGGGTTGTCTCGAATAGAGACGACCTGATGGGCAGGATCATCCTGAGGAAAGCGAGCCAGGTGGCCGTATAGCCTGAGTTGGCGATCACGGATTGTGCAGATAACAGGTCCTGTGCCAGTCTCACGGTGCAACCGTTGGTTGAACACATGGTCCCGCCAACAGTACCCCATGATCTGGCGCAAGGACCTATTACAAAAGGCTTCAAGACAAGCCTCCAAGGCACAGGACAATGTCCAGGTTTCGCTACCGTATAGCAAAACTGGCTTTATCAGGGCCTTGAAAACCCGTAGCTTGGTCCTTCTGCACAGGTACCGACATCTCCAAATACTCTTGTTGAGAGAGTTCATGACCCCTGCTGCCAGGCCAATCCGTCTGCTGACTTCATGGTTTGACAGCCCAGAGTTATGACTACCAAGGTATGTAAAGCTCTCTGTGACTTCAATGTCCTCGCCGCAAGCACGTACCGGCTGAACAGGTTCTCCTAACAAGTCCCCAAATTCCTGGACCTTGGTCTTGGTCCAGGAGACCTCTAGACCCAGGGGTTTCGCTTCATTGCTAAATGCATCGAGAGCCGCCACTAAGGTTTCCAAAGACTCAGAATGGCAACGTCATCAGCAAAGTCAAGGTCTGTAACCTTGATATTGCCCAGCGTTGCCCCACAATGACTTTGAACAGTAGCTCTGCCCAGTATCCAGTCCATGCAAGTGTTGAAAAGAGTTGGTGCAAGGACACAGCCTTGCCTCACTCCTGAACTAACAGGAAAGAAGCTCGACAGGCCCCCACCACACTTAACAGCACTTTCAGTACCAGTATACAGGCTTGCTATTAGTCCAATAATCCTTGTTGGTATTCCTCTCAGCCTCAGGATCTCCCAAAGTGACTCCCGATGCACCGTATTGAATGCCTTCTTGAGGTCGATGTAGGCTGCAAGCAGCCCACGCCCGAACTCACGGCGGCGCTCTACAATGACTCGAAGTGCGAGGATACGGTCTATTGTGGACTTACCAGGAGTGAATCCGGATTGCTCCAGTCTCTGGTGCCTCAGTAGATAGTCTCTGATACGTCTCAGAAGGATGTGGGCGAGAACCTTGCCTGGTATACTGAGCAGTGTGATGCCTCGGTGATTGCTGCAGTCCCAACAGTCCCCCTTCCCCTTCCAGAGAGGGATGACCACACCCCTCAACAGGTCAGGAGGAACGGAACCGGACTGCCAGATGGCAGCCAGGACAACATGTAACCCCCATGCCATAGGTTCACCACCAACCTTTAACAGTTCAGCTGGTATGCCGCAGATACCAGCTGCTTTACCATTCTTCAGCTTGGAAATCGCCCCCCTAACTTCAGTTAGGGAGGAAGGGTCCTCACTGATAGGTGGATCCGGCAGCGGGATCTCGACACTACTCGCATCCAAGTTAACTGCTGGTGGGTCAACCTGGTACAGCTGCTCAAAATACTCAGCCCAACGTCCCCGCACCGCAACAGGATCTGAAACGATCTGACCACTTACTGAGCGAACTGCTGTCACCTGTGAAGAGGGCTTGGAGTTCAGCTTTCTCAGGGCTTGGTATGCAGGACGAAGGTCATTTACTAAGAAATGGCCTTCTACCTCCTCTGCAAGACTCCTAATAAACTGTTCCTTGTCCCTTCTTAACAGGGATCGAGTTCTGCGCACATGAGAACGGTGCAATCCCCAATCCCCTGTCAGCCAAGCCGCTTGACATGCATCTGTGGCTTCCAGTGTTTCCTGCGAGATGGAATTCTGTACTGCTCTCAGGCGTACACCAATCGTATCTTGAGCTGCATCAAGCGTTACACGCTTAAAGGTATCCCACAGAAGAACAGGGTCTGTCAGACTGCCAAGCACTGCGAAACGATCAGAGATTGCCTCAGCAAACCCGCGGGCACACTCCCCTCCCTCAGCCTGTCCAAATGAAACACCCTAGGGTTTTGAAGTGGACCCGGAGGGTAGCCACAACCAATCTATGGTCAGTACCACAGAACTCAGCACTCCTATACACCCTGCAATTCTGAAGGATCCTCCAACGAGTGCTAACGAGTATGTGGTCGATCTCCTTGGCAGCATTACCCGCATCACTGTACCATGTCCAGCGATGTGGGTCTGGGTGCTGGTACCAGGAGCCAGAAATCCTCAATTTCTGGGACCTAGCAAAGTCCCGGAAAAGGAGGCTATTCTCACTACCGGCATCAGCTCCTGAACCATGGGGACCGACAGACATCTCATAGCCAGCTCGATCACAGCCAGATACCGCATTGACGTCGCCCAGAACAATGCGAATATCTCGTTGGGGACATCTGTCTACCACAGATGTAAGTTTGGTGTAGAACATCTCTTTTACGTCAAGTTTACAAACATCGGTAGGAGCGTACACAGCAATAAGGGACATGAAGCCAAAAGATAGCTTCAATCTCAATACCATTATACGCTCATCAACAGGAGTAACCTCTACTACCGAGGGCTGGAGTCTGCTGGAGATGGTGGCCATCACTGCGGCCCGACCAGTAATAAGTGTAGCCACCTACATAGGTCATGCCGCTGCCAGGCCTCCTCACCTCCGAGAGAGCAGCCACCTCAACTCTCAGCCTCCCCAGTTCCCTCGACAGTAGTGGCAACCGATCATCCTGACGCAAAGAACGGATGTTCCAAGCCCCCACCCTGACTTCCCGCCTGAGGTTCAGCCTCTGGCAGTCGCTCCGGGTGGATGCCACCTCTGCCACCCCCACCGACGCTGCCCCATATAAAAGGGGGTGGTGGGTTGCGTGCCCCATCATCCACCTGTGGGGTTCCCGAGGGCTTTCCCCCATAAGCTTCACTCTGGGCTGGCGGCCACCAGAGCGCAGGCGAGACGAGTAGTTGCCGTTCCCAGCCTGCGCTCCAGCAGTCGCCCTCCCAGCAGGGCCCACAGTCCGCCTCACTTGCTGGGTGGGAGGGGCTTTTCCCCTCCTCCCAGCCTCTCCATTCATAAGACGCACTGCCGATTGGTTTATATCTGGGGGGAGGAGGACTGGCAAGGCCCACCTCCCCCGAGCCTCCCATTAACCCCAGGGGGCTAGGGGGCAGGAGTTGGTACAGAGCCAGGGCGTGTCCACAGACCGGTGGGCCATGACCCTGAACCTCTGGGGCCTCCTGCTGCTCCGAGATCCCCCTCAATTTAGCCTGGAACCGCAAGGTACCCAGTTTCCATGGGAGGCCACGAGGAGGCACTGCAGGGAGTCTCGATGATGGAGAGGCTATGCACTGGCAGGGGGAGGCTTATGCAGAGCTGCTCCCTTTTTCGCACGAGGCTAGCCAGCGGTGGCAGCTGTAAGCAAGAAGGCATGCAAAAGCTCTTAACACTAACTAGACTACCACTCCATCGCTTCACACCACCCTGCGCATGAAGCACCCACCCATAATTATTTTGTTGGAAAGGACGTGGTGGTTACCAACATGGAATTAAAATGCTATGCTTCTTGCAGATATTGAACCATGTTGGGAGGGATGTGCATGCTGATCCTGGGAGCCTGCCTGTGGATGGTTTGTCAGGCGGAGAGCAATCCACCTCTTCTTCGGCCGGGGGTAGCCCTTATTAGAAGAGAGGAGAAGGTTCTCACCGAGAATATCCACTGGAAGGTTGTGCAATATCAGGACCTAGGACCCATTTCCGAGACTCTGGAACGGCTCAAGACGTCACTAGGAGTAATATCTACCGTCGTCAAGAGAGAAGAGAACTCTTCAGCTCATGGAGAAGCTAGAATGCGTTTAGTCGGGCATAGACTGGCGTTTATGACCAAAGGTTTCAGAGAGGTTTTAACGGGTGTTAAAGAGAGCCAACATTGTAAAAGTCGGGTGAAAAGAAGCCTATTTGACGGGGTTGGAAGACTTCTTCATTCGATGTTTGGACTCTTAGATGACCGTAGTGGGGCTGAGGTTAAACGTTTAGGAGCTCAAACGGTGGCTATAAAACATCATTTATCACAGCAGTTTACTGTGTTAAAGGATATGGCCAATACACTTGACTTAACAACTAAGGAGGTTGCACGGCTCGACTCTCATGTAAGGAAACTTTCACTTGATTTGAATAGGCAAATTGGGGAGGTTAATTGGGAGGTTCAGTGGAACGAAAAAATGGATAATTTGGAAGCCATTATCGGGTCACTTGATAAGGAAGTTCAGCGGGCTTGTGAGGTCATATTAATGGCATTGACAGGTCACGTGTCTCCTCGGTTGTTAACTGATGCGGTAGTAGAAGAGGTTCTACAGGCATTAGGGAATACGTTGGGAGCATCTTTTGGAGCTGTAATTAAGGATTTTGCCAAAATGGAATTGGTTAGGTGTGGTTATGAGTTAATCTTCACCATTACACTCCATATTCCCCAACCAGTCAAGTGGGAGTTGACAGAGGTACTATCAACTCCAATGCAAACAGATAAAGGACTAATTGCATTAAAGGTTTACCAAGTAACATAGCTCAAACAGACTCTGAGGTTATAGAGTTTAGCAATGGAATGCTAGATGGGTGCATGAAATCAAAGGAATTCATTTTGTGTCCCAGAGCTTTAACATCGCCGATCAGTGTGACTGAATCGTGTGTATGTATGTTAGAAAGACTTCCAGGGGGAAGCAATGGTATCCCTAATGTATGCAAGACAGAATGGGTGAAAGGGTTCACGCCAATTTAAGGTCTATAATGATCTCGGTGATCTACTTTATTCTGTTAACAGGACTACACCAGCATTGTTAAAATGTTCAAGCGGTAGTAGACGTACCATAGAGCTCAAAGGAACAGGGTATTTGCATTTTCCGGGAGACTGTGCACTTGTTATAAACAAGGGAATAACAGTTTATAGTCGAAGGGAAAGTGTATCCACTGGTTATGACTTTACCTCAGTCCACACTAATTTCTCGGAGTATGATAAGGTATTACAAGATGTTATGGAACCCATCTTGTCCAGAGATCTAAGGGTAGTTCATGATCATTTTAATCAGTCAAAAGCAAATTTGGATAAGGTTAATGCATCAATAAATGGCCTTGTGAAGGCAATTGCCTCCATAGACCAGGATAATGCTGTTCTGTTTGGTCGGACAGATCATCATTATGTTACTCAGGTTAACTCATGGGTTGGGGTAATCTTGGGACCTATTTTGATTATTATTAGCCTTTGCTTTACCTTATATCTCTGGAAGCGGTTGAGGCAGGAGAGAGATAAGAGGTTATCATTGTCAAGGGCGATTGAGTCATTGGTTGGCCCAGCTCTGCAACCTCTCTCCGACTCACCGTATGCACGTATACCTAGGGGGACTATGTCAACGGATATTACTTTATAAGTTCTGACAGCATCCTACTAAGACCGATTGGTGGTTTTCTCAGGAAGTCATAGGTCACCCGAGGACGTGTGATTTCAGTTGGGGAGCATGTCAACGGCCAGACTTATAGTAGTAGTATTTTAAAGGTAATCCTGACCCAAAGAGACCATTATACACCATGGAAATGGTTTTCCACTGGTTGTATGGTAGATGGAATGGTAGTTCAAGGGAGCTCCACATTCCATTGAAGCTACAGAGTGTGTTGATCCCATGGAGGGGATAGGCCTTTAATGTTTTACAAGGCACTATAGACACTGTGTCTCGGGAACATAGAGGTGATAATCTACAGGTCTTGTAAACAACGGCACCACTATGCTCAGCGCTGGGTCAGCAGGGTCAGGAGAGGCCAGGGCGCCTGTGTGGCACTCGTGCCCGAGTTCAGTTTCAACCTTGATCGTGCGTGGACGCCGTGACGGTTAATCCAAAGCGAATTTAGCTTTTTGGTTAGAATTACTGAATTCCGTATTCCAAGGGGAATCATCAGCTCGTCAGGAGACGAGTATAAACAATTCCAAGGGGAATTATCAGCTTGTCAGGAGACGAGCATAACCAACACTGTATACGTAAGTAATTACATTAAAAGTGTAAATTTACGTTGTGTTTATTGTAACCAATTGAAATTATATTGAGATATAATTGTCATATGCAAAACTAGGAAGTATTATATCCATAACACTGAGCCCGCTCCTGAGAGAGTGGAATATAAATCTATTATCCAGTGACTTATACAAAAAGTAGTATAACAACCCCTAAATTGGGGCTAGGTAATAACAATATATGCGCATGTGTAGATAAAATTGGCATACTCGGCTTTTATCACAAAATAAATGTTCTTATATGTGATCATGATATGAATATGAACTATTAAAATGACGAACAATTTATTTCGTCAGATCCAAACACGGATTCAATAAACAGAAAATATGTTACTTTATAATAATTTTAGAATATTATTTAACCATGGTTAATGTAAATACATGAATGTTCCATCAGTGAAGTTGTTTAACTAAAGTGTTAAACAACTTCTCGCACAAAATGCCATAGCATGTAGTTGACAACTCACTTACTCACTCTCTCTCTCTCTCTCTCTCTCTCTCTCTCTCTCTCTCTCTCTCTCTCTCTCTCTCTCTCTCTCTCTCTCTATATTATATATTATATATTATATATATATATATATATATATATATATATAATTTCTTTTCTTAGAGGATGGGGGCTTCAGTGAATCGACTAATTAGGTATGCTTGATAAATTTGGAGATAGTCTTACTTTAGTTTAATTTGTAAAGAAATATGGCAATAACTTTAAAAGACAAATATTAGAACAACGTATTGTTATTCTAATCCCCGAGACAAAGGTGACGTGTTCATGCAACTTCTCGATTTCCTCCTTAACACTTCACATTCCCTCTTGGTATAATATATTTGCTGTTGGTAAGTCCTTACATTTCAAACATTGACAATATTCGCTCAAACATTTTTCGTCGGGTTTGAGTCACATACCTTGCCAGGCCTTCGAAGGACATTCAGATGGTTTTAGTCAGGGAACCACTTCGTTACTGCCCTAGACGTGTGGGCAGTTATCCTGTGCAAATGGGATTGTTTCTGAGAATGGCCATTTCTATATATTTGTCTTGGAGGTATTTCCCCTAGATTCAACATCATGCAGGAAGATCAATCCTCACGTCACAGCTCACGTGACGTGAGCTGTGACGTGTTCACCTCGCCGCTTCATAGATAATTCGTCTGTCAGATGTGAAAATCAAATAATAACAAAGAATCAGAACGAAATATGACGTATTGGACATTATTATTTATAAACAAATATGTATCGCAAAGTGAAATAAATCAATTTGTGAAAAGTTAGTAATATTTACGCCTTCTATCTCATCCAGCGATGAAGCTTTCCATGTATTTCCGGTGTATTTTTCTCTGTCCTTATTACTCAACCTTTCTTTGATGACATTCTGTGATTTATCCCATCTGCAAGTAATCCTTTTCTTCACCGTACGTCCTGTTACCAGTAGCTGCAGGTCTTCATGAATATTAGCTGCGCTGGTGAACGATGCCTGTTATGGATGCCCTCCTCCCATTTTATCTACCATATGCCGAGGTCTCTGAATATACCAGAGAAATGACTTTCCCTCGCCCTATCGTAGCAGCCTCTATTTGCGACCAGCTTGCCTTGCGTCCATCCTGGAAAAGGTGTCAGCTTGGCAGCACTCGTTTTCACCTCGGATTTTCCATGTCACTATGACGTCTTAGACCATCGAACATATTTTCTTTCTCAATTTACATATATTAGGATTGGTCATAAGAGATATGAAATATAAGATTTCATATTAACTTTCTAGGTTGTCCCTCTTTCTGCAAACTACTCAGGGACCCTGAGTAGTTTGCAGAAAGAGGGTGAACAAATAAGCTTTTCACACAGCGGGAAATTATTACTTCTAAGAAAATATATACATTACACTGCATTGACAAATAGAAAGAAAAAAATGGATATATGAAAAATAACAGTTCAAAGCTAGAAATTACCCTTTCATTATACTGAACAAATTATACAGCACATGTACTGGGAGTCGGTTCTTGGATTTGGGCTATTCACCCTTTTTGAAACCACCTCGCTAGTAGTTACATGAAACAAGCAAACATGTATTTTCTCGCTCAGCTGTTCGAGTATGGATGCGGCTCCTCAAAGAAACGCCAAGGTTTATGGCTTAATAATAACTGATTCTACATACTCTTTCGGAACTTATTACCAAATATGACTTCGTATTTCCATAGACGATGGACAAACACACACACACACAATGTTAAAGCATTTATAAATTCACTGTAGTGTCACTGCGACTTTGCGTTTAGTTCATGTTATATTAAACAGTGTAATGTAGCATGGTTTGTGTTAATTCAATAAGGATTTGGTTCTGACGAAAAGAAAAAAAATCAATGACTTCATTTGTTCCATTAGTCGCTACTACTACTACCTTTAGCAGATTTAGTTGTCATACATAGATGTCTAAAGTATAAAACGTGCTCGCTTTTATAGACATATGCGGCTATAATTGATATTTCTTACTTTGAAATAAAGGGGAAATACCGCCTCCCCACCATAGGTGTTGCCATTTCGATAAACAAACAATTCCAGGATATCGCATGTGAAGGATATCCTAATAAAAAGTCAACTATAACTAATATTAAATGTTTTGTTATCACTTATTTGAAGAAGAAAAAACGAAAGATCACATGGCTCACTTTCTAGAAATTATTATTAATGTACTATTCGGTTATTTGTATTCGACCAATCACACTTTGTTACAAACTACATAGGGTTTTAGCCTCATTCATAAAAATGTTATTTACGCTATGTTTACTTCGATTAGTTGCCAGATGTACAAAAGTTGGACCCAGCAAGTGTACAGAAAAATAATTCCGCAACTGTACAATTTTCTGATTTTTTTGACAAAATTGGCGGTGGGTGGCCATGTTATACAAAATGGCGCCCAAAATACCGATTTTCACGTACATTGACCTTAAAAACCACGTTAATTTGGTATGTAATATGTGTTTTCTATGATTTTCAGTGACAAGGAATATATTTAAACTGTCAAAAATGACATTTGATGAAAGTTTATTGTCATACAGGTAGGTAGTGGGGGGGGGGGGGGGCTCGTGTTTGATCTTTGGGACTCTCTACATCATGTGAATGGCTAAATAGACCTGCAAGCACTTGGTCAAATGATGAGATTATGAGAAGGTTGTCAAGTTTGCAAGAAACATTAATGTTGTCTATGATCTAGGAGAAAGAGGCATAAAGCTAATCACAGACTTTATAGATATGTGCCAAGATGCAGGTCAAGACCAAGCTTTACTTCAGACTGTTGAATATCATCGTCAGCAATTTCCTGACTTAAATAAGTCTACACTAGGGGAAATTACCTGTTGACATTTAGCCTTACTGCAATTTGGAATTAAAGACATGTCTATAGTATTGCCAAATATGTTTTTTGAGCAAAATGAAGTTTGTATAACAATATATGTACGATGATTCATATTAGCCTTGATGGTGTATATAAGACAATAGTTAATCTAAATACATCTTCTGGATAAATGATTGCATTAGATACTACTATTAAAAAATACCCATTGTTATCTGTTTAATTATATGTATTAATTGTCTTATGATTTGTAATATACTAATAACTACAAAGTGAAGTATTAAACATATTTGCTCTAAATAGAA
>NW_020870572.1:488843-491343 GCF_003789085.1 Penaeus vannamei
TCTTTTGTTCTTGTATATGTATATATATCTATCTATATCTATCTATCTATATATATATAATGCATAGACAGAGAGAGAGAGAGAGAGAGAATTTTGAATGAATGTTGAAAATTTATATAAGATAAGTTCTGCCATGTGAAAAATAGTAGGAAAATACTGGTAAAGGATTTTGCTTTTGGTAAGTTTAGTGAGGACTTGAAATAGTTTAATCCTTAAATCTTATCGTAATATGTCTCTCCATCTACTTTTTTCTCCTCTCTATCTCTCTTTCTTTGCCTGTCTCTCTCCCCTCCCCTCCCTCTCTCTCTCTCTCTCTCTCTCTCTCTCTCTCTCTCTCTCTCTCTCTCCCTCTCCCTCTCCCTCTCCCTCTCCCTCTCCCTCTCCCTCTCTCTCTCTCTCTCTCTCTCTCTCTCTCTCTCTCTCTCTCTCTCTCTCTCCTCTCTCTCTCTCTCTCTCTCTCTCTCTCTCTCTCTCTCTCTTCCTATCTTCCCCCTTTTCCTTCTCGCTTCTTTTTCTTGCTTACCTCATTTTTTTTTACTTATTTCTTTTTTTCCTTCCATCTCTCTCTCTCTCTCTCTCTCTCTCTCTCTCTCTCTCTCTCTCTCTCTCTCTCTCTCTCTCTCTCTCTCTCTCTCTCTCTCTCTCTCTCTCTCTCCTATCTTCCCCCTTTTCCTCTCTTTTTTCTTGCTTACCTCATTTTTTTTACTTATTTCTTTTTTTCCTTCCATCTCTCTCTCTCTCTCTCTCTCTCTTCTCTCTCTCTCTCTCTCTCTCTCTCTCTCTCTCTCTCTCTCTCTCTCTCTCTCTCTCTCTCTCTCTTTTCTTCCTATCTTCCCCCTTTTCCTTCTCGCTTCTTTTTTGCTTACCTCATATTTTTTACTTATTTCTTTTTTTTCCTTTCCATCTCTGCATCAACATATTTATTTCTATCTCCATTGTTCATGCCTTTTTTCCCATCTCATTTTCTTTTCATACCCCCTCCTTATTTTGAATGTGACTGTGTTAGGTTCATGAATTTGCACTGTAAAGTATGAAATTATTGCAGTTATTTGCATCGTGTATACATATTCTTGAGGATATTACCCATAAATGCATGGTAATTAATTTGTGGGTGTGTTTTGCTCTCATTATTTGCCAGCTGGGATTCATTTGCATAATGAATATCTGTTATATAATCTTTAATACCATGTCATTATTTTCCATGCAATTCTTACAAAAAGTCTACTTCCACCCCCCACATCTCTCTCTCTCTCTTTCTCCCCCTCCTTCCTCTCTCTCTCTCTCTCTCTCTCTCTCTCTCTCTCTCTCTCTCTCTCTCTCTCTCTCTCTCTCTCTCTCTCTCTCTCTCTCTCCTCTCCCTCTCCTCTCTCCCTCTCCCTCTCCCTCTCCCTCTTCCTCTCCCTCTCTCCCTCTCTCCCTCTCTCCTTCTCTCTCTTCCTTCCCTCCCTCTCTCCTTCTCTCCTTCTCTCCCTCCCTCCCTAACTCCTCCCTCCCTCTCTCCCTAACTCCCTCCCTCCCTAACTCTCTCCCTCCTCTCCCTCTCCCCTCTCCCTCTCTCTCTATCCCTCTCTCTCCCCCTCCCTCTCTTCCTCCCTCTTAATACCATCTCTAATCTACCAGGATATTAAACCAACTTTGATAAGGAAGTTAGCATGCACAATTGCACACGGCATTTACATCAGATTTATCAGATATTTTTCAGGCAACATGTACTCTTATCGACTGAATCTGGACTTTATTATTATAGCACTCTCTTCCCTCGGCTGGTGTCGATTGTCGGACTTTATGGTATTAAGAACCAGGAATGGGTACGGAATGTCAATGTGTAACCAGCACGTTCCCTGTATTGCTAAGATTTCTTTCTCTTTCTCTTTTCTTCTCTTTTCTCCCTCTTCTCTTCTCTCTCTCTCCTCTTTCTTCTTTCTCTTCTTCCTTTCTTTTTTCTAACTCTCCTCCTTTTCCCTATCTCCCTCACTACCCTACCCTACCCTCCTCTCTCCTCTCCTCCCCACCCCTCCCCTCCCCTCTATCGCCCCTTCCCTCTCTCATCACAACCTCTACCCTCCTTCCGCATCACCCCCCTCCTCCCCCCTTCACCCCTTCACCACCCACCATCCCCCCCTTCAACACACATCGTCCACCTCATCCCGGCAGTCAAGTAACCCAGACCAAATGATCCCCCTCCGAAAGCCAATGTACTGAAGAACTAATTAAAACACGCCGAACCGCCTGTGTTTAGGAAGCCGATACTGCCGTTGAACAAGTATTAGCTCGGCGGCAGAGTAGCAAAGAGGAGCCAGAGACGCACCAGGATCGCCATCCAACCACGGACTGAAAACGGACGGGAACTAGAGCCAGCGGACCGAGTAGCGTGGTAGTATAGAGAGGGTTGGACGCTGTGGTATGGGGAGGTGTTGTGAAGTGTGTAGGTGTGAGTTTTTTGTTGTGATTGTGTAAAAGGGGGAGGGGATTATTCGAGGTTTGGTGCTTGCTCTGGAGT
>NW_020870572.1:496343-498843 GCF_003789085.1 Penaeus vannamei
CTCTCTCTCTCTCTCTCTCTCTCTCTCTCTCTCTCTCTCTCTCTCTCTCTCTCCTCTCTCTCTCTCTCTCTCTCTCTCTCTCTCTCTCATAACATAACCATCATCAATATTATTGCATGCAAAATTTTCCCAAGTCCTGCTTCATTTGTATTCCGTAAGAGCTCCAACCGAGGTCAGAGCGGCATAGTCTTCGCGGTCACGTGAACACAAACACACTGGACCCGCGAATCATGAATCCTTGAAAAGAAGACATGACTCTTGGCTTTTTTTTAAATCACGTAAGAATAGGACTTCTTGGACTTGCGTTAGTGTTAAAGGACTTGAGAGATTTAAGCAGACTACTATTTTGTCAGTAGAATATGAACTGTAGTTTTCTTAAGTCCGTGATCATGACAGGTTATCGTATGAGCATTTTAACGCTCATATTGAGTTGCATTTCTCTTATATGTACTACCGTCATCTTTATTTCAATGTAGAATAATCATTCATTCGAAACGTATATGTGGATTGCTTGGCTCTCTCTCTCTCTCTCTCCTCTCTCTCTCTCTCTCTCTCTCTCTCTCTCTCTCTCTTCTCTCTCTCTCTCCTCTCTCTCTCTCTCTCTCTCTCTCTCTCTCTCTCTCTCTCTCTCTCTCTCTCTCTCTCTCTCTCTCTCTCTCTCTCTCTCTCTCTCTCTTCTCTCTCTCTCTCTCTCTCTCTCTCTCTCTCTCTCTCTCTCTCTCTCTCTCTCTCCTCTCTCTCTCTCTCTCTCTCTCCTCTCCTCTCTCTCTCTCTCTCTCTCCTCTCTCTCTCTCTCTCCTCTCTCTCCCTTTATAAAAGTACGAGAACGCCGCCTCAGTATTCGGACACTACATCATAATACTGTGTATCCTGATTTGTATCAGCTGTTGTTGCAACTAGTTCACATATATATCCGGTCTGGTAATGTTATATACGCCATTTGTCACCGCATGTTATTGCAATGGCATCACATCTGGACCATACATTAAAATCAGACGCCACAGGAGAATATACATATAAATCAGACGCTACAGGAGAACACACACACACACACACACACACACACACACACACACACACACACACACACACACACACACACACACACACACACACACACACACCATATATATATATATATATATATATATATATAATATACATAATTTGCTCTCGTTCCTCCGTCGCGATATACTCAGTTTGTCGATACGAAACCCCGAGATCTGCGTAAATAATCCGTGGGAGCAGAGACGGCAAATCTACGGGCTGTTGAACCAATTTCTTACGCATGGACTCTGCGTGCGGGGTATTCGCCGGAGACGCTGCGGTTGTCGTGTGGTTCCTTTTTGGGCTGAGCAGGATGGATTTTTATGAATGTGAATGTATCTTTATGTGAAGGTGAGGGAGTGGGATGGGGAGGGAGAGAAAGAGAGGGAGTGGGAGGGGAGTGGCAGTGAGGGAGAGGAGAGAGAGAGAGAGAGAGAGAGAGAGAGAGAGAGAGAGGAGAGAGAGAGATCGAGGAGAGAGAGAAGAGAGAGAGAGAGAGAGAGAGAGAGAGAGAGAGAGAGAGAGAGAGAGAGAGAGAGAGAGAGAGAGAGAGATCTTATAAGAACGTGAAAGGAGAAGAGAAAATCGAAGAATACAGATAACAATAATCGTGAACAGAAGAACGTCTGAGACGCCCCCCCCCCAAAAAAAAAAGGGGAAAAAAAATCTGCAGGTCCCAATAGAACCAAAAATATATATCCCGGAAATAAGAATCACCTTCAAATACCAACAGCGGGGTTACTCAGAGCTATTATACCATTACTGGAGTCAATGATACGTATCCTGCATCAAACTAAATGCGGGCGAGGAGGACTTAGCCAGTAGGAAGCAACCAGGGGAAATTCCCGTTGGAAAACAAAGAGGAAAACGAATCTATATAGCCAGCAAGAAAACCTTGTATGAAAACAAAGAAAATGTATCCAACAGAAAACAAAGATTAAAATGCATGCAACTGAAAACAACTAGAAGAAATACCGTAGGAAAGTCAAGAAGAAAATGTATCCAACAAAAAACAGCGAGGGAAGTTCCTGTAAGAAAACGAAGAAGAAAATGTGACGAACAGAAAACCACGAACGAAAATACATCCAAGAGAGAACCAGAAACGAAATTGTACCCCACAGCGAACCACAAACCAGCCCACCTTTGACTGGCGTTTTCGTGGGCGGCGGAACGTACTTTTCTCGCTCCTACACCTCTTTCGCCGCTACGTCCTTTGTGTCTACTAGAGTATGAAGAGGAGGATGAAGGGGGGGAAGTGGGAGGAGGGAAAGGATGGAGGGAGTAAGAGAGGAAGGAAGGAAGTGAAAAGGGAGGGAGGTAGGGTGAGAGTAAGAGAGGGAAAAGAGAGAAAGGATGGAGGGAAAGGGGAAGGGAAGGGATGGAACGAGTAAGAGGGGAAGAAAGGAAAGGAAAATGGAGGGAGGTAGGGTGAGAGTAAGAGAGGGAGAAGGGA
>NW_020870572.1:503843-516343 GCF_003789085.1 Penaeus vannamei
ACCTCGGCCTTCCACCTCGACCTTCCGCCTTCCACCTCGACCTTCCACAGCCTTCCACCTCGACGCCTTCCACCTCGACGCCTTTCCACACTCGACCTTCCAGCCTTCCACCTCGACCTTCAGCCTCCACCTCGACCTTCCACGCCTTCCACCTCGACCTTCCACCTCGACCTTCCACGCCCACCTCGACCTTTCTCGACCTTCCACGCCTTCCACCTCGACCTTCCTCGCCTTCCACCTCGACCTTCCACGCCTTCCACTCGACCTTCCACGCCTTCCACCTCGACCTTCACACATCGACCTTCCACGCCTTTCCACCTCGACCTTCCACGCCTTCCACCTTCGACCTTCCACGCCTTCCACCTCCTTCCACCTCGACCTTCACGCCTTCGACCTTTCACACCTTCCACCTCGACCTTCCACAGCCTTCCACATCGACCTTTCACCTTCCACAGCCTTCCACATCGACCTTCCACCTTCCAGCCTTCCACCTCGACCTTCCACGCCTTCCACATCGACCTTCCGCCTTCCACCTCGACCTTCCAAGCCTTTCCACCTCGACCTTCCATGCCTTCCACACACCCTCCACAGCCTTCCACATCGACCTTCCACAGCCTTCCACATCGACCTTCCACGCCTTTCGACCCACACCTCGACCTTCCACCTTCCACTCGACCTTCCACAGCCTTCCACACCTTCCATGCCTTCCACATCGACCTTCCAACCTCGACCTTCCAAGCCTTCCACCTCGACCTTCCTTCCACATCGACCTTCCACGCCTTCCACCTCGACCCTCCACACCTTCCACTCGACCTTCCACAGCCTTCCACCTCGACCTTCCACAGCCTTCCACCTCGACCTTCCACGCCTTCCACATCGACCTTCCACCTTCCACCTTGATCCTCCACATCCTTCCACCTCGACCTTCCACAGCCTTCCACTCGACACCTTCCACAGCCTTCCACCTCGACCTTCCACAGCCTTTCCAGGTCACAGCCGAGCCAGCAGTGCCCACCGAAGGCCCGTTGTGGTGGTCCAAGTCCCGGGCAGATCAATAGCCGTCGCCTGCGCCCAGTCACTTCCCCCACCCCCCTTTTCCCTCCCCCACTCTGCACACTCCCTCCTCTCTCCCCCCACTCAGCACAGCCCCCCCTCCTTCCCCCACTCTCCACTGCCTCCCCCTCTTTCCCTCCCTCTCATGTTGGTACTGTGTCCTCTCGCGTCTCATGTTGCTGCTGTTTGTTTTCATGTTTTTGCGTTTGTGATTTGGTTGTTTGTTGGTTGTTTGGGTGATTTTTTGGAGGATTTTTTTCATCGTTGTTTATATTGTTGTGGAAGGTAATTGATGTTTTATCTGTTCTCCGTCACTCTTGTCGTTTATCTGCATCCTTTCTCTGCTCTCTGTTCTCTCCCCGCCCCTTCGTCCATCCTATCTTTCCTCTTTCCCTCCTTTATTCCGCCCTTCCCCTTCCCTCTCTCCCTCTTCCCTTCCACTCTCTATTTCCTTCCTTCCTTCGCTCTCTCTCCATCCATTCTTCCTACCTCCACACTCTCCCACTGTCTCTATCCTTCTTACCCTTCCTTCCCTCTCTCCTCTCCCTTATTCATCCAGTCTCCACGTTCCCAACCTCATTCCTTTCCCCCCTCCTTTACCTTCCTTCCCTTCCTCCCACTTCCCTTCCCTTCCTTTACCCACCTTACCTCTCATTCCCTTTCCCCTTCTCTTCCTCCTCCCACTTCTCCCCACTCCCCACCTTCTTCTCCCTCCTTTCCACCTCCTCTCCTTCCCCCCTCCTCCCTCTCCTTCCCTCCTCCTCCCCCTCCCCCCCTCTCCCTCCTATCCACCCTCCCTCCTTCCCTTTCTTCCACCCTCCCTGCTCCCCCCTCCTCCCTTCCTCCTACCCACCTTCCCTCCTTCCCTTTCTTCCTCCCTCCCTTCCTCCTCTTCCCTCCTTCCCTTTCTTCCTCCCTCCCTGTTTCCCTCCCTCCCTCCCTTCCTCCTCCCCATCCCCGCAAAGGTCACATTAGCCGCCCCTGATCATCCTTGAGCCAGCTTCCTCCTCACGCCCACCATCCCACTCTTCCAACCCATTCTCCGCCCACCCTTTTTCTCATTCCTTATCCGCCTTTTAACCGTACTAAAAGGCAAATCTATCTGTCTGTAATATTTTGTGTTTTATTGGCGTTTCAAATTGACGTTATTGGTGGGTTCGCTGTATCTAGATAGGAAATGGTATTAATATGATTTCGTTTCTGTTGTGTGTGGCTGAGGCGAACTCTCTCTCTCTCTCTCTCTCTCTCTCTATATATATATATATATATATATATATATATATATATATATATATATATATATATGTGTGTGTGTGTGTGTGTGTGTGTGTGTGTGTGTGTGTGTGTGTGTGTGTGTGTGTGTGTGTGTGTGTGTGTGTGTGTGTGTGTGTGTGTGTGTGTGTGTTTTCCCTTTCATATGTCAGTTTTCACCTGTGTCCAGTTCCATCTACTTCTTCATACTGTGTATTTACCGTCCATTTTCTTTTTTTTTTTTTTCCAGAGGATCTACTCTGCGTTCTTTCCCTTCCTTCTTTCAATGTATCTATTCTCCGTCCTATCTCTTCTTCCACTTTCCAGTGTATCTAATATGCGTTTCATCTCGCCCCCTCTTCATGTATCTATTCTTCGTTCTCTCTCTCTACTTCCCTCTTCCAGTGTCTGATCTCCGTTCTATATTTTCCTCCTCTCTCTCGTTTGTGTTTCTCTCTCTCTCTTCCTTTTTTTCGTGTATCTACTCTCCGTTCTCTCTTCCTCTTTCTTCGTGTATTTATTCTTCGTCATCTCTTCCTCCTTATCGTATATTAAGTCTTCGTTCTCTCTTCCTCCTCCTCCTCCTCCTCCTCCGTGTATTAACTCTCTGTTCTCTCATCCTCCTCCTTTCTCTGCATATCCCGTCCGTCCTATGTGTTTCTCCCCCTTCCCTCCCTCTTCCTCGCCCTCCCCTCTCTCTCTCCTTCTTACACACCATCTATCAATCTCCTTTTTCCCCAGCGCCAGATCCAGGGAACACTTTTGAACCCCGACCTGATATCTCCCGCCGTTGATTGCAATGTGAACTAGATCGTGCATTAAGTCACGAGCAAGTGCATGGAGGGGAGCGTTAACGGTAATGGGGTTGGGATTTCCTTTTTTTCTCTATTAATCTATTTTTGTTGCTGTTACTCTCGCGCGTGCATTAGCATATATTTCCGGGTAAGTCGTGGGCTTTATATAAGTTTCGGTTAATAGCCTGCTAATGTTAATGACGGTGATGATAATGATGCTTTTGTCTGATGATAACGGTCATTTCTCTGCAATACGTAAGGGAGAGGAGAGCATAAAAGGCTGATGCAATTTAGTCCGTCAAATGTAATTTCAGATTTATGCCATCACTTTCAGCAGTTACGTTACGCATTTGCATACGTTCCTTTTGATCTCTTTGCAAGGGGGTGGGGGAGGTGTGAGGTGCCCCCCCCCTCTGTCTCGCCCTCTTCCTAGGTCATCTGCCTCCATCTCGACGTCTCTGAAAGGTCATGTTCGTAGAAAGGTCATATCCGGCCTCTTACTATGGGCCATTGCCGTTCTTTATCATCTCTTACCCGGAGTCATGAAGTCATGGACTGTGACTCGCACGATTCTCTTCGGGACATTTGTTGGTCAGGATCTCACGCCCGCTTTTGCTCGTGGGTCGGATCGCGCCCGCGGGGGGAGGGGGGAAGGGAGAGGGAGGGGGAGGAATGTGTCGGGTTGCGAGCTCTCGGGAACGCTGGAATTCCGTGGGGTGAACGAATTTTTAAAAAGTTAGATTGAGTTTATTTTCTGGTTGTATTTGAATTTGGGTGATGAGGAATGATCTAATTTTTGGCAGAAATGTCTGTATTACTCGAGTCTGTCACATTTGGCTTCACTTTACAGACTATTTCACGCTTCTTTCTTTACACCGCCCTGGCCAGCTTTTCCTCGACTTCGATGCCAAAGCCAAGGTCAGACCAGATACCCGGCGAACTCACGGGGAGGTTTAGTGGGTCGCGCGCTGGCCCCGTATTACCCCCCCCCCCCCACCTTCCCGGAAAGTCCCCCAAATATTGATCAGTACCTTTAGCCCATCCTCTTTGCCGGGGCACCCACCACCTGCGGTATGGAAGAGGGGCAGGGGAGTGGGGTGGGGTCTTTCATCACTCCCCCACCCGCTCCTTCCCTCCATTGCAAAGCCCCTAAATGCCAGAGCTGCGGGATTCTAATCTCACAGGTCAGTTTATCTCGGAGCGTGGCGTTTCATTTCAAAGTTCAGCGTCGCTCATCTTATGGAATCAGGTCTTATTACGCAGTATTGGTTTTCATCTCGCGGTATCACGCCGTTTCTCGCAGGACCGCGTCTCTTCTCGCGGTATCACGCTTTTTCTCGGAGGACCGCGTCGCATCTCACAGCGTCCTTTTCCATCCGAACAGATCCAACTCGCAAAACATCCAATCCCGCTTGCATCTATTTTCGGTCTGTCTCCGGATATTGCAATTATTCTAATTTACCCGACGCCATAAAACTACATGACAGACAACCGCACGTTAATGAGCAAGTAAATCCAGGGCTAAAGGCGGGTTGTCGTGGAGAGAAATGCGGGGCGGGATTATTATACGCACGCAGTCATGTAACTTCATTGTCTAATGCTCAAAACACTAAACGGGGATCTTAATGGATAAGTCATGCAGCAAATGCATCGTGGTCCAGGAAGGCGAGCCATGCACAGGGGATGCAGCCGTGAGCACTTATATCTGTTCCTTCACAACTTGTTTTCTATTAAATTTAGATGAAAAGGAATGCCATTATTTCTGTTATATTCATCATCATCTTCGTCATAAGTATCATCTTCATCTTTATCCTTATCACCATCATAATCATTATCAGTATCAATATCACCACCATCACTTTCACCATCGCCATCTTTTTCTCCATTACTTAAAGTGAGAATAAGTGATGTTAAGAAAAAGAGAAAGAAAATGCGTGTATCTGAAAGAGAGAGAGAGAGAGAGAGAGAGAGAGAGAGAGAGAGAGAGAGAGAGAGAGAGAGAGAGAGAGAGAGAAGAGAGAGAGAGAGAGAGAGAGAGAGAGAGAGGTGGGGGGAAGCCGTTACACTCCACATTCCATTTCTGGACATGGTCCTTGTTAAAGATAATTCGTACAGCCGATGTTCTTGAAGTCTTTGAATGAACGCCGTTGAATTAATTTTGAATGTCATGAATTAATAATACATGCTTTATGTCTCGTATTTATGCAGATAACTTCATCCCATTTGCATAAATTAGAAGCTTCATCTCTCATTCTCGTCAACTCGAAGTGTCTTGCCCATGACTTTTTTACCTTTCTTTTAGAATGCAAGTTTCCTGTGTCTTTTTATAAGTGTAATGAATAATACAATATTCTTTTGGCCGTAAACTCAGATCCCTCGCCATCCCGCTCGAAGTTAACAAGAACTTTTCTCGTTCCACCAGGTACGTCGGTCGCTGGCAGGAAGGAAGGAAGGCAGGGGGGCGTCACCTTATAGCTCCTTGGCAGGTAACGTCACCTTAGAGTTCCGACGACAGGGGATTCACCTTATAGCTCCTTGGCAGGTAACGTCACCTTAGAGTTCCTTGGTAGATGACGTCACCTTATAGCTCCTTGGCAGGTAACGTCACCTTAGAGTTCCTTGGTAGATGACGTCACCTTATAGCTCCTTGGCAGGTAACGTCACCTTAGAGTTCCTTGGTAGATGACGTCACCTTATAGCTCCTTGGCAGGTAACGTCACCTTAGAGTTCCTTGGTAGATGACGTCACCTTATAGCTCCTTGGCAGGTAACGTCACCTTAGAGTTCCGACGTCACCTTATAGCTCCTTGGCAGGTAACGTCACCTTAGAGTTCCTTGGTAGATGACGTCACCTTATAGCTCCTTGGCAGGTAACGTCACCTTAGAGTTCCTTGGTAGATGACGTCACCTTATAGCTCCTTGGCATAACGTCCTTAGAGTTCCCGTAAGCTCCTTGGCGTCACCTTAGAGTTCCTTGGTAGATGACGTCACCTTATAGCTCCTTGGCAGGTAACGTCACCTTAGAGTTCCTTGGTAGATGACGTCACCTTATAGCTCCTTGGTGACGTAACTGTAACGCCCCTGACAAATAGTTTTGCCGTAACACGCCTGGTGGGTAGCATTGCCTTTAGAGTTTTTACTGGTAATAATACCGTATTGCCCCTGACGTAGCATTTTTTTCGGGTTTTAAAAAGGCGTTATAACATCTATCTAGTCACTACCTTTAGGCCTTGGGCAGGTAATATTGCAATGACCTCCTTGCCAGGTTGCATTACCGTAACGTGCTTGACAGCTAACATTACTCCAAGGCCCCTGACACGGCCGATATTTGCTTGTCCTGCAACCCCCAGCATATTCACGGAGCGCCGAGCATGACGTGAGAGAATGCGTTATGTATTGCTCGCAGCGGAACATCTGGCCTCCTGCGACTTCCTCATGTATGAGTCATGAGGTATCGTGACGAAGGGCCTTCCTCATCGACTAAACTCGCGACAAAGGAAAATTCCTCCAAAAAGTGTGCATTCTTAATGATAGCTCGCTGCTGGTGGATATGACGCAGAAATGAACTCGCATTTTAGAAATGTGTGCGTAATAGGAATACTTTGCTTAATGCCGACATTGCCTGCAGAGGCGCTTATATAGCTCGACGGTTGAGCTGTAACTTCAAGGTCACTTCGATAATACTTTTTTTGCGCTTCTTTGCTTATAGACATACATTTTTTGAGTGATTCATCCATATTGTTAATTTAGAAATCAAATTTGCGCAGTTGTTAAATCATGCTGTCTCCCGCGCAGTCTTGGAGGAGGAGAGCTCGCGTGGCGCTTCCCTGAGAATAATTGATGGCTGTATTGGCCAGGCCTTGAGTGCGGCCACAGCAAGGCCAGGTATGCCAGGAGGAATCTGCCCGGGGGATAGAAGCGTAGAGGTCGTACTCGAGAGAGAAAGGACGACCTCTGACCCTCGGGTTGGACCACCGTGGGAAGCCCTTGAAGGTCCTCCTGAAAATTCGCCTTTGCTCCCACGGGGGAAATTGCTCTCGCCATGACCTCTTGATTCGATGATCATATCTCGGAAAGCCAGGGGGGGGGGCGTCCCCAGACTCGAGCCGGGTACTCTGGCCCAAACTACTTCCGGTGCGTTGTTTGTTTCCCTCCATTGCGTTGCCGTTGACGTGTTCCGAGTCATAACCGTTTCGGGTCAGGATCGTTAATGATGCTCCTCCATTGTTGGCTCGAATAGCCTAGTTATCGTTCATACGGTCCATTGGTCGGCCACACGAACGACTCTGCAGGTAAAGGCTCATGGTGGAAATTTCGGCCTCCTGCTGGAACTGGCGGAGGACACGAACTTGCAGTCATGATGGAAAATTGTCGCAAATTTCTCTCGTTTCATTTTTGAGTTGGGTTTTATGGTGTTTAATTCTATTCATTTTGTTTACTTATTTGTTTGTTTTAGTGATGTATGCGATAAGAAATTGATAAAACTATAGATGAAAGAATAGTCGTTAGATTAGGAAAATCGCCATCATCTGCATGTTAGCAAATCAACATTGCAGTCGTAGCTGTGGCCTCGAAGTTAACCCTTCACCAACCCCTCCCCGTCCCTCCCTCTTTCCCACCATCGATCGTTCCTTTCTCACTATCCTTTACTTTTATATATCCATCTAGTCATTCCTCCTCTCTTACCTCCTTCCGCTATCCCACTTTTCCCTCCTTTTTTCTTCTCCTTCCCTTTCGGAGCTCTTACCTTCACATCTCTCCCTCCTTCCCTCTTTTCTCTCCTTCCTTCCCTTCCGTTTCTCCCTCTCACATTCTCTCTTATCCCATTCACTTCCCTCTTCTCCCCTTTCCTTCCTTTCCTTTTCTCCCTCTCTCCTTCCTTCTCTCTTATCCCATTTTCTTCCCTCTTCTCCCTTTCCTTTCCTTTTCCCCACTCTCCTTCCTTCCCTTTTCTCCTCTCTTATCCATTTTCTTCCCTCTCCTCCCCTTTTCTCCCTCCCTCCCTCCTTCCAGGTCTTACCCCCCTCCTTCCTTCCTTCCTCGCCTTCCCTCCCTCCTTCCTTCCTTCCTTCTTCGCCCTCCTCCCTCCTTCCCACCTCGCCCTCCCTTCCTTCCTCCCCCCTTCCTTCTTTGCCTTCCCTCCCCATACGCACATACCAACGTCGCATGGGCTGTGCAGCGGTGGACGTTGGTATGTCGTAATCAGCTGTGGGACATATTTTGGTCCAGAGATTGATTTTGGTGCCCATATTGTGACATTCTTTTGCGCAGACTTTTTTTTTAGGTGTTGGGGAGGGATGGGTGAGGTGGGGGTTAAATGCGGTGTGGGGGGGGGGGGGTCTTCTGGGTATTATTTTTTGCATTATTTTTTCTTTCCCTTTGTTCTAATATTGTTTCGATTTTCTCTTGCTTTGATCTTCGCAGTTTTCATATTCTTTCTTCTCTTTAAAGTCATGTCTTGTTTAGTCATCCGGTTTCTTGATTATGCTTAGATATATTTATTCACTGTAAGATCGCCCTTTTCAACTTTCCATGATTATATTATCTCGCTGCTTCTTCATTCAGCCATTTTTAAAACGCGTATTGATTTCCAATTTTCGGTTTCCTATTTCACTTTCGTCATCACATCTTATTACATTTTCTAGAACCTCATTATCATTACTCTAGCATGAGTAGATAGGGACTATCTGTGGCACTAGTAAGATCCTAGTTGCACATTCCTTTTGTTGGGTCATGTGCTCTATTTGGTTTAGTAGCGGTCATTCTGTGCTATAGTTGAAACGCCAGAGACTGGAGTCATGGTCAGAGAAGGGAAGGTTGTTATTTATCCCTATCAATGCATTATTCCAGCTTACATCTACTTTGATTTTCTATTAGCATTTCAGTGATAGGGAAACCTCTGTTCCCACTGCAGGCGCTTCAGGTTAAAAGGAAAAGCTCTGCCCCCTTCCTACCTTCTTTCCTCTTTATTTCGTACCGTTGTTTCGCTGTAGAAATCAGCCTACATTTAAGCATAGTTTCTGTTTTGTATTTTTTGTTGTCGTAGAACTATGGTATTTATAACTATTCTATAATTAATACCCCCCCCCCCTTTCGTGCTTTCGTTGGTTCTACTCACTCCCCCTATTCTATTTATTATTATTATCATTATTATTTGTGTGTCACAGAGATGCATCTATTTTCGATTTTCTTCGTATTTTCACGAGAGTAAAATCCACTGTCACAGCTGGAGACGCAACGTAACGAAGGACAAGCGTCCGCCCCTTCTCCCATTCTCGTTCCTAGCTTCCAGTTGCCTATTTCATTTTCTTTGCCATGGCAGTACGACTAATTGCATTGGCTGTTCGCAATTCTCATGATCGTAATACCGAGCCATTCAGACCTATCCTGCAATCAATGTTGCCAACTGCAGACGCATCAAGTCGGTTGGCGAGGGAACAAGGGAAAGCGTCTCCCCACTTTTCCCCTCTTCCCTACTTCCGTTTACCTCTGTTTTAGTCACAGAAATGCACAGCTTTATATTTTTGATTCGTAATTCTTTCTGATCGAAAAGCCGTTTGAGAACCTATTCTGCAATCAATGTTACCAGCTCGAGGGGGCTTCGAGTCGGCCGGCGAAGGAACAAGGGAAAGCGCCCCCCTCCCCCCTTTCTCCATTCCCCTTAGTCTGTAGCCCCCGGGCAGTAAAATACGCCAGAGTCGTTTCACCATCTCCGGATAGCTTCGCGAGGGGAGGGGAGGGGGGACGAGGGGACAGGGGACATATCCACTGTTGGAATGATGGGAAAGGGGAATATCTCCGGGAAGATGAGGCAAAAGGCCTGAGCTTTGTATTGAAATGAAAAAAGGGAGTTTTTTCGCATCAAGATGAGGGAAAGGATTGGAGTTGAGGGGAAAGCGAGGTCCCCGCGGTGAAATAAAGGGAAAGGATGGCTTGGGGAAGAGGTTGTCGACGGGGAGGGCGAGTGAGCAAAAAGGAAGGTCTCACGTTGAAAGAGAGATAAAGAAGGTCCTTTCTTTATGAGGAGAAGAGGCAGGCGTGGTTCGGTGTCGTGCTATTAGGTAGTGAGGAGGGAAAGTGATGGCGCCCGTGTTGAGAGAGGAGAGACCGGGAGGGAAAGCGGCGCATCAATATCAGCATTTGGTGATCGTTAAAAAGGAAAGGGTTTTTCGAATCGAGTTGATAGAGCAGAAAAAGAGGCATTATTCCCTTGGCCTCCAGGAAGCCCCCATGAGGGCGGGAGAGCCGGACAGCGCCCGACCAGCGGCAACAGAGTGGGGTAACCGAGACACATTCGAGGGGCAGAATGTTAAATCATTTCCGCCAGTTACAAGCGCAGAGAAGAGGGGGTTAGCGCTCGCAGTCATCCATCAACATTGGCAATCTGAAAGGGAACGAGGAGAGGGGAGGCGGCGAGGGAGGCCAGAGGGAAAGAGGGGAATGGGAGCTGAGCAGAGGTTGGAATACTCATTCATTTTGATAAACGAAATGTCACTGCTTGTTACGGGGTCCATGTATCGCCTGCCGGGGTTGTTGCAGGTGGGAATGATATTGACGAGTAAATCATATGATCAGGCAGTGCAGTTGTTATCCTTCGTTTTGCAGTGAGTGAGCGGACTTTAGGGGAGGCTGTGAGGCCGTTTTGTAGGACTGGACGTGATATACGGCGAGGTTAGGTCGGGAGCAATTAAATGGCGGATAACGTTATTATTGAACGACACTATATTATGGCTTGATATTGCTGATATCAATGGCATGATGGCCAGCATTTTTGAACGATCTGAACTTCATTTTTACGACTAAGCCATGTATAATCAGCGCCTATAAATAGCCCTCGCCAAAAGGAACACGATTACATCTTCCTTCCGCAGTTTCGGACGGTATTCGCGGGGAAAATGGAATATGAAAACCACAGAAGTTTCGCCGACGTGAATAAATCAGCGTCGCAGTCAAGCCTCGCCAATATTTCATGTCGCTCTCTTGTAGTTGCCATTTTCCCACTGAACAGAGACGCCAGTGATGGAAAAATGAAATACATAACAAGTGCAACGTTTAGGACGCTCTTTCGTGTGTTTGAGTTGCCGTCTTTTGCCTCCAGGTGGCGAGACAAACGGGTAACATCCCTTCGAGTGTCTCAAGGCCTTCCGACGCTGGGGCTTGGCTCTGTGCCTTTAATAACCTTGTAAGTGACATCAAAGGTACTCCTAATGCCAGGACAGGAACTTGCTGCAAATGTTTCTTCTTGGCGTCGTCGAGGAATTCTGAAGGAGGGAGGGAAAGAGGGAGGAGGAGGGAACGTTGCCAGTCTTGTTTCTCTTTTCTTCGTTCTTTTTCTTTTTCTCCTTTCCTTTTTTTGTCCTTTCATTTACCCTTTTCTCTCCCTTTTTATCTTTTCCTTTTTGTCGGATGGTTTATCTTCCATCTCCTTTTGCTTTCCCGCATTTTCCTCCTAATCCATCATCATCACGTCCTCTTCTTCTTCTTCTTGCTCCTCCGTCTTGTTCTTCTTCTCCTCCTCTTCTTCCTCCTTCTCCTGCTGCTGTTGCTGCTGCTCCTCCTGTTCCTCCCCCTCGTCTCCTCCTCCTCCTCCTCCTCCTCCTCCTCCTCCTCCTCCTCCTCCTCCTCCTCCTCCTCCTCCTCCTCCTCCTCCTCCTCCTGCAGCACCCCCCTCCCCTCCAGTAACCCCCGTCCCTCTCTTCCTCCTCCTCCACTACCTCCAACTCCTCTTTCCCTAATCCCTCTCCAGCGCCATCCTCAAGTCTTACGTCCGTCCCGCTCTCGAGGTCGAACTTGAAGGCTGTTGTTAGTTTGCGGCCGTCACGTCCCCCTCGAGAAGTGGCCCTCGTTGGCTGGTCTTTGAGTTGAGAGTGAGGGGAGTAGGAGGGGAAGATGAGAAGATGAGAAGAGAACAGATGGGGAAGAGAGGGAGGGAAACAGGAAGGAAAGAAAAGTGGGAAGCAAGAGAGGAAGAAAGGGAGGGAACAGAAGGGGAAGAGAGTGAGGGAAACAGGAAGGAAAGAAAAGTGGGAAGCAGGAGGGGAAGAAAGTGAGGGAAGCAGGAGGGGTAGAGAGGAAGGGAAACTGGAAGGGAAGAAAAGGTGGGAAGTAAGAGAGGAAGAAAGAGAAGGAAACAGGAGGGGAAGAGAGGGAGGGAACAGGAAGGGAAGAGAGGGAGGAAAGCAGGAAGGGAAGAAAAGGAAATAAGCAGAAGGGGAGGAAAATAAGGGAAGCAGGAGGGGAAGTGAGCGAAACAGAAGGAGAGAGTGAAGGAAACATAAAAACAGTTAATAAAAGAAAAGAGTAAGAGAAACGGGACCTGGGGAGATTGACGGAAACAGGTAGTTGAAAAGGAAGAGAGAAGGAGGGAAACAGGAGAGAATTTGGGACAGAAAGATGAGTGAGG
>NW_020870572.1:533843-538843 GCF_003789085.1 Penaeus vannamei
TGAAGTGAACTATCTTTCGAAAGGCAGGTCTCATGTCACATTCATGACAGGGGAGAGTAAGACCAATGACCTTAAGTCGACTCCCAAGAAATTCTTTGCAAGCGGAAAAGACGGAAAACTTGACCTGGCTTGAGTTCTCGAGCTTTTCAAAAACGGATGAGAACAAACGATTTCTGGTTTCCTTTGGCTTAGTTTGGGGAGCTTCAGGCATGTTAGAGATACTAAGAACTAGAACGGTGTCTTTTGTCGCGGTATTGGCGAATGTTGCAGCATGCATGATAGATGGATGTGTTTGTCTCAAGGCAGCGTGTGGGGAGAGGGCGGGATGGAGGAAGCAAGCGGAGGGTGGATAGGAAGGGGGAGGAGGAGAAGGATGATGTAGGGGAAGGAGGAGGAGGTGGTGGAGAGGGGATGGGGAAAGGGAAAGAGGAGAAGGAAGAAGAAGAAGTAGAAGAAAAAAAGGAAGAAGAAGAAGAAGAAGGAGGAGGAGGAGGAAGAGGGAGAAGGATCATCATCATCAGCAGCAGCAGGAACAAGAAGAAGGAAACAGAAGAAGAAAAAGAAGACTGGGGAGGAGGAAGGAGAGGAGAAGAGGAAGAAGAAGGAGAAGTGAAGATGGAGCAGGAACAGGATTTTAGGAAGAAGGCGAACTAGAGTAAGGAGGGGGAGGAGGATTACGACGACGATAACGAGAAGAAAACTGGAGAAGAAACAAGATTAAGAAGACGCAAAAGAAATACAAGGAAGTCTAGAGATGAAAAGGAAAGGGAAGATGAAGGGAAAAGGAAAACAATGCGAAAAGAGGGAGAAAGAAAAGAGAAGGAAGAAGTTCGAAACGAAGAAAAAATGGAAAGTCCAAATGAGAAAGAAGAAAAGAAGAGCCACTTATATAAAAAAAGTAAAAAGAAATTGAGTGGATGGAATAATAATTAAGACCAGGATTATGAATTTGAAAGATGGATCCCAAAGGAGCATTTATTTTTTTTCGCTTTGGGAGTTGGAAGAGGGAGGGAAGGAAGGAAAGGAAGGGAGAAGGGAGAGATAGAGAGAAAGAGGGGGGGGCAAGAAGAGAGGGTGGGAGGACGGGAAGGAAGAATGCAGGAATAAAGAACGGGAGAAAGAAGACGAGTGGAAGGCAGGGAGGTAGTGAGGGAAGGGAAGGAGTGAATGAGGGAGGAAGGAAGGAAGGGAGATATGAGGGAATGAGGGAGAGAAGAAAGAAACGAATGGAAATAGGGATAGGAGAGAAGGTGGGAGGAGCAATGAAGTAGAGGTGGAATGACGGAACGAGGCGAAGAGGCGAGGGAAAGGAAGGAAAGAAGGAAAGTAGATATGAGAGAGTAAGGGAGAGAAGGAAGGAACGAATGGGAAAAAAGGAAAGGAAGGAGCGAACGGGAGTATCAAAGGAAAGAGGGATCGAGAGGAGGAGTAGGAGGGGAAGGAAGAGAAGGGAAGGGAAGGGAGGAGAGGTGAATATCAATGATGATTCAACTCTTAAATGTGTGATTTATGGCAGACAGGTGGGAGAAAATGCGCTGGAGGGAGACTTCGTGAGAGTGGATGGGAATTTTGAGTCTTTTTTGATGAAAACGTTACGATGACGGCGCAGTAATTGTGTGAGGATAGTGATGACGATGATGGACGTGATGAGATGATGATGAATAGTGATGTGAGACCGAGTGATGATGATGATATAGTGATATGATGGAATGATGATGATAGTGGTGAGACGATGATGATACGATATGATGATGATGATAGTGATGATGTGAAGTGATAGATTGATGATGATAGTGTAGTGATGATGATGATGATAGGATGATAGTGATGGATGTGATAGTGATAGTGATGATGATGATAGTGATAGTGATGATGATGATGATGATGATAGTGATGACGATAGTGATAGTGATAATGATGATTGCGATGATGATAGTGATAGTGATGGTGTTATGAGGACAGTGATCATGATTGCGGCGATGATATTCATGGCAATGATACTGATGGCGATTATGGTAACAGAACTGGCTAAAACGGCAATGATGATAGATAAAATGTAGATAATGATTGATAATTTTAATAATAATTTAGATGATAACAATTGTAACGAACTAATTATCCTCGAACATATAAAAATCACCCAGAACATTCAAAACGATCATAGTACGACCCCCATACCCCCCCCAAAAAAAAAAAAGAAAAAAAAAAAAAAAAAAAAAGACAATTCAAAGACAACAACAGAGCGAAGAGAAAACTCGATATGAAATTGCTCTCAACTGACAGATTCCGGGAATGGATGTTCTAGTATACTGTAAACATCTCGAAATTTGATCCGATACGTTGTCGCCTCTGCTGCTGCTGTTGTTGTTTGCAATTGATGGTATTGGCGCTGGAGGTTTTGGTATTGTTGATGGTATTTGGTAACTGTCGATATTTCCTATGGTCTGTGGGTGATTTTAAAAAATATGTATTTTCGGCATTTTTGTTATTGTTGTTATTGTTATTGGTATTGATACTGATATTATTATTATTATTATTATTATTATTATTATTATTATTATTATTATTCTTTTTATTATCATTATTATATTATTAATATCATCATTATTGTTATTGTTATTATCATTAATGATATTATTTTTTGTATTACAATCATTTATATTTATATTATTGTTGATGTTGTTATTATTATTTTATTATTATTATTTATTATTATTATTATTGATATTGACATTATTTTATTATTATTACTATTGTTAATATTGTAGGTATTGATAATTTTCAAAATTATTTTTATTGTTGTTATTATTGTAAATATTGTTATCATAATAATTAATATTATTATCATCATCATCCTTATTATTATTATTATTATTATTATTGTTATTATTATTATTATTGTTATTATTATTATTATTGTTATTATTATTATTATTAATATTATTAATTTTATTGCTATTACTATTGTTGCTATCATTATTATTATTATTATTGTTGTTTTGTTGTTGTTATTATTATTATTATTGCGGTTGCTGTTGTTATTTGATAATCTTAATAACTGTTCTTGCTATTATTTCTCTCATTTATAGATCACCATTAGTTAATCTTTTAATGGTTCAAAAAGGTTATTAATATACGTAATCTTTTAATACTTCCCTTTATCTTCTACCACATTTAAAGTGGAAACACCAAGAGATCACAATGCAAGCTAATAAAAAATATATTATTGTTTTCCATGGTTGCCTGAACAAGGTCTGACTGTCTGCCTGTACATCGTCACAAGTTGAACATTATTTTCCCCTCCACCTGTCATTTGTATGTGGTGTCATGTGGCACATGGCGACGCATAAAGAAAAGGGAATGTCATGTTTTTTTTATTTGGTATTTTTCCCAGGAGAGGGTTATGCTGTATGGGTTTTATAGTGAAAGCTTATTTTTTATATATATATTTTTTCGTTATGAATTGTGTGGATTGATAGGTAGCGTTTTGTGTGTGTGTGTGTGTGCGTTTTGATTATGTTGTAGGTACTTTTTCATGTCTTTCCTCTGCTTCGTCATTTTCTTCGTCCCCTTATAATTGTTATTGTTATTATTATTATAATTTTCATCTTCATCGTTGATGTTGTTTTGGTATTATTATATTATATTACTTTTGTTATTGTTAATTATTGATATTATTATTATTAGAGAGAGAGAGAGAGAGAGAGAGAGAGAGAGAGAGAGAGAGAGAGAGAGAGAGAGAGAGAGAGAGAGAGAGAGAGAGAGAGAGAGAGAGGGAGAGAGAGAGAAAGCGAGACAGAACGAGAATGAGCAAGAAAGCACGAGAACATCGGGGGACATACCTACACACAAAGAGCCAGAAATAAAGATTTATAAATTCAGATTCACGTATTGGCCAACTTCCGGCAATAGCAGCGCGAATCGGCGAACAGATTTTGCGGGAGCGGAGGTGCGTGCGACGGTGCGGAATCTGATCGCATCCGGGAACAGAGGAAGAAATTATAAGTGAATTGTCCTTGCTTCTCTCTCGTAGCTGCCTGTGGTGACTGATTTAGAAGGAAGGGGAAGGGATAAAAGAGAGGGAGAGGGAGAGGAGGGGAGGGGAGGGAGAGGGAGAGGGAGGGGAAGGGAAAGGGAGAGGGAGCGGGAGAAGGAGAGAGATGGAGAGAGAGAGAAAGAGAAAGAAAGAGAGAGGAAGAGAAAGGAGAGAGTCGGTGAGAGGGAGAAAGAAAAGGTGAGAGTCGATGTGAGAGTACAATACATTGAGTGACAGGTGTGGGAGAGAGAGAGAGAGAAAGGAGCATATATTGAGTGACAGGTGCGAGTGGGAACAACAGACAGACAGACAGGTTGACAGATAGGCAAGGCAGACAGACAGACATACAGAACTGTCGTTTCCTGAGCGGCCTTCTGGTGGCTACATGACAAGGGTTGTGGGAGAAGGCAAGAGAAAGGAAAACATGAAAGGGAAATATATTGAGAATCAGTGATAAAAAAATGACACAGACAGGCAGGTTGGTAGACAGCCCGACAGTGACAAAGAAAAAGAGTGACTGACAGACTGGAATAGAAAAGGAAAGAAATTGAAAGTATTGGTGTGCGTGCGTGTGGGCGGGCGGGCGGGCGACTTACGTGGCTGTGCGTGTGTGCGGGGCGACTGTAGGTTGTGTGGCGTGCGTGTGCAGGTGATTGTACGTGTTCATGCATACGTACATGTGTATGTCGTGAGATGAAAAGCTTTCTAAGAGAGTAACCGCCCACTACAACTGGAATCTCAGACCCGCCGATCACCAACAAACAAACCAAAAGCGATCAACAAACACGCAAAATACCCATACTAACTACCCCCCCCCCCATCCCCCTTGAAGCACGCCCTCGTCCGCCATATTGCAGGCGCCCACCAGCACGCCCGAGCAGAATCCCCAGCCGTGAAGCGAGCGGAAGAGGGAAACCGACCGCATATCGAGTCACAGATGCAATTTCGCGCCATAATTCGATAA
>NW_020870572.1:543843-548843 GCF_003789085.1 Penaeus vannamei
TTTTTCTTTCTTTCTTCTTTTTTCTTACTTTACAGTTTTTCCTTTCTTTCTTTCTTTCTTCTTTTTTTCTTAGTTTTCGGTTTTACTTTCTTTCATTCATCTTGTTTTTCCTTTTCTTCTGCTTCATCCCTTTCGCTCATTCTTTCTGTTTCCTTTATTTATCCATTATTCTTACTTGTGATTATTTGGAAAATATTTTCTGCTGTTGATTATTCTTACTTGTTTTTTTTTTTTGTGTGTGTGAGTTATTACTTATTCCTACATGTCAGTTTATTTGTTTTCTTACTCTTGCATCACTGTCCCTCCTCCCTTCGTCCCTCCCTCTCATCCCTCCTTCCTCCCCCTCCCTCTCTCTCCGTCCTCTCCTCTCTCCCTCCCTTCCTCCTCTCCGTTCTATCCTCCCCCCTACCTCTGTTCCTCCCTCTCTCCAATCCTCCTCTCTCTCTCTCCTCGCATTCATCCGTTCCTCTTCCATCTCCATCGTCATTCATTTCGGCGTATCTATCACGCCTCCCCCTTCTATCACATTACTCTTCTTCCATCATTCCTCCCTTCTCCCCCCATAGCGATCCTCCTCTTATATCCTCCCTTATTCAATTTTCCATCCCATTCCTCCTCCCCCCCCCCCTTCCCCCATCCAATTTTAACTCACCATTACACCTCTTCCTTCCATCGCGTGATTCCACTTCCTCTTCCTCTCGCTTCTTCCTCTTCCTAATCGGTTCCACTTTCTTTACACCCGTTGCCCTCCTTGCTCTTCGTGCCGTTTCCCTTCTTCCTCTTGTTTTGTCTTCCTTCCATCTTTCGGCCTTCACGCGTCCTCTTCCATCTCTCTTCTTTCTATCTTCTTGCCCAGTGTTTCTCTCCTCTTATCCTTCTTCCTACCTCCTCCTTCCCTTTCTCCCCCCTCTTTTTTCTCGCTTCCCGCCCACTGTTTCCGTCTTCCTATCTTCCTTCTTCCTACCCTCCTCCCTCCCCCTTTCCTCTCTCATCTTTTTCGCTTCCCGACCACTGTTTCTCTCCTCCTTCCCTCCTTCCTACCCTCCTCCCTCCCTCTTCTTTCTCGCTTTCCGCCCGCCGTTTTCCCGCCTGCTGCCCTCCACCTCCCACCTCCCTTCTCCCTACCCTCCTCCCTCCTCCTTCCCTCCCTCTTATCACCAGTCAAGACCGGCCAAGCCGTCAAAACGCACTTGGCCGACCGCCAACCTCCCCTCCATCACTGACGCCAGCACGCCGTCGCCTCCCCCCCTCCCCCTCTCGGCCCCCACTTCGCCCCTACACTTGACAAGCCCCGCCCACAAACCGCCCACAAACCGCCCGCCGGCCATGCGTCTCCCATTGGCTTGTCTTTGCGTGTGCTTTGTCATTGCTTGCGGGTTCGCTCTTGAGGTTCTCGCTTCTTCCTTGATGTTCGCTTGGCTCGGGGTCCTCTGGCTTAGGTGAAGCGAGGTCAAGGTTACATGGCGTTGTGTTAGGTTGCGTTGGGGTTTTGTTTTAAGTTTTCTTTCGTTGGGATTAGTTCGGTCGGGTTAGGTCAGCACAAGTGGCCTGCGAACTTCAGGACAGATCTTATTGTATTTTAAACGTAGGTTCTTTTGCTGTATCTCTCTGTCTCCCCTTTTCTGCTGTGTCTCGTGTCTCCTGTTTTGTCTTGTGTGTGTTTTGCTTTTGCTTTCCCAGTGATTTTTACCCTCCGAAGATGAATATCTTCTGTGTTAATTTACTATGATTCGCTTTCTCTCTGTTTTGCCTTATTCTGTGATTTACTCTCCTTTTCCTCTTCTGCTGTTTTCATTTTCCTTGGTTTGGCTCCCCTCGGTTGCCGTATTTCCCCTCTGGTTGATGGCGTCAGTTTTCTCTCTTCCGCGCCCGCACACCCTGTCCGTCACCCTTATGACCAGCTGACCATACACCTCGCCCTTACATCCGCGACCTTTACACCCTTCCCTTCTTCACCCTATTCTAACTGCTTCCCTTCCACACCTTATACACTTTTTTTTTTACTTCACACTTTTTTTCAGTCTTTCGCCCATCCTTATGCACTACTTTTCTTCATACTTTATTTACAGTCTTTAGTTCACTCTTATGCACTTTCTTGCACCGCCATTTGTTTATAGCTTTCGTCCACCCTGGTAGACTTTCTTTCATCACATTATTTACAATATTTCGTCCGCCTTTATTCACTTCCTTTCCTCTTCATTTATTTACAGCCTTTCGCCCCACCCTTTTAACCTTTTCTTGCGTCACCCTTTGTTTGCAGCTTTTCGTCCACCCAAATGCGTTCTTTACTACGCCATTTTCTTTACAGCCTTTCGTCCATCCTTTCACACTGTCTTCACCCCATACCCCTTCTATCGCTTAAAGTGCCCTATCAGATTGTGGCGTCGGTGACCATCAGCCGGTTTGTTAAAATTCTGCCAAGCCCGACCCAATGAATTTTCATAAATACAGATGCAGAAATAAAGGCATACTGTCTATATATCTGATAGATATACATTTAACCATCTATTTGCCAGGTAGATTTGCATGTCTAGTCTGATAAATATACATTTATTTCTTTATTTATGCATGTCAAGTATACGAATGTTCTTTGGGTCGGGCCTCACACAATTCTAACAAACCGGCCGCATGTCTCTGAAACCTGCGTCACCATAGCTGTTCCTTCCGGCCGGAGTTCCGTCACGCGAGAACGTGGCACCTTTTACGCCGTTAACGCATGACATTTTGTTTCGTAGATCATACTGCTTTCAAAGAAATAATGCTGAATCACTTCTCACTCACTTCTCTCACCTCTAATCTCTCTCTCTCTCTCTCTCTCTCTCTCTCTCTCTCTCTCTCGACTCACTCACTCATCATATCTCTCTCTCTCTCTCTCTCTCTCTCTCTCTCTCTCTCTCTTCTCTCTCTCTCTTCTCTCTCTCTCTCTCTCTCTCTCTCTTCTCTCTCTCTCTTCTCTCTCTCTCTCTTTCATTCGTATCACCCTTACACACTTCCCTTCCGGAACCCTAGCAAGCTGACCCTTAAAATGTCTGAATCTCCCCCCCCCCACCCCACCCCCAATTATCTAATGGCCGAGGGTATATTCCGAGTATGATCCTTGCTTGTTCCTCTCTCCCTCCGATCCGCTGTAATGGTCGGACTATTCTTCTCGTTTCGCCATTCATGAAATAGTGATTTTTTGATCTGTGTGGGGGAAATGTGTGTGTGAGAGAGAAGGAGGGAGGGAAGGAGGGAGAGAGGGAGAGGGGAAGGGGTGTGTGTGAGGGCGAGAGGGGAAGGAGAAGGAGGGAGAGGAGGGTGAGGGAGAGAGAGAGGAAGGGTAAGGGAGAGAGAGGAAGGGTGGAGGGAGGGAGAGGGGAAAGGGTAAGGGAGGGAGAGGGGAAGGGTAAGGGGGGGAGAGGGAAAGGGTAAGGGAGGGAGAGGGGAAGGGGAAGGAGAGGGGAAGGGGAGAGAGAAGAGAGAGGTAGAGTGGGAAGAGGTGAGGGAGAGGGAGAGGGATAGAGGCAGAGAGGGACAGAGAGAGAGATAGAGGTAGAGAGGAACGGGGAGAGAGAGAGAGAGAGAGTGCATGCGTGCGTGAGTTCTTGCATGGGCAATTGCGCATGTGTGATTAGTAGTGCAGAAGGTGTCGATCGTGCGTGGTGCACTGGTGAATGTACGCTTGTTTACAAACTCCTGCGCCTCATCTCATCTCGGAGGCCAGCACCTAAGGTCCTTTCGTGACCTCTGACCTCTGGCTCTCCAGAAGTGTTCCTTGCCAACTTTGTTCCCTCCCTTTTTCCATCATTTTTATTTTTAGTTTTTCTTTTGCACTTTAGCTCACATGCGGGGATAAGGTACATGAATAGATAGAATAATAGATAAGTGTGCATATCCATGTGCACACACACACATACTTGTGTAAGTATGCATGTATGCATGTATAATGCAATTTCGTGTATGCGCGTGCGTGCGTTAGTAGATCCCCCCAGATACCAGCCCATCTACGTGACCGGCGTCTCGCTCTAATCTGACATCAGAGGCGTTAGTTTCTTCGTAACGCATTGAGCATTTGGCAACCTGTTGGCTTAATTGGAGGACCCTGAGCGATAACGATTGCGGGTGTATGTTTAGGGCCCATTCGGCGCCGAGATGAGACTTCAGACTTCCCTAATGCGTCGCTCGGATCGATTTTGCCCGCTCGTTCCGCTGTTTATGGCGACGGGAATATTGATGCTTCCGTGAATTATATTTGCTCTTAAAAAAGATACTTAAATGGCTGTGATATGTTTGAGATATGGTGGAGTAGCCATCCTTTCGAAGTGGGATCCTGCGGTTGTTACTTTTTTATTTATCGACAAAAAATGTTTTAATAAATTGCATTAAAGACAGACCATTGCAGTTAACCATTTATTAAATTTTCCATCGTTTGAACCACTTCGAAGGCTGTTTATAGAAGGTGGGTGATTCTGATTTGAGAAACGCCATGGCATTTCCAGACCAGCATCCCAACACCTGATGCTCTCAGCGATGAGATGAGAGTAAGAGATTTGAAAGCTACTCAGCCTTGTTGATTAAATAGATTGGAAGACAGGATAACGCTGTACTGTGCATTTGAAGGTATGCGCGTTCAATGGCGTTCTCAGACCGAAGGCCCGAAAATGCATTTATTAAGCGTTTGGTTGATTTATTTTTCATAAGTTTCCATATGCTTACGTTAATGCACTGCAATCGTGAGATGAGAGTGCGTTATCGCAAACTAATTGATACGTTTGGTGTAAGGTTGAAGTTGACCGGACATTTGATAAAAGCGTTGGGGGTCAGTTGGTCTAAGAGCACTTTAAGACGCGCATACCCTCGTCTGTTATTGGTATCTGACAAGTAAACAAACAGAAAAGTATCGGTGTATGATATTTACGAAGCGTTTCGAAGCCTTGGAACGTGCGTGTGTGTGTGTGTGTGTGTGTTTTTGTGTTTGTGTGTGTGAGTTTATTTATCAGTGCATAATATTTGCGAAACAT
>NW_020870572.1:553843-588843 GCF_003789085.1 Penaeus vannamei
ATAAACATGTCGATAGATAGATAGATAGATAGATGAGATAAGTAGATAGATAGATTAGATTGATGATTTGATAATTAATTGATCTGATAGGTAGATGGAAAGGAGGTAGATAGATAGATAGGTGAATAGATAGATAGATTGATTTGATAGGTATATAGATGGATAGGTAGGTAGATAGATAAGTAGGTAGGTAGATAGCTAGATAAATAGATAGATAGATATATGATATAAAAAAGGGTAAAGCTAAACACGCCAATACGAATGGGAAACGTACAAATAAACGGCAAGAAAGAAGAGTTACATGCAGTACACAGAGCACAGGAACCAACTGGGGACGAATCACCAGATCTCGAATATTTATGAAGATTAATTCGATTCCTCCCCGTCTACGAGAGCGCTGATTAAAAAAAAAAGGGAGAAGAGGACTCGAGTTTGGATATTAAATATTCAGCTGTTAATGAGTAGAAATCTTCGCCCGAGGATGTGTGGCGAGGGAGGCAAGAGAAAGAAGGTGGGTGGATAGGGAGGAGGGGGTAGCGAGATGTAAAGCGAGTGGAGACAGAAGGGAAGGGAGGGGAAAGGAGGGGAGGGAGGGGAAAGAAAGGAAAGGAGGGAAGGAAGGGAGGAGGGAAATGAGGGAAGGGAGGGAGGGGAAGAGGGAAGGGAAGGGAGGGGAGGGAAGGAGGAAGGGGGGGAGGGGAGGGAAAGGAGGGAAGGGAAGGGAGGGAGGGGAAAGGAGGGAAGGGAAAGGAGGGGAGGGGAAAGGGGGGAGAAGGGAGGAGGGGAGGGGGGAGGGGGAAGGAGGGGAAGGGTAGGGGAGGGGAAAGGAGGGAAGGAGGGGAGGGGAAAGAAGGGAAGGAGGAGGGGAGGGAAAGAAGGGAAGGGAGGAGAGAGGAGGAGAGGGAAGAGAGAGAGAGAGAGAGAGAGAGAGAGAGGAGAGAGAGAGAGAGAGAGAGAGAGAAGAGAGAGAGGAGAGAGAGAGAGAGAGAGAGAGAGAGAGAGAGAGAGAGAGAGAGAGAGAAAAGAGAGGAGGGAGGAAGGGAGGGAAGGAAAAGAAGGGGAAAGGATGTAGGGATAGGAAGAAGGAAGTAGGAAGGAAGAAAGAAGAAAGGAGGGAAAAGGGAAAGGAATGGAAGGAAAGGTAAACGAAGGGAGAGGGGTAGAACGCAGATTTTAAATGATTGAAGAGCAGGAGGTGAGTGGGTCATAGGAATAAGGGAGGGGGCAGGAAAGGTAGTTGGAGAGATTGAATTATAAGGCTCAGAAGGGCTGTAGAGGGATCCTAGAATGAGAGATGGGGTTGGATGGGATCTTTATTTGCATATGGGATCCCTGGAGTTGAATGAGTGCGTGTTATGGATGTTACGTTTGGCTGTGGACCGTATATGGGGGTGTGAGAGGGAGGGAAAAGAGAGAAGAGAGGAGAGAGGAGGAGGACGAGAGAAGAGAGAAAGAGGAGGAGAGGAAGAAGAAGAAAAAAGAAAAAAAAAAAGAAGAAGAGAGGAGGGAAAGGAGAACAGAAGAGCAGACAGACAAAGAAAGAGGGGGGGAGGGATGGAGTGAAGGAGGAAAAGGTTTAGAGAGAAAGGGGTATAAGAGGATAGAGGAGAGGGCAGAAAAACGAGAAAGAGAGAGAGAGAGAGAGAGAGAGAGAGAGAGAGAGCTCATACATTTACATTTTTTTTCAAATACCTCTAAATAATAATAACATGAAAAAAATAAATTCTCACGAGCCTAAATAGCGACCTTGCAAAAAGGTGACCAAATATTCAAGTTTATAGAGTCGTATTCCCCCTGATGTCGGCCTTAAACCAAATCCTCGGTTCCCCTTGTAGGATTTAGTCGACAAAGCCTCCGTTTAGGATAGCCGCGAAGGAGGATAAATGTTGATCGGAGGCAATGGAAGGGAAATTGATGAGCAAGGGCCGGTCAAAGGTCAGGGTGAGCTTCCGGCCATGCAGTTAAGGTCAAGGGAACGATGGGTTAGGGATTGGGAAGTTCAGGGTATTTATAGAGGGTGATTGGGAGGGTGGGGGAAGGGGGGGGGCAGTGAAGGTTGCGTACTTGTGCTGTGACCTTTCTGGTGGTTTTATTTTCGTCTGTTGTGCTTGATGGGTATTTTTTTTTCTCCTTCTCTTCTTCTTCTCTGTTCTCTTTCCCTCCTTTCCCTCTTTCTCTCTCTCTCCTCTCCCCCTTACTCTCTCTCTCTCTCTCTCTCTCTCTCTCTCTCTCTCTCTCTCTCTCCTCTCTCTCTCTCTCTCTCTCTCTCTCTCTCTCTCTCTCTCTCTCTCTCTCTCTCTCTCTCTCTCTCTCTCTCAGGAAAAATACGATATTCGATTCATTTTAACTCGACACAAAAGAAAATCATATGATACAATAAGAAAGTTTTTTTGTTTTCTTGAACAAGTTTGAAGTTTTTGCCGATGTTGCATTTTTCTTCAACATTTTTTTTCTATAGCTTTCCGATGGCACTATTTTTAGTGTTTTTATTTTATTTTTATTTTCATTTGTTTTTATCTTTATTTTTACCTCAACTGTTTAACAGAAATAGGAACATGGACAAAGTGAATGCAGTATTTTTGAAGGGTTTTATCATACGCGAAGAAAGAAAGGCGAAACATAGCGACAATTATTCCCGTTTTCACAGACACGAGACAAAGGAGACAAGAGAAAAATCTTGGCATTGTCTTAGATGCTGGGGATTCATGTGAGCGGCCGCGCTCCTCCTCCTGTGTGTCTGTTTTTTTGTGTTTGTGTTTTTTATTCTTATTTCCATTCGTGTTTTATGTGGTTCTGTCTATTTTTCTTATCTTTTGATATTTTTACTTTGTATGTTAATAATTTTCTTTCGTTTTTTTATTAGTTAATTGATTAATTTATTTTTGTGTGTTTTCTTCTCTTTTTGTCTTTCTGTTTTTCATTAGCTTTTATATTTTTACACATTTCCTTTCTCTTTATAATTTTATGTTCTATCCTCTTTTCACTTTCTTTCTTTATTTTCTTTTTTGTACCTTTCATTTCTTTCTTCATTTTCTTTCTCCTCTTCATTTTCTTTTTTCTCTTCATTTTCTCTTTCTTTATATTCTTTGTTTTTTGTTACTTCTTTCATTATTTCTTACTTTCTAATATTTTGTCTCTATCTCTCTCTCTCTATCTCTCTCTCTCTCTCTCTCTCTCTCTCTCTCTCTCTCTTTCTCTCACCGTGTCTCTTTCTTATCAGCTTGCGATTCTTGATGTCAACATAGATATTTTTCTTTCTTTTTTATCAAACGGAAATGTGATAAAGTCTTGAATGTAGACAGGTAAGTATTGTTGTTTTTTGTACATCTTTTTCTTCCTGAGTTGCCTCAATCCTCTTGTTTCTAGTTCTTTCCCTACTTCCTTTTGAGTTTAACTTGGTGCATAGTTTCTTGTATCAGCTAAACACTTCCTTCATATGGATAGCCATATTAAACAACAATGTTAGTTTTACGAGGGTCGCTCTATGGACTATACACAGCAGAGGTTACACGGAGGGCCTGTTGTGCAAAGTAGTTTCTTGAACCATGATGTTGCCGAGTCTGACATATTTGGGTTGGAGGGAACGCGTGGTATCTGCAGCTCTTGGCCCCGAGTGCGTGAGTTCTTTGAGTTACTTGCAACAAGATGAGGGAAGTGCTGCCTGTGTTCTTTATAGGGCGTTTATGCAGCTGTAGTTTTGCGTCGATGTTGAAAGGGTTCGGAGTGTAATTGGCTGATATTTTTGCATAATTGAGGCGACACCAGCCGTTGTACTTATTATCCAACATATGACAGACAAAAGAACGAGGCCAGCAGGCAGTACTCCACAAGGAGCGATTATGGGAGTTGTTGGAGTGTAAGAGCCTTCGCCGTCAAGGGGGATGGGGACGCGTTGGAATCAGCTAAGTGTCCAGGCCTCGTTCTTGATAATTTCCTTGACAAGGTCGATCAGGGTCACACGACTGTCAGTCCTGCGGTCCCAGGTTGTTGATGAGGCTGCTGCAGGTCAGGTTTTCGTCGTCTGTTAGCAGGATCGCTTTGCTGGGTGTCTTGCGTCGTGTTAGCAGCATGGTCTGACTATGCTCGGGTGCCAGGGTGACCTAGTATTGTTGGTCTATGTTTCTATGCGGCCCAGAATGCTGTCGATGCAGTATACAGTGTCATTCCGGCTCTGTCATAGGTAAATGGCAGTGTACAGTCTAAAGTGACGTGCACTTACGGGATGAGCTGCAACATGACATTAAAAGAACACTCGACAGCAGAAGCCCAAGGACGCTGCCTTGTGGGACACCTGCTTTAATGTGATGAGATGAGCGGTCTGCCTAGTGGATAGTCTTGTAGTAGCCCGGCTGCTCTCCCGCGATGTCAGGACTATTCATTTAATCGAAGATGCCTTTGTCGAATGCAATGACAATGGTATTCTTACTTGTACTAAGGTATCCTTGTCAATCATACTGATTAGTTGAATTGTATGAAAGACGCATACCAGCTACGCGGCCATTTTGAAAATGGACCTTATTATTTTGGGGAGTGTCTTTTCCTCTTACGTGGGACCACAGACTTTGGACCATTTCCTAAGTGCCAAACACACCTAGAACAGGTAGACAAGTGGCATAGCTAACTGGTTGGCTCACTTGAGGAGAGTGTAAGGGCTAGTTTATTATTTATATCCCGGCCACCCCTCCTCTTCTTCCTTCTCCTTATTCTTTTCCTCCTCCTTCGTCTGTATATTATTACCATCATCATCATTATTCCTCCTCTCCCTCCTCCTCCTCCACCACCACCTGCTCCTCTTCCTCCTCATACGTCTTCCCGTCATCTCTTTCCCCTTTTCATTCCTCCCTCGCTGCACCCTCTTTTATTGAATTCAACCCGATGCATGAAAAGAGGCGGATGGAAAGGGGCGCAGCAAGGAAGACTGAAACACAAAAGTTGAAGAGCAAAGTTGAAACCAGGATCTCCTTACTTTTGTTTCCATTGTGAGCTCTGTAAGTTGATAGGGTGGGTGAGAAAGGGAGGCATGTATGTATGTATACATATGTGTGTGTGAGTGAGTGAGTGTGTTTTTTTGCATCTATATTTAACTTAAAGCACGTATTAGCGTGTATTTATGACAGACAAACATGAATAACTAATGACATTCGAGTATAGGTATTGACAAGAAAACATATTGGAAATACGGGGAAGGCGCAGCGGGTGTGAAAAGCATAGACGCCGTGTGGAAGCGCCTTTGACAAGCAATGTGCTGAAAATCTCCAGCGAGGGAGTCCCCGCGGTGGAAGATCAATGACAGCCAGCGTGCGGGGCCGACCTGGCACAGGGAGTGACTTACAGGGTGTTCGAATGCACGTAGCGACGCCATTTCGAAAACTCCGGTTATTAGAGACATTTTAGGGGGTTGGAAGCGACAGGTAGGCTGCTGAAGGCCTGTCACGAAGCTGTCAGGAGAGATATCACCAGGGACCGTAATGACACGTAGCGTGACGCCAAATTCAGAATATTAATCAGAAAACTAAAATCTCGTGCCAAGAGATTACTTAGAGACATTATCTAAGGGGGTAGGACAGGCGACAGGGATAGGGCTGGAGTTGAAGGACACAATGGTACACGGGAGCTGTCAGAGATAAGGTTCCGCTAATGCTATAAATGTGCGTCTGTTTGATTTTCATGAATGAGGTGGTCATGCTATCATGATGAGAGTTGTGGTCGTTTATACTGAAAGCGTTAGGTTGTAGGGCGGAGGTAATGCATCAGGGTGTCAGTTCAACCGCTGTGTCAATCAGCTGTAGTCATGGAGCTCTCGTGACATGCACACAGTAAATGAGTCCACACATTGGATATTATTAATTTGTGCTTATATTAAATTTTCGTTAATGCAACTTGTATGTAGATATTATTTGAATTTTTCTTACAGTCCCTTACTGCATACCCAGTCTTAAGGCCATTACATAGCAGTCTATTCCTGACATGGTAACAGCGTTAATAACTATGATGAATATCCCGCTGCTTCGCCAAGAATACAACAGTTTTACATGACATTTAATCAAAGTAAACTCGTTACCTACAGACAATTATTTCATGTATTTACCGGTATAGAAGATAAAAAGTAAATAAATAAAGCTTTTCTCTATTCATGCAGCTCATATGGATGCATTTTATTGAGATTGGAGTTAGACCATTAGCCGCCTTTTTTAATGTCTGAGATTAGATAATGTTAGTGTGTAAGAGAGAAGAGAGAGAGTAGAACCAAGAGAAAAAACACACGAACGAGACTGGCTGATTATAAAGGAAAGAGAATGAAAACAAATTAACAAATAAGAAGCAGAAATAAAGGAGAGTGAGTCAACCCACTCCCACCTATTTTTTTTTATTGCTGCTCTTTCATCTTGCCCATTTCTTTCCTTTTTATTTTCGGGTTTCTCCTAGCTGTCATTGGGTTATTATTATAATTAGTCAATGTTTATTTTATTATCTTCTTCACCACTCCTACGAACCTACACCCACACCACTTATCCATTTTACTTAGCATTCACCTATCCCCACTAACGCTACCACCCTAACCCCTCAATAATCCCCCCTTCTCATAGCCTTCACTCCCTCTTCTCCTCTCAACCGCCCTCAAAGCTTATTGCCATAGTCATTTAGCTATCTTAAAAGGCCTTTGTACCGATCTTCTTTATACTCACCTGTGAAACTGTTTGTCAAACACGGAAATAGGTAAAATAGAGAATAATTTTTGCATATCGCACAAGAGATGAACGTTCCACTCCACTCTCAAGACTTTGGCATCTAGTATGGCCAGGAGAAGCGATCCTATGCTTAATCAAAGGACTACTGACGCTGTTGCAATTTAGAGGTTTAGAGTAAATCTGTGTTATATGTGTAATCCTAATATTCTTTATTCTGGAGCTCCATTATGTGCATAGGGACATTTTGGACCGTTGGTATTTATCATTGGGTTTATGCTTTATTGACTTGTTTGATTCAGCGTTGTTGCTTATTGGTGGTGGTGTTACTGTTGTTATGATAGGTTTGTATAGGTTGGTGGTCTGCAGTGTGTTTGTTAGGTTTTGCGCGGATTTATTGGTGTTGTTGTGGTGTAATTGATTGGTGGTGCTATAGTGGTGTTCTGGTAGTTGTTTGCCTTATTAATGTCATTTGGTGGAGCTTTATATGATTTATAAGTGGTGTTGTTACTCCATCGTTGTTTGGTTGTTTTGTAAAGGTTGTTTTGTTAGTGGGATGCTAGTAGATGTTTAGAAGTGCTAAGTTTGGATGTTATGTTGTTTACCTATGTTATTTGTTGTATGGTGTAGTGGTGGTGTTCATGTAAGTGGTGTTGGTTATTTATTAATAGGGTTTGTTACTACTAGTTGTTGTAAGATGGTTGTTTAGGTGTTTAAATGTTAGTTTTAACTGATGTTTGAGTTGTTGATTAGGTGGTGGATGTATGTATCTTGAGGGAGTGTTTATGGTATGACCGAAAGTTTGGAGAAGATTTGATAGATGTATAGGTTTATTGTCAAATGCATAATAAAATTTATGTTTTGAGTTTTTGGTTATATTTGTACTTATTGATATAATCATTAGTTGATTACTTATTTGTTTGTAGTTTGTTATTCTTATTCATTCATAGTTGTCTTATTTCTTTATACAATGTGCTTCTATCTGGATATTAATTTGAATATTATTTGTGACATTATATATCATCATTTTTATTTAATTATTTATTGTATTTTGTTTCAATATTTATTGGTCAATCAAACCTAATTAGGGTTATTTGTTAATTTATTATGTGAATACCTGCTTATTTTATTATTCTATATTTTTGTATTTTAATTAATTATTCAATTATTTAATATTTATTTATTAGCTCATTATTATTGCACTTTAGTTCCATTGTTGTATTCTAACATAATGTATCTAAATATTTATGCATCTTTTAGATTTGTTATTGTTACTTACAATACTATATTTTAATTAGTTATTAGCATTATTTTTTGTATCATTATTATTATTGTTATCAGCAGCATCTTTATCAAAATTATTATTGCCAGTGAGTATTATTATAATGTATATATTACCCCAACTAATAACATGACAAGTAACAGTGTTGTCAAAATCAGTTTATGGAGGAAAAAATATTACAAAATTATTATTAATTGTGCAGAAAATTACCTCCGATTCTGAAATGTGTTCATGACATTTTTGTTCAACAACTCGTAGCAAGTAGAATTACTGCATTACAATTTGCATATAAAAATCCCGGCTATTTGTATTTAAAATTTGATATTAACAGTCTGTTGGTCAGAATGCGAGTAATGTTATTTCTAAAACTCAAAAAGTGTGGGTTCCCCCTGACGTAAAACATACATAGAAAAAGACATGCACACATACATGCAAATCATCAGTTTGAACTCGTCAATCAACATGATTTGCAAGAGTGATTAGGAAGATAGCGTTTATATAAACATATCAGAAAGGTTCAGTTTATATTAAAGGTATTTCAGTTTTAGTTCCAAGTTTGGTTTTGCCTGGACAAAGCTTTGTTCCAAGTCAAAAAGAAGAGAAAAAAATGAGAAGCCATCTGCATAATAATATTTTGGTTAGGTTAGACGTTGACAGACCGGAGATCCACGGCGTATTTTCAAACCTAACGAAATTATTGTAGTTCGTTTCCCCCGTGTTTCGAAATTGTGGCTGATTTCGTTCTTGTGTCCAGTCGTTTTCATCACGATTGTTTGACAAAATGAACGCTGGGTAATCTCTTTCATTTTATCATCGCGTGGTCAGGTGCGTGGGTTTGTATTTGATGAACAAATACACATTTCATTATAAAATATGCAAGTAAATATGTACAATACTTTGACTAATGATCGTGATATTTGTCAAATGCTCACTGTTTCCTAAAGTAAATATTAACAGGTGGAGGAGGACTGACATTTTCCACCGTTATAACTAGCGGTTTCCTAGATCCTTGTAAATGTCCACCACAGTTTCTTTAGTGGCGATTCTGTGGATTGCTGTAGAGTAGTGGAGGCTATACATGACTTTTTCTGCGATGAAATTACTATTATGAATGAGTATGTACGTGTATGCATAGGCATATAGATAAATAGATAGATATGTATGTATGTATGTATGTATATACGTATACATATACACACATACATACATATATATGTATAGATATATATTTAATTTTGCCCAAGGCACATCTTTGTTCGCATAGATCTTCGGGGCTTGGTCGGAAATAATATGTCAATAGCATGAGACCTTGACCTTTGCTGATCGACGCGACCGTTTACTTACGGGCCGAGTGGGAAAAATGTTATTCCGGCGCGCCATCTATCCGAGAGGCTGTGTAATATATGTATATATATATATATATATATATATATATATATATATATATATATATGTATGTATATAAGTGTGTGTGTGTATGTGTGTAATATATATATATATTATATATATATATATATATATATATATATATATATATATATATGTGTATGTATGTGTGTGGTAATATATATTGTATATATATAATATATATATATATATATATATATATATATATGTATGTATGTATGTGTGTGTATATATGTTGTATCTATATATATATATATATATATATATATATATATATTATATATATATATATATATATATATATGTACCCACATACATACATACAAATGCATATGCATATACATATACATATACATACATACATACATACATACACATACACGAGTGCGAGCGAAGGCCTCATGGCCCGAGCGGCCGTACAGAAACAGAGGGACGGCCAGCGAGCGCCCGGCCTCCGACCAGCGCCGAGATTCCAGGAGCAAGAGAGGCAGCAGTGAATGGCGAGGCTGATACGGACGAGCCGGATGTCAGCGCGTCAGCCGAGGTGGAGTCAGGCGAGGCGCGAGAGAGTGTTTCGAGTGGGTAATGAATAGAGAATGAGCGAGCGGGTGTCGAGGGACGGGCAGGAGTCTCCTTTTGGAGGGAGCAACGCAGGCGCGGAGGGAAAAGCACTGCGCCGGAAAATGTATTCGTAAAGGATTTCTAGGCTATATATTTTATATTATGTTATTCATGATATATATTATACTATATATGCATATATATATATAGCGTATATATATATATATATATATATATATATATATATATATATATATATATATATATATATATATATATATATATAAGATATATACATATACATATATATATAATATAATATATATATATATATATATATATATATATAATATATATATCATATTATATGCATTCTTTTTGTACATTTAGATAGATAAAGAGATTCAATTTTCTCTATTCAGCTCTGGGCACAGTAACAAAGAATTTTTCCTTTCATACCCTCCCATTTAGTGCATAATAGGGGTGTGGCTAAATTTTGGACACGCCCACTTCGTCCGGAAATGAGAAGCCTGCAACATCCCTCGCCATAATGATGATCATTAGTCACGCCCCATGCAGCAGACTAAGTAAGATTAACACTGACATCACACCAGTCCTGAGTAACCAGTGAATCACGCCACATAATTTTTCATACTCTTTCTATGTAATCAACTCATATTTATTCATTTTTTTCCATAATGTGGATTTGTTCTGCGCGTATTTCATTAATGTTGTAGATCCGTTCTGACACTTCTGCTTTAAACATAATTTCTGATATTCTTTCTATGTTTCTTCATGTTTGTTAATTTTTTTCTATAATGTGGATTTTTTCTGCGCGTATTTCATTTATAAAAATAAATCCACTGGGACACTTCTGCTTTAAAAATGAACCCTAAGTCTACTGAAAGCATCCGAAACATTGCGGGGTCGTTACTATTGTAAGTATACTCTGCGCTAAAATGTAAATATGATAAGCTATGTATTTTCTGCCTGTTTCATTGCCTCGAAATGTAGTCTTGTTAAGAAATGTTCATAGTGTATGCATAGTCTGGCACAGCACAGCAGAGACCCCATCGTGGCGTGAAATATGTCAAAGGTCATGCGATGTATTATGCAGTAGAAGAGGATCCTGATAGAATATTTTTTTCTTTGAATCTGCTGGTCATTTATAGAATTAGTGTGTCTCTCTCTCTCTTTCTTTCTTTCTTTCTTTCTTTCTTTCTTTCTTTCTTCTTTCTTTCTCTTTCTTTCTCTTCTCTCTCTCTCTCTCTCTCCTCTCTCTCTCTCTTTCTCTCTCTCTCTCTCTCTCTCTCTCTCTCTCTCTCTCTCTCCTCTCTCTTCTCTCTCTCCTTCCTTCTTCCTTCCTCCATCCAATCGTTGCTTCACTTCCCTTCCTCCCTCCCTCACCCCGTTATCCTCGTCTCTGCCCCCCTCAGATTATTTGACTAATTGTTTTTTTAACCTTTATTTCAGGTATGTGGACGTGTGATGATGTAGGAAATGGCGCGTGTGATGAAGCTACGCCATTATTGGGTAAAGTATAATGAAGGTAACGGTAATAAGCTGCGCAAATGAGCCGCGTCGGGACGGGGGAGGGAAGTGGCAAGACTTTTTTTAATGGATATATTTTTAGCATCAGTTGTTGAGGTGTTCTTGCTGGTATGGGATGGGTGGGAGGGGGGGATGGTGTGGTTATGATGGTGATTATCACGCTCAAAAAGCAGTTTAGAGGCGCCGCCCCGAAAAGGTGACGCATGTACCTATGCCCGCTATATTTAAAGGGAATGCGAGATCTCAAACTGTGCCCAATCGCCTCTATCATAACCTTCCATAGCACCTTCGATCATCTCCCTAACCCATTCTGTTGTGTAGGGGTGTTTAAGGGGTCTGTAAGGGATATACGAGTACTCAAACCATATCCATTCTCATTTACCCTGTGATACCTTTCCATAGCACCCTGGATCATCTCTGTAACCCTTGCCGTGGTTTTCACGTCCTGACCCCTAATAGGGACCCCTTATTGGAACGCCACATAGCCTAAGCCACGCAGGACCTCGAGACCTTTCCAACACACCCAAGAATTCCCCCCAACTCCTTGTGGTTGCTGAGAAAAAGGTCTCTGGTTATGGTTTATGGTTTTATGGTATGAAAGTTGTTAATATATAACCCTATGGCCGGCCCCCTTGTTTTTGGTTCAGTTGGATGGGGATTGATTGTGTTTGGGTGTTTTTCGGGGCGGAGGCCCTGGCCAGGACCCAAATAAAATCATTACTATCCTCATGATGGTGATGATTGTTATTTTTTGTTGTTAACACACGTATGCACATGTGCACGCGCGTATTCCCATCTACACAGACACGAACGCATACATATGCACACGTATGCGCTCGCGCGCGCACACACACACACACACACACACACACACACACACACACACACACACACACACACACACACACACACACACACACACACACACACACACACACACACACACACACACACACACACACATATACGAACTAATAGATATGGAGACTGAACCCTCATTAGAATCTGTTATGCCATGATGCATAATCAGGTATCAATCATGAGACAATTAATCCGAACAAATTAGTGAAAATGGTGCAATGATATGATGGAAAAATATTTAACATGATTTACCGGATTGCACGGCGGGATCTGCTGGGAAATTGTCACTGAGGAGGAACCTGAGTTTGTGTGTGTGTGTGAGAGAGAGAGAGAGAGAGAGAGAGAGAGAGAGAGAGAGAGAGAGAGAGAGAGAGAGAGAGAGAGAGAGAGAGAGAGAGAGAGAGAGAGAGAGAGAAGAGAGAGAGAGAGAGAGAGAGAAGAGAAAGAGAGAGAAGAGAGAGAGAGAAGGGAGAGGAAGAGAGAGAGAGAGAGAGAGAGAGAGAGAGAGAGAGGAGAAAGGAAGAGAGAGAGGGAGAGAGAAAGAAAGGAAGGGGAGAGAGAGAGACAGAGAGAGAAAGAAAGTGAGTGAGTCATTGAGTGTGCGTGTTTGTTCAGGACAAAAATCATTCCTTTCGATATAAAGATAAGAACTGCAACGAAATACCAAAAGCAGCTAAAATAATGCTGAAAATTGTAGAGAATCATGGTAGTCATACGAATGATATAGTAACATATTTATCATTATTACTATTGTCATCTGTGCATTATTTTTATTATCATAATTATAGTTATTTCTGTCTAGTAGCTATAATTATGTGTGCATTATTATTATTGTCATTACAATTATTTTTGTTGTTGCTAGCAGTAGTAATAGTAGCTGTAGTTGTACTAACAATCTCATCATCAGCACTGACTGTAATAGCTGTACATATTGTGTTTTTTCGTGTCATACCATAATAAAATTAATGTTCATAAAACATTATTACTAAAAGCTTCCATTGGGGCTATATGGATACAAAAATCTTTCTGTGAAATATTTTTTCGAATAGATTTTTTGGTTAATCATAAAAAACTCTGTTCGTCAGGTATTATAGAAAAAATATGAACTGTGGCAAGCCTGATCTACATTATGATAAGGATATTAACGATAAAGATAATTTCCAGTTTTACATTGTGGTTTGGCCCTAAAGTTTTGCTTTTCTTGATAAAAAGCGGAGAAAAAGATTTATGAAAGAAAATGCAGTTAGTGGGGAAACTTTTTTTTTCTTTTGTTTGATTCTTTGCAAAAGAAAACTCAGTTTGCTTGATTCTTTGTAACTGAAAATTCCTTTTGTGTGTGTCTTTGCAACTAAAAAGACAAACTTTTGTTTGTGTATTTGTATTTGTAATTAAAGATTCATTTTGTTTGTTTCCTTATAGCTAACGATTTTTTGTTTGTTTGTTTAATATTTATAACTAGAGATTCATTTTGTTTGTGTCTTTGCGACTTCAAACTCCTCTTGTTTGCTTCTTTGCAACTAAAAACTTTTGTTTGTTTCTTTTTAACATTTTTTTTTGTTTGTTTCTTTTTAACAATTTTTTTTGTTTCTTTGTAACTAAAACTTTTTGTTAGTTTCTTTGTAACATTTTTTTTTGTTAGTTTCACTTGTAACTAAAAATACCTTTTGTTTGTTTCTTTGTTGCTTTTTTTCATAGGTTGAGGAATATTTCTATCTACAGTCTTTCTTTCTTTCTTCGGGGGACAAAGAGAGGATCTGGCAAAGGGGGGAAACAGGAGAAAAGGAAGGAAGAAGGGAGGCATGGAGGGGGAAGGGAGGAAGGGAGGAAGGAGAAGTAGGTACGGACGGACGGAAAGAGGGTCGCGAAAGAGGAGGCAGGGAGGTGGAACCGCCTCAACACACGTGGTTTCTGCAGTTTATCGTTTCTCTCTCTCTCTCTCTCTCTCTCTCCCTCTCTCTCTCCCTCCCTCCTCCCTCCCTCCCTCTCTCCCCCTCCCCCCCCCACTCTCTCTCTATCTATCTATCTATCTCTCTATCTCCCTCTCCCCCCCACCCCTCTCTCTCTCCAAACTGCCTGCAATCTTTCTAAGCATTCCCGCGTCATGTTACGTATTACTGTCAGTGTGTATCATGTACATATTATCACGCTCATACTCTCCATGGTCCACAGAATGAGTTCAATCACAAATTACATATAAACCATTATTTGCATCGACGTTCACCTGACGTAGTTTCGCTTTGGCCTTCTGTTCCTCTGTTCCTCAGGTCACAAATAACAAAGCCTGACCCTTCTGCTGGCCCGATTTTACGGCGTATGTGACGTGACCTATTTTTCAGTTGTTACTTCAAAACCTAGGCTTTTATCGATCTCTGTTAAGTAGTCTGAGAAACAGAAAGATTTTGTCCGTCTCCGTTAGTAGTCTGAGTTATTGAAAGACTTTGTCCGCCTGTTAGTAGTCTTGAGTCATAGAAAGATTTTGTCCATTTCTGTTAGTGATTTGAGTTGTATAAATATTTTGTCCGTTTCTGTTAGTAATTTGAGTTGTATAAAGATTTTGTCGGTCTCTGTTTAGTAGACTGAGTTATAGAAAGATTTTGTTCGTCTCTGTTAGTAGTCGAGTTACAGAAAGAACGCTCTTTGCCTGTCGATCGAGTCCAGCCGTCATAGTGGACTAGATAGGCCCGACGCTCCCAGTTTGTTCCGCGTTGTGCCAATCTGTGCCATGCTCTACATCTTTGCTCCACAGGTCGTACCATCACCTTGCGTACCACATGCATTACACTTGGTAAAACTTTGGAATTTTTGCCACCTAGAATCCAAGGGGGAAGGGAGATAGGGAGAAGGACGAGAAAGGGGTAGAGAGGAAGAGAGGTAGAGGGAAGAATGGAGAGAAAGAGAGAGAGTGGGAAGGGCACTATTGAATACACAAACATGTCCACATAAATCATAAATCTAGAAATCAAACTACTACTGTTGCTGTTGCTGCTATTGCTCCTGTTACTGCCACTACAATTACGACTACCACTACCACTGCTATGAGTACCACCACTACTACATACACCAATACGAAAACAATAAGACAAAGAACAAGAAAAGGAAAAAAAGATCCCCTCCCCCCCCAAAGAGAGAGAGAGAGAGAAGAGAGAGAGAGAGAGAGAGAGAGAGAGAGAGAGAGAGAGAGAGAAGAGAGAGAGGAGAGAGAGAGAGAGAGAGAGAGAAGAAAGAAAGCGAGGCTCCTTCCGTCTCTCTCGCTGTCCATTCCCCACGAAGGCTTTTCCCGCTCCTGCCAGATCCTGAATCCTTCCGCCTTTAAAGAGGAGGAGCGAGCGCAGCCTCCGGAACGCAATGAATAACCTTTTCCATCGGCTGTTGGCTTCCGTCTAAAAAGCGTATGGCGCTGTAGGAGAGCATTTGGGGGATATTAGTCATTTGTTTTTGTGTTTATTTATTTTTCGTTTTGTTTCTGTTTTTTAGTTTTCCTTTTCGCTTTCTTTTTTTTTTTTTTGCTTAGTTCTTTTTTTTCCTTCTCTTCCTCTTTTTTCTTTTTGTTCTTCTTCTTCCTCTTCCTCTTGTTCTTCTTCCTCCCCGTCTACTTTCTTTTTTTCTTCCTCCTCTCTTTCTTTTTTCTTCTTCTTCCTTTTCCTCTTCTTCCTTTGGATGAAGTTTGCGATTGGGATGACGATACAGCAAAACAAAATACAATGCATTGCTATATTCTTCAACAGCCCCATGTGCACCATCGACGGAGTAAATGATGTTTCATCGAATACTGCAATATTTTTGTTGTTCGGTTGATGATTTGTTGGATGATCAGAGTGGAATACGTTAACTTTTATGATGTTTCATCGAATACTGCAATATTTTTGTTGTTCGGTTGATGATCACAAAGTAGGAACGGGTGTAGGAATGGGAATGGAATATCGCGAAGATAGTACGCTTCCCGCTGTTAACTTTTTTTCTTCTTTCTACTTAAGCGGTCCATTACGCTACTTGAAGGACGGAGCTTCTGAGAGGGAGTTCGCGATATTGCCAGAATTCCTCGAAGGCAAGTTGGAACGAGTTGAGACGTGTTGAAACGAGTGGAGGCGTGTTGGAACGAGTTGAAGCGCGTGGAGATGTGTTGAAGCGAGTTGAGACGTGTTGGAACGAGTTGAGACGTGTCGCAACGAGTTGAGACGTGTCGCAACGAGTTGAGACGTGTCGCAACGAGTTGAAACGTGTCGAAACGAGTTTAGACGTGTCGAAACGAGTTGAGACGTGTCGAAACGAGTTGAGACGTGTCGAAACGAGTTGAGACGTGTCGAAACGAGTTGAGACGTTGAAATGCATTTAAACGTGTTGAAACGAGTTGAATCGCGTTGCATTTGGCGAGAATTTATATTTGTATGCTTATTGTCTTGTTAGTGATATTGTTGATTTACAGTTGTTATCTTCATTATCATTATTTATTTTATATCTACGTTGTGTTTATTTATATTTTCATTAGTATTCAATATAGTTGCCAACACCACTATTACCATCAGCACCACCGCCATCTTCACCATCTCCAACACTGTCATCACCATCACCACCGTCATCACCATCACCACCGTCATCACCATCACCATCATCATCACCATCGCCATCATCATCCATACCAACCAATTTATCTGGAGAAGCCGCGCACCAAAGTCACATGAAAGTCCACCATCAGGATAAAAGCAAAATGCAGATCGTTCACCTCACCGTTTGAGAGGGAAACTTAAAATAACCCGAACCTTATTGTTGCTACAGTTACTTCCTCGCCCCCGGGGCCTGGCAAGAGTACCTTTGATATGCAAAGCAGAGAATGGAAATGCAAAATGAATACTATAGCAGGCGCCATACAAGTGAGACGGCTTCCCAGAGCGAAGGAACTTTATGAAGACAACATCATCTCTCGAAGAAGAACAGGGCCTTTAGCGCCTCGGGGGAGAAAGAAGACATTATCCTAAGTACCCGGCGGAAGATAGTGCAGCCGGCGATAACAACAACACGGGGGAGATGGGAGGAGGGGGAATTAGGTGAGGGAGGGGGACGGGAAGGAGGGGATAGGGGGACGGGAAGGAGGGGGGTTGGGGGACGGGACGGAGGGGTTGGGGGAAGGGAAGGACGGGGGCTTGGAGGACGGGAAGGAGGTTGGGATAGGAGGACGGGGGAGAAGGAGGGGGGAGGCAGGGGTTGCTGCTTCTGTTTTGCTTGACTTTTTTATTTTTTATTTTATATTTTATTTATATGTATATATTTGTGTTTGTTTGTTTCCAGTTTATTTTTGAGTATTCATTTCCGGAGGACGGAAGACAGTGCATCGAGTTATAACAACACTGTCGGGCAAGGGGGGGGGGGGGTAATGGCTGTGTCTGTCGCGCTTGTTTTGCTTTTTGGGAAGGACGGGGAGGGTAGACACGGGGGGACAGGGGAGCTACAGACTCCTGCTTCCGTTTTAGTTGGCGTTGCTTTTGCTATTTTTGCTTGTTTGTTTGTGAGTTTTCTTTTTGCTTTATTTGTTTATTTATTTTATTTATTATTTTGTTGTTGTTGTTGTTGTTATCGTTTTCATAAGGTGGAAGAGGATGCAGCGAGCGATAACAACACCCTCAGGCGAAGGGTGGAAAGGGGGGGCTCTTGCTTGACTGTGATTTCGTTACGTGTTTGTTTTTGTTTGATTGTTATTTCCATTTGTATTTTTCTTGGCGAGTATAGTCTGCTTGGACTCTTAGCAACAGAAAAAAAATCCGTGCCTTTTCTCTCTATTATATTTTATTTTTTGTCAGATTTATCTTTTCGTTTAGAGGTTAGTTCTCTGTGAGAAGGATACGTTGTCCTTCATATTTCTTACTTCCGTTTTTTTCCTTCGTCCTCGTCATCTGCATCACATTTCTTTGTGCATCGAAAAGAAAAAATATGATCCAGGTCTTTCTTTTTTATTTTTTTGTCATTTCTTTGTAAACCAAAATCATCTTTCCTTCATCGACACCGTATCTCTTATATTTCTTAGCAGTTATTTATCTTTCCATCTTTTCCTGACTTGCCTCTCCATCTGCATATTTTTTTTAATGAATTCGTATTTTTCCTATCTTAAATATTACGGGTAAGATATATGGAAAGCACTTATCTCTCATTTTACTTTCCTCTCGACGAGCATATATATTTTTTTATTGATATATATATATATATATATATATATATATATATATATATATATATATATATATATATATATATATATATATATATATTACACACATACACTCACACGCTCGCGCCACACACACACACACACACACACACACACACACACACACACACACACACACACACACAACACACACACACACACACACACACACACACACACACACACACACACACACACACACACACACACACACACACACACACACACACACACGACATGTTGGGAATAAAAGACACGAAAAATGTTTACCCCTGGCTTTATCTCGCGCTCCCCCGCCCCTGGGTCTCTGTCGATCAAGTGACACGACTGCCAACAAGGACCCGCGGCTGGTGTCAGGTCGGAGGTTGGCAAGGTCGCTGGAATTGCGTCTGGCGGCCGTCCCAGTCGTTGGCCGCTTTCGGGACGCCCATCGCCCGCGCCCGCTCTCGCTCTTGTTATCGTTTGGTTCTGTGTTTGGTTTTCCATTTTTCTTTCTTCGTCTTGTTCTTGCTGTTGTTTTCTTCTGTTCCTCCTTCTCCTCCTCCTCCCCCTCCCCTCCTCCTCCTCCTCTCCTCTTCCTCCTCCTTTTCACTTTTTCTTCTACGTCCCCCTCCTTTCTTTTTCCATCTTCTTCCCCTTGTTCTTCATTACTCCCTTTCATTTTCTCCGTAGACTTCCGAACGAGGCACCTCCCGCCCGCCGCCAGAGAGTAAATCACCGCACAGATGGCACACGCCCGCGCCGGGGAGAGTGTGATTAGTCGAGAGGGAGAGGGAGGGAGGGAAGGGAGAGGGAAGGAGGGGGGAGAGAGGGAGAGAGGGGAGGGGAGGAGGGAGGGAGGGAGAGGGAGGGACGGAGGGAAGGGAGGGAGGAGAGAGAGGGGAGGAGGAGGGAGAGGAGGGAGGGAGGAGGGAGGGGGAAGGTGAGGGAAGGAAAAGAAGTAGGATGGGATGGAGAAAGACAGATAGACAGACGGACAAACAGACAGACAGAAACACAGACAGAGAGACAGAGGAGGATAAGAAGAAGGAAAAGGCAGGAGAAGAGACGACACGAGAAGAGAAGAGATCGAAAGAAAAAGAGAAAAGACGAGAGAGAAAGAGAGGCCCACGTAATAACGACGGTTATCACGACGAGCGATTAAGGGATGTCCAACGATTAAATCAAGGCTCGGCTATTAGGTTGATTTATAACGCCGATGAGATAAATGCCCACAGGTAGAGAGAGCCATTAAGAGCTCATTCCTGTCCGGGCTTTGTTTAAAATACCTCAAAAGACGTTGATGGAAGGCGCCAAGATGGTGGACGTCGCGGCTGGAGGTGCATCCGGGGCGACGGGATAAGTCACCGCGTAATTAGGTTAATTAGCCGTTTTTTTTAATGGGAAATGCTTTTGGTGAGATGAGGAAGATGAGAGGAATATTTTCTTTAGTAAAAAAAAGAGGGAGAAATGTTTGGGTTTGTGGATTTAGAAGGTTAGGGATTATGTGATTGGATTTAAAACTGTTTATAGGCAATAGGAAGATGAAATGAAGCCTGAAATTTGTGGAAAATAGAACCTCATATGATCCGTAATTGTATTTTGATAAGGCAATATAGAAAATTAAAGTAGACATAGAAAGATACTTTTTTTTTTTTTTTTTTTTTTAGAAAACGTTAAGAAAAGATTTCATATTCCATATTAGCAAACTACAAAAGAGAGAGCAAAGAAACGCCAGGGAACAGCAAACACGTGCCAAAGGTAAATAATTATTCGGATCTCTCTCTCTCTCTCTCTCTCTCTCTTCTCTCTCTCTCTCTCTCTCTCTCTCTCTCTCTCTCTCTCTCTCTCTCTCTCTCTCTCTCTCTCTCTCTCTCTCTCCTCCTTCTCCTTCTCCCCTCTCCTTCTCCCTCTCCCTCTCCCTCCTTCTCCTTCTCCCTATCCCTCTCCCTTGTCCCCTCCCCTTCCCCCTCCCCCCTCCCCCTCCCTCTCCCTCTCTCGTTCGCCCCCCCCCCCCCCCCAAGCGCCTGCCCGAAGAGCAGCGGCGGCGTACCGGCTTAGCTGGCCAGGAGGCAGGAGGCAGGAGGCGCGAGCGAGAGCCAGGGAAATCGCCGGGACAAGAGGAAGCTTCCCCGCGAGCCGGGAAAGGTCAGGGGACGCGCGGGAGGCTGTCGAGGAGGCTCTCCGGAAGGCGGGCGGAGGTCAGAAGGAGATTAGGGATGCTTAGCAACTCACGCGCGAGGGCATTGGGCAAACAGCCGGCTCGACGCACCGCGGGTTCGCCCTTTTGACTGCGGGATCATCTCCCTTTATGAAAGATTCCTTAAAGGGAGGAACACCTTCGAGCGGACACAAAGGAGGGGATGCTGCTCGGAGCCTTGGGTTAAATCTGGTTTAACTTCTCACACACACCAACGCGCACAGACAAGCAGCACGGCACAGCACACACGCACACACACACACACACACACACACACACACACACACACACACCACACACACACACACACACACACACACACACACACACACACACACACACACACTCACTCATAGGCACTCACTCATTCACACTCACACAGCAATGAACTTATCACACACGAACACGACATGAAATTCAGACATGAAGAGGGTTTCGAATATTCTCTCTTCCGCGTCACGGTTCCCAGAAATCCGAGAGAGGCTTCCGAACCGTCTGAGTGCTTCCGAAGCCTAGGCAGGCTCGCCGGTTGTCCTGCCTGCGTTTCCTAGGCTCGCAAAAGCCTGATCGTGTTGCTTTTTTTCTCGTTCTGAATGGCAGTCGGCTGAGTTGACGATAGAATGGCTAAACTGCAATAAATTAAAAATAGGAATGTATGTCTGAAGAGGTGTATGTATATATATTTTTTTCTAGATTTATTCTTCGTTTTATCATGTTTGGGATTATATGTGAATTATTTTTCTTAATGAATGGAAATACTTGGGAAGCAGTTTTTATGTATTTATTTATTTTTTTTGCCCTTGATGTTTTGTAGATGAGATATGAGTGTAGGTTTTAATATTCGTGTCCTCATTTTATATTCACGTGATAACTTTATTATTAATTTAAAGTTTCTTGTTTCATATATGATAATGATATAACGATTTTTTAGGAGTATAATGAAATTTGACATACTGTTCCTGATATCGAATGATTTTTATGAAATGTGGTAAACCGAAAAAGTAAGATCAAATGATTTTTTAAATTCAGACGAGATTGAATCTTTGCAGAGAAATATGAAATTGTTTTGTGAGTTTATTGATTTTTTTCTTTGCTTGAAACATGTAAATAAGTCAAGAATAAAAGAAAACCAATTTCTCTTTTTTAATATATTGATGGATTCAATTTATCCAGAAATAAAAGTGAACTATGATTTTTTTTTTTTGTAAATATTTTTTTTGTGTATGTGTGGCTGGAAACAAGTATTTCCCGTTGTCATTTTCCTCCCGTCTCCTTATCATTTTTTTACGTTGTCTCTTTTTCTTTGCTTTTATCACGTTAAATTGTTCTTCCTTGTTTTAATTTAAGTCTTACCTGTTCCTATAGTATTTTTTCCTGTTTGTTCTCACACTCCATTTGTATTTTCCTCCTAACTCGGTTATAAACAACAGTAATCTTGGTTCTCCTTTGCCGTTTCTCGCTTCGCATTCCTTTTATCTTCTCACGCGTCCATTCCCCCTTTTCACTTCCGAATCACCCTCTTCCCTTGTATCCGATTTGCCCTCTCCTTCTCCTCTTTTATCAGTATTACATAAAATCACTTCCAGCTCTATGCACGAGTCATGTCGGCCGGAAACGTCACCTTCCCACAGAATCGCTTCTCCTGCCGGGGTGGAAAGGACGAAAACAACGTTGATGATGATAATAACAAGTATAATAATAATAATAATAATAATGATAATAATGATAGTAATAATAATGATAATCATGATGATGATGATAATAACGTTTGGAAGTTGGGACACGAGAGGGAGGAAGGGAGAGGGAGAAAAAAGAAGGAGAAGGAAAGAGAGGAGAGAGGAGAAGGGAAGGGAGAGGGAGAAGGGAGGATGGAAGGGGGAGGAAAAAAAGAAGGGAAAGGGGAGGTTGGAAGGGAGAAAGAGGGGGGAGAGGAGGAAGAAAGAGGGAGAAAAGGGAAGGGGGAGAAAAAAAAGAAGGGAAAGGAGAAAGAAGGAGGAAGGGGAGAGGGAGAAAAGGGTATGTTTTGATGGATCTTTAATCAAGCATCTGGTTGTTGGCAGTAATTAGATGGGTGGTGTAAGGGAGAGTGATGTGTAAGAGAGGAGCGAACAGAATGAACCGCGGGCATGCACATGAGAGGGAGAAAGAGAGAGAAAGAGAGGGGAGTGTGGAGAAGGGAAGGGGGAGAGGGAGTGGGGAAAGGGGAGAGTGAAAGGGACTGGGTTAAGGGGAGAGGAATAGGGGAATGGGAGAAGGGGAAACGGAGAGGGGAGTAGAAGAAGGAGAGAGAGAAATAGAAAAAGAAAGAAAAGAAAAGAGAGATGGAGGGAGGGAGAGGCACTGACAAGCGGCAAGAAAAAGCACAGTCTTACACGCCACGTCAGATAAGCAGGATAAACTTGTACTCTCCGTCGTTGTGTCAGTCAGAGGCAAATATTTTGTCAGGTTCCCTTTAAGCGTTTGTTTGCGTAGACACGAGACACATTTTCTGTAGTAAAAGCTTAACGTGTATATGTATATATATCTGTGTGTGTGTGTATGTGTGTATGTATGTATGTATGTATATGTGTGTGTGTGTATATATTTTTTTAATGGCGAGACTATTTTCGTCACAAAAGAAGAATTGAATCAATGGGATGACGAATGTTCCCCCAGGCTCAGCACACAACGCAGGGAGCAACGGGACTACCTTGGTTCTAATCGCCTGCACACGCGAGCGGCGACGAGGCTGATGTGCGTTTAATGTATTCTTTTGTGGAGCTTCAAAATATGTATTTGAATTCATAGATCGCCGCTTAGGGCATATTTGTCCGCGTTTTCCAGATGACGTTTTTTCGACTTTTTATGAGAATTTGTTTGTTCTCGAGATGAAACGCTAGGCAACGCTATGAGTTTTTGTTGTTCTTGTTCACCCTTTTATCGAAATACATTCGTCCTTGAAATTAAACGTGGTGAAATATGGTGACGTTTCGAGTGAAACTAGAATCCTCATCAGTAGGTAAGATTAAAACGTATGAAGTCTCGGTTTGTTGACTCGAAACGCCAATGTTTACTTTCTTGCATTATCTGTTTCATTCGATTTTGCGCGTTTGTGTTTTTACTTATTTGTGTAGAATTGATATCTTTCACTTATTTTTAGCGCAGGCTTGTTGACGAAGTTGCGGGCTTGTGCGGACATTCACAGACAATTATTCATAGCAACGTTCTTTTCAGTCGACCTGCAAAGCGAGGAAATCAATTGCATATTGATATCTGATCTATTGCCTGCGCTCCCGTGCCCACACCTGATGAAGTATCGACTAAAGGAAACAGATAATAATTGTTTTTAGATATCCGTGCGAGGAGTGAATAACACCAAGGACATCTTAATTCTTCGTAATTCGTCAGGAGAATTTCAGGAAAAAACAACTTGTAAGAGATATAAATAGAACGATAAATTCAGAAATTAGGATACAAAATTCTATATATTTGTTAGCTCGTTGAGTGCGCCAAGATTACATCATGAATCTATATCTTTTGATATATACGTAAATGGCTAGACAGGTAACGGAGTAATGAGATGCGAATATATATAAACTTAGTGTGCATAAAAGTGAAATGAAACACGACAGCGGTAATGAGAATGTCACAAAACCGTCGCCTTTCGAGCTGTCCTGCTCTCTGTATTTCAGACATGAATGTCCAACTTATAATTTCATGCATTTCTGATAAAATATACAACAGAAAAGCGTCGAAATGCAACTCTTGTGCAGCGAAATTATTCACTCCCTCTCGTATCTTTTCTACATAGAATGTCTTCATTTGATTGGACTTGCGATGTGGTTATTAGAGAATGAACATCAAAGAATCCGCTTTGGCTGAGGACTCGCGGAGAAGCTCCCTTTTGCCATGTCTGCGAGTAGCGTTTCCTTTTCTTTTGCCGAACATGTCTTTGAAGATATGAACATGAAAAATAGAGATGGCAGATGTCCCAGCCCTACCGAGACAGTCCTGTTCTATCAGATAGTCAGTTTTGCGGTTTAGCGATTCAGTGATTATATATATATATATATATATATATATATATATATATATATATATATATATATATAATGTGTGTGTGTGTGTGTGTGTGTGTGTGTGTGTGTGTGTGTGTGTGTGTGTGTGTGTGTGTGTGTGTGTGTGTGTGTGTGTGTGTATATGATGTATATGTGTGTGTGCGTGTATCCTTATGTGTATATATATATATTACATATACATATAACATAAATATACATGTATACATACATACATACATACATACATACATATATATATATATTATATATATATATATATATATATTATAATATATATATACATATATACATATATACATATATATACATACATACATATACACACACACACACACACACACACACACACACACACACACACACAACACACACACACACACACACACACATACATACATACACACATAAATGCATACATACACATTGCTTATATGTACTTATATATAGCGTATATGTAGGGATTAATATAGAAGCTTCAACCCGAGCCGAGAGCATAAAATCGCAAAACATTTTCAAACGTTACTGCCGAAAAGCAAGTCAAGCGGAAGAGGTTTACAAGAAAACTTTTCATCATTTGGCGATATAAATCTTTGAGTGATGCTTGAAAATGCGTAGGTTTAAATGAGCCGGTTAAGTTGTCGAATTAATTTTTTTCTTTTGAATTCGGCTTGTGTTTGTGTGTGTGTGTTTGTGTGCGTGTGTGTATGCGTGTGTGTGTTGTGTGTGTGTGTGTGCGTGCGTGTGTAAGTGTGTGTGTTTGTGTGTGAGTGTGTGTTTGTTTGTTTGTGTATGTGTTTGTATGTGTGTGTGTGTTTGTGGATGTGTTTGTATGTGTGTGTGTTTGTTTGTGTGAGTGTGTGTGTGTGAGTTTGTTTGTGTGTGTGTAATTCTGTGGTCATAATTACCATGCTTATTTTCTATTGTCTCTTATTGCAAGGAGTACTATCATTATTGTTAGCATCAATATCATTAGTATTAGCAATGGTAATGATGATAACGATAACGGCAGTAGTTGTAATAACAGTAGCAATAATAGGAATGGCAGTAGTAGTACCTGTCGTATGAATAATTAAGACAATAATAGTATCATCGGCAGCTGGACCAACAACCATAACAACAACGAAATCAACAAAAACAGCATCATCATTATTATCTTGAACACCAATTACGAACGCAGTTAAGACAACGACCATTCCCTCTTTTCCACACGACCATGAACCACACCATAAAACGAGTATAGAAAAGCATAAAAGGTCCCTCATCCTGCCGGGGAGAATCGGCGGGTGTAGACAGCCGGGGCCCCCAGACAGACGCTTTCAGAGGCTCTCTATGCTTTTGGCCCGAAGCTAGTTTGTCTTTTAAAGTGCGATGATGAAGGGAGGGAGAAAAAAGGCTGTTGTTTCCCTTTAGGGTAGACGGAGATGAGGAAAAAAGGGAGGGAGGTTAAGGAGATTTTTAGTGGAGGGTTGGAAAGGAATATTGAGAAGAGAAAAAGGGTGGAAGAAGTGGAGGGGATAAGTGAGATATTTAAAAAATTATAATGATTAAAAAATAATAAAGTAAAAGAAAGACTCACCCTTCCCTCCCCCCCCAAAAAAAAAAAAAAAAATAAAAAAAATAACACATATCAAAAAATGAAAAAGAGAGAGAATAACGATGCTTAAAGTATGAAAAGGTTCCAATCCCGTGAAACTGCATACAAAGAATGAGTCCTCGACGGTGCTCCTCCATGCATCGCCGCCCGAGCAGCACCGCAACCCGGGGCCATCTGGCGAGACAAAGCACCGAGGGATGTAAGAATTTTCATCAAAGGCGCCCGCAGCTTCCGAAAAGCCTTGCAGGAATTAATTAGAGAGAATTCTGACTTTTCGACGCGAAAGAACAAAACTATTTAGTTGCTCATTGTTTCTGGGGTCAGGAGGGGGTAGGGGGGGTAGCAGCGATTTCTGTTCGTCACTTTGATTTTATTACTTGTTTGATTGATTAGTTTATTTATTTTTATTTGCGTGTTTGTTGTATTACATATTTTTTACAGTTTTTTTCTTCTTTTTGTAAAGAGGAAATATTGATGATAGGTATTTTAGCATGCTTCGGTTGACGGGGTATGTTTTGGCGCTGGACTGATATATATATATATATATATATATTTTTTTATTTTTTTTTTTTGGTATGGCTCGTGCAGGTATTCAGAATTTTGTAGTGATATTTCTAAAAAAAAGATGTTACTTAGGAACGTAAAGTTGGTTAGGATATTCTCTCTCTCTGTCGATCTATCTGTTTGTATTATCTACTGTCTGTCTGTCTTTTTATTATATATATGGATCTCTCTCCTCTCTCTCTCTCTCTCTCTCTCATCATCTCTCTCTCTCTCTCTCTCTCTTTCTCTCTTCTCTCTCTCTCATCTCTTCTCAGTCCTCATTTTCTCTCTCTCTCTCCTCTCTCTCTCTACATCTATCTCTTCTCTATCTTTTTGCTCTTTCGTATTACTCGTTTCTATTCCTCTCTCTCATTCTTCTACCTCTCTCTCGTCATATCTCTCATCTCGTCTCCCTTCTCTCTCTCTCTTCTCTCATAATTAATCTCTATTGATAACATTATTTTATTAATAGGTTCATTTCTTTTAATAAGGTATTTTTTTATCTTTATTTATAATTATCTATATAATGATTGTTCATTGTTCTTAATACAAATTTATCATTATAATACAGGAGTTTATTATATATTAGGTATCCAAAATAAAATATAATTCTATCATTCTCTCATATACTTCTCCTTTCTCTCTAAATACATCTCGTCTGATCTCATCTCTCTCATCTTCTCTCATTATGCTCTTCCTCTCTAACAATCGCTTTCTCTCTCTCTCATTTTTATTCTTAATCTCTTCTCAGTTTTTCGATCTCTCCTAATATCTTCACATCCTCTCATTTCTCCTCTCCTCTCTCTCCTCTACTCTCTCTCTTCAATCAATCATCATCTTTATCATTCATTCTCTATTGTAATGTATTAATCTCGTTCTTTCTCTCGTCATCGTCTCTTCTTATATACTATCATTCATTACTTACTCTCTCTCTACTCTCTCTTCTCTCTCTTCTCATTCTCTCTGCTCTACCATCTTATCTACTTCTTATCGTCTCTACCTTTTTATCACCCTCATTGTCCCTCTCCCTCAATCCTGACATAATTCTACACATATATATATTTCAATATGATTTAAATTAATATATACTCAACTTCTCATCATACCTTATCTCTCCTCATATTATATTCCTATTTACACTACTTTACCTACTCACCCTCCCCTCTACACCCCCTCAATCATAGATGCTCTATCTCTCCTCGTTCTCTCAGTCGCTTCCCTTCCCTGATTACTACATGCTACCCCCCTCCATCCTTACTCCTTACTCCTTACCCTCTTACTATGTATACTTATTTCATCACTCACTCCATCCATCTCACTACCCTCAGCTTACGTGACCTTGCCCCCACTTATTAGCCATAGCTCCTTCCCATCCTTACCTATGAACTGCTACCTACCCCTTCCATTCCCTACCCTCCTTACCCTCACCCCATCCATACCCTACCCTCCTTACCAAACTCTTCTCCTCGTCCCTCCTCCTCCTTACCCTCCTTCGCCCGCTCCATCCTCCGCTCCTTACCCTCTTGCCGCCTCCTATCCCATCCCTAACTTACCCTCTCCCCTCCTCCATTCCCTTGTCTCCCATCCTTAACCCCTCCCTTCTCCTCCCTCCTCCCTCCCTTACCTCCCCCTGCCATCCCTCCCTCCTTACCTCCCCCTCCATCCCTCCCTCCTTACCCTCGCCCCTCCTCCCTCCCTCTCGCTCCTTACCCTCCCCCCTTGCATCCCTCCTCGCTTAACCTCGCCCCCCATTTCCCTCCCTCCTTTACCCCTCCCCCCCTCTCCATCCCTCCTCCTTACCCCCCCCTTCCATCCCTCCCTCTTACTCCCTCTCCTAAGCCTCTCCTCCTTTACCCTCCCCCATCCATCCCTCCCTCCTTACCTCCCCCCTCCTATCCCTCCCTCTTACCCTCCCGCTCTCCTCTCCCTCCTCCTTACCCTCCCCTATCCCATCACCTCCTCCTTACCTGACTCTGCCCCTCCATCACTCCCTCCTTACCCTCCCCCTTCCAACCACTCCCCTTACGCCTCTCCCCCCTCCTATCGCCTCCCTCGCGCTTCAACGCCTCTCAGCCTCCTCCCTCCCTCCATTAATATCCCGCGGCTCCACTTCTCCTCCCTCCCTCACTTACGGCCCTCCCCCTCCATCCCTCCCTCCTTACCCCACTCCACTCCTTCCCTCCTCCTTACCATCCTCCTTCCATCCCTCTGCCCTCCCTCCCTCCTTACCCTCCCCCCTCCATCCCTCCATCCCCCTCCTCCCTCCTCCTTACCCTCCCTCTCCTCCCTCCCTCCTACCCTCCCCCTCCATCCCTCCTCCTTACCCTCCCCCCCTCCATCCCTCCCTCCTTACCCTCCCCCCTCCAACACTCCCTCCTTAAACCCCCCCGCCATAATTCCTCCCCTCTCCCCCTCGCTTCGATAACAATCATAAGAATGGTAGGGATAAATGCAGTGATGATAATAGTGATAATATAAATGGTGGTGGTGATGGTAATGTTAATAATGATAATATTATTATCAGTGATAATGATAATGATAACACTGATAATAATAACCACTAAAATAATAACAACAACATCAGAACTTAACAAATCTCATAAAAAATGTTATCAATAACGCTAAGTAACGATATCGAGAAAAAACATTTCCAATATCGTCACATCAGAAACAACGACGAATCACAACGAAGAAGAAGAAGAAGAAGAAGAAGAAGAAGAAGAAGAAGAAGAAGAAGAAGAAGAAGAAGAAGAAGAAGAAGAAGAAGAAGAAGAAGAAGAAGAAGAGAAGAAGGAGGAGAAGAGGAGGAGGAGGAAGAAGAAAACATGGCGAGAACTAGAAGGGGAAAAAAGACACCCGAATCACGAATAATGCGTTCTCGTTCAGCCAGTAATCTTTTTATAGCGTGTGGGCGTGATGGATTACGTCACCGGGAGATGATATTGATCAAACGTTATTAAATAATGATCGTATTGTGCGAGGGCCCACCTCCCTTTCGCTCGTCAAACAGCTGGTTTCTAAAGGATTCGGGCGAAAGGTCTGATGTGAGCGCTCGTCGGAGAGGAATTGACAGGTGGGGTATTTTGTTGATCTTTCATCTCGTTGGTTTGATGTCTTTGTTTGTTTGTTTGTCTTGTGGATTTAAAAAGAAAAAAGTATGCTGTCTTGTATTGGTTTCTTTTTTTCCTGTGCGTGTGCGTGTACGCGCACGTATCTGCATCTGCATAAGCATATACTGTACATATACATATGCATTATTAATATAGTATTTAAACATATATTATATGCACATGTACTGTACATACATACATATTTCCTTCTTTAGTCTTACATTCGTCTCACACCCCCCCCCCCCCAGCCCTCTCCACCTCCAGCGCTGATCCCAAACCGATTCTTTCCACTTCCTTTTTCCCTTTTTCACCGCCCGATTCTCTGCTTACGTCATCATGAATCCGTGCTGGTGATCCAGAAGATGAAATGAGATGAAGAGAGAGAGTGAGAGGAAGGGAAGGGAGGGAAAGGGAGGGCAGGGGTGGAGAGAGAGAGAGAGAGAGAGAGAAGAGAGAGAGAGAGAGAGAGAGAGAGAGAGAGAGAGAGAGAGAGAGAGAGAGAGAGAGAGAGAGAGAGAGAGAGAGAGAGAGAGGGGGGGGAGGGAGGGAGGAGGGAGGGAATGGGAGACACACATTAGAAGACGAAGAAAAAGAAAGAGGAGGATATAATACAGAAAAAAACACAAGAAGAAAGAAAATTTAAAAAGGAAGAAACAGCTCGAAAATGGCAAGTCAACGGAATGAAAAACGGAGAACGCTGACCGGGTTTCGTGTTATGGCCAAAAGAAGACCGAGATGCGTCGTCTTCATCGTGTTACTTGTTTACTTCCCCTTTTTCTAAACTTTTTCACTTGTTTTATTGAGTTTTCATGATTTTTCTTGCATGTTTTGTTTTATTTTTTTGATTTTAATTAATTAATTTATTTATTTGCTTTCATGTTTTCTCTTGTATTCATTGTGATTTTGTGTATTTGCGTTTTATTGTTTATGGTTATTTGACTTCTCTTTTTATCTTTCTTTTTCGCTTCTGTGGGAATAATTATTTTTTATTGTGGTTTCTCTTTTTACTTCGTTCTGTGCCGTTGTTAATGAAGTGTTTGGTTAAATATTTTACTATTGAACTTTTTTCTATGAATGAACGTTGATTTGCGTTGAATATGTAAAGCCAGAATCGGTAAATCGACTGCACATTGCCAACATATTTTGTAAATTTGATTACGCGATAATTTGATTTTGTTATGACTTGAATATTTACTGGACGGAATTCTGAAGTATATGTTAATGTTCTTGTTCTCTTTCTCCTTTTTTTCTCTCTTTTATTCTCGGTGTTTCTCTCACTCTGTTCTGTCTCGTTTTTTTTTTTTTTCCTTTTCCTTCTCCTCTCTCTCTCTCTCTCTCTCTCCTCTCTCTCTCTCTCTCTCTCTCTCTCTCTCTCTCTCTCTCTCTCTCTCTCTCTCTCTCTCTCTCTCTCTCTCTTAATTTCTTACATTTGTCTATCTGTTTGTCTGTTATTCTATCTGTCAGTCCATTTATACTATTTTTATCCACATGTTCATCTTTACTTCCCTTCGTAATCTCCCTTTATCCGTAAATCTCCTTACTCTTCCCTTCCTATCCTCTCTCTCTCTCTTTTTTTTCTTTCTGTCCCTCTCTCTCTTTCCGTCCATCTCTCTCTTTATCTCCCTCTCTCCTTCTCTCTTTGTGTTTTACATCACGTGGCGTCCTCGCAGCTCCCTTACAACGACGAAATTGTACCCTTTTTTCACCTTTGCAACCAACCCACCAGCGCGCTGCAATAGAGCGCCTGGGATCCGAGTCCGCCTGAATGCTACATTGAAAACGTATATCGGTTATCGACTATTTTTCTTTCTTTCTTTTCCATTCTTTCCTTGCGCTTTCATTTCGTTATGTGTTTTTTTTATTCTTTTTTTATTCTTTCTAACTTGTTTTTTGTGTCTTTATTCGTGAATTTGTGTTTTCTGTGGGATGAAGTTAGGAAATGGATAGATGTGAATGTTTATTTATTCGGGAATTTGTCAGGTGTGTGACCGTGGGAGGGGAGGTGGGGAGGGGGAGGGAGGAGGAGGGAAGGAGGGAGGGGTAGAGAGGGGGGGGAGGGAGGGGAGGGGTAGGAGGGGGTGGGAGGGAGGGGGGGTAGAGAGGAGAGAGGAAGAGGGGAGTGGGAAAGAGAGAAAGAGCGAGGGAGAAGGGAAGAGAGGGAGAGAGAGAGAGAATAAGAATAAGAATGGGATAGGAGGTAAAAATGGCGCAAAGGGAGATGCTTAGAAAGAAACTAAAAATAACACAGGAAAGGAACGCCTCAGTTTTTGTATATTTTTATCTTTCTTTTATTCTTTAATTTTTAACCATTCATATCATTATTGTTGTTTTGACATTAATATCATTACGGTTTTAACATTGTCATCGGCATTTGAATTACTGTCCTCGCATTTGTCATCAGCATTTGAATTATTGTTTTATAATGATTGTAATGTTGACACGTTCATCTCAACAAAAATAACAAACTTATGAAATGAAAATGAAATGAACAATGAAAAAAAAATGATAAAAAAAACTTTACACGCAAAAAATACAAAAATCAATACATGTTCAGACATTTAAACTCCCAAGCAGAGTAGATAGAACACGTGACGTCATGAAAAGTGTCCCGGCATCGGCATCTCCCTTGAGTACGGCGGCCATGACAGTCCCCGTCCGATCGCATTTAGGCTCGACCATTTTAGGTGGTGTGGTTTTAGGCTCGATGTTTTATGTGAAGTTTGGTTTTGGATCGACGTTTTATGTGAAGTTTGGTTTTTAGGATCGACGTTTTTTATGTGAAGTTTGGTTTTAGGATCGACGGTTTTTATGTGAAGTTTTGGTTTTAGACTCTCGCGTTTTAAAGCGAAGTTTGGTTTTAGGCTCGACGTTTTAGTGAAGTTTGGTTTAGCTCGACTTTTAAGTGAAGTTTGGTTTTAGGCTCGACGTTTTAAGCGAAGTTTGGTTGTAGGCCCGACGTTTAAGTGAAGTTTAGTTTTAGGGTCGATGTTCTAAGTGAAGTTTGATTTTATTTATTTTTTTCTCTCTTCGCCGTCCTTTTGGTAGTCTGTTCTGTGTCCTCGGAGCTGACATTTATGTGGCTGTAGCGCGGTTTCTTGGTTTATTGTTATCGTCTTACTCTTGTATTTGGGTTTTCTTGTACTCCCCCCCCACCCTGTCTCTCTATCTTATCTGTTTGTCAGTATCTATATGTCTGTCTGTAGCTATCTATCAATTTAACTATCTGTCTGTATATATCTATCTGTCTATCTGTATGTTTCTAACTATTTTTGTCTTCTGTATACTTACCTATCTGTCTATTATATATCTATCTACCCATTTGTCTATCTATATGCTTTTCTGTCTGTCTGTCTACCTATCGAAGTATCTGTTTATCTGTATATGCTTTCAACCACCAACCAACTACCCAACATCCATACACCATCACACCACATCACCCGTCCGTCCCCATCCATCCATCCATCCATCCGTCCATCCATCCATCCATCCATCCATCCATCCATCCATCCATCCACCCTTTCATCAATTCATCCATCACCATCCATCCATCCATCCATCCACTCATCCATCCACCCATCCATCCGCCATCCAACCATCTTCTATCCATCCACCCACCCATCCCATCCACCATCCATCCATCCATCCATCCACCATCCATCATCCGCCCATCATCCATCCATCCTTCTATCCATCCACCATCATCTATCATCCATCCACCCATCTATCCATCCATCCATCCGTCCGTCGAATCCATCCATCTATCCATCCACCCACCCATCCATCGTAGGACATACAACGTACTGTGTTCATGGGTACTAAATCTGCATTCATGTCCGTTGATGCCAACCCAAATTGCCTCTGGGAAAGAGGAAGAGGAAGGGTGAGAGAGAGAGAGGAGAGAGAGGAGAGAGAGAGAGAGAGAGAGAGAGAGAGAGAGAGAGAGAGAGAGAAGAGAGAGAGAGAAGGAAAATGAGAGTATGAGATAATAGAGAGGAAACGGAAATAGAGGAGATAGTGTCTTTCATAGATCAAATTTCAAGCTCTTCTCTCTCTCTCTCTCTCTCTCTCTCTCTCTCTCTCTCTCTCTCTCTCTCTCTCTCTCTCTCTCTCTCTCTCTCCTCTCTCTCTCTCTCTCTCTCTCACACACAACACACACACAACACACACACACACACACACACACAAACACACACACACAACACACACACACACACACACACACACACACACACACACACACACACACACACACACACACACACACAACATACAGACCTGAGTTGAAAACAACGCTGAGTGAGCAAACCTCTTCTCCGCATGTTCCAGCCAAATGCCTTCCTGTCAGAGTGATAAACGGCTGATCAAAACGAAAGGAAAAAAAAGAGGAAATAGATAGAGAATGATAAGCGATGGAGTGAGTCGCTCAAAAAAGAAAGGCGAACGATAAGAAAGGAAAAAGGGAGTGTGGGCGATTCGTATTCGTGGCGGGAGAGGAACCAAGAGAGAGCCGTCAGTCGCTTAATTGACAAAGGCCGCGCGGGCAGAAGGTGATCGGTTCTCGGGGCCTGTTTTTCTCGTCTCTTTATTGTCTGTGTCTCTCTGTCTCTCGCTTTCTTTCTCCCTGTTTATCTGTCTGTTTATGTTTATCTGTGCTTCTCTCTCTCTCTCTCTCTCTCTCTCTCTCTCTCTCTCTCTCTCTCTCTCTCCTCTCTCTCTCTCTCTCCTCTCTCTCTCTCTCTCTCTCTCTCTCTCTCTCTCTCATTCGTACATGCAATCAAATAAAATATCTATGTACTACATATCTTGTGTTGACGTGTGTTCTACAACAAATGTTTGTGTATGGGAACCTAATTAATTAATTGGTGTCTGAAATAAAGAAAAAAATCAAATTTAATAATTATAGTTTTGCCGAAATATCTTTTGGGAAAAAATAAATCAGCGATCCAGCATCTATATTTTTCGCCATACACGC
>NW_020870572.1:593843-596343 GCF_003789085.1 Penaeus vannamei
GAGGAGAGGGTGGGAGCGAGGAGAGAGAGGGAGGAGGAAGGGAGGACGGAGAGAGAGAGAGAGAGAGGAGGACGAGAAGGGTGAGAGTTAGAGAGGAAGCGAAGGAGGGAGGGAGGGAAATAGGGCGAGCGAGAGATAGAGAAGAAAAGGGAAGAAGGAAAAAAGGAAATGAGGAAGAGAGGGAGAGAGCGAGGAAGGGAGGGAAATAGGGCGAGCGAGAGATATAGAGGGCGCGTGTAAGAGAGGGAGAGAGCGAGCGAGGGAGGCACGGAGGATGAGGGAAGAAGAGATGAAGAGGGAAGGAAGAGAGGGCGAGAGTAAGAGAGAGAGAGAGAGAGAGAGAGAGAGAGAGAGAGAGAGAGAGAGAGAGAGAGAGAGAGAGAGAGAGAGAGAGAGAGAGAGAGAGAGAGAGAATGAGAAAAGGAGGGAGAATGAGGGAAGGGGAGAATGAGCGGGAAGCAGAGAGAAGAGAGAGTGAGAGAGAAGCAGAGAGAAGGAAAGGGAGGAAGAGAGAAGGAGAGAGGCAGATGGAAAGGGAATGAGGGAGAGAGAAGAGAGAGAGGAAGAAAAAAGAAAGATTGGGAGAGAGAGGGGGTGGTAATGAGACTTCCGAAACAGATAAAAGAAAACAGAAAGACAGAGGCAGAAGGCAGGCAGACACAGACAGTCACAGAGACAGAAGAAAAATGCAGAAAGCAAAACAACATATCATCCTAAGCTAACAAATTATCAGATAACAGCTCAATTATGCGCTGTAAGTTGAACAATGAAACACAACCCCCCACCCTCCCCCTTCCCCTCCGCCAGCCGTACTCTCTTCAGCAAATGTCTTCCGCCGGTTGTAATGAATCCCAAACGTTCTCTAAGTCAAGACGTAAAGAACCTCAACGGTCTCTAGCGGTAGATTTGCGTCCTTAGAGACCTCCCTCAGTATGCATATCCGAGGCTGGGGACTTAAATCCAAACCTATAAAAAATTGCAGCGTGTTTATCCTACTTTGCACAGTGAGCGGAGGTGTCGTCGAGTTCAGCCCGGCAGGACGTGACGTAGGTGTAAATGTCGTTCGTATGGGTCGTTTTCCCGCCTTTCATTCTTTTTTTTTTCTCTACGTTTGATTGATGTTTTTTTTCGAAATCTAGGGCTTTGTTTGTTGATTAGTGTTTTTGATTTGCGTCCGTTTTTTTCATGTCAAGTCTCTCTCTCTCTCTCTCTCTCTCTCTCTCTCTCTCTCTCTCTCTCTCTCTCTCTCTCTCTCTCTCTCTCTCTCTCTCTCTCTCTCTCTCTCTCTCTCTCTCTCTCTCTCTCTCTCTCTCTCTCTCTCTCTCCCTCTCCCTCCTCCCTCCCTCCCTCCCTCCCTCTCCTCCCTCCCTCCCTCCCCTCCTCCCTCTCCCTCCCTCCCTCTCCTTATTTTTTTCGATTTCGGTCAGCTGACTGTTTTGTCTTTGTTTTTCTCTCATGCGTGATTGGTATTTTTTCCCTTTCTTTCTCTGAGTGATGTGGTTTGCATGACTCCTTTCGCTTCGTTTATTTTTGAGGTTGCGGTCTCTTATTGTTATTCGAAATGGCTGTAAAGATTTTTTCAAAGATAGTTTTGGTTTGCGTATTCTGAAATTGGTGATGGTGTGTGTGTGTCGAGGCCGGGCCTGTGTGTGTTTATGTACATGTTTAAGTCCATCTGTACACGTGCGTATGTTGTATTCATAGCCAGTTTCATCTGCTTGGTTTTAATAATGGAAGGACAATTTATCCACTCTTCGAAAATCATACAATCCATGACTATTACTTTTTTTTCCTGATATATGTATATATTTTTCAAACTGGACTAACTAGAAAAAATACGCGACTAAAAATATTTAGCTTCAGGATATTTTCCCCCGAAAGGTTTTCAAACTGCGGATACTTGGTCTCGTGCGGAAGGCAGGAAAACAACGTTGTGAGAGATGGTTTATTGAAGATAACAAAATTTTATGAAAACCAGACAGAATTGATCGTGCATACGTAGGAATATGTGAATAGAGATAGGTAAGGAGATTGATTGATTGACTGTCTGATTGACTGAATGACGTATTGGTAGGTAAGTACGTGAAAGTGAATGTTAACGTAGGTAGGTAAATGGATAGATAGATAGATGGGTTGATAGATAAACGTGTGTGGGTACGGGTATGAATGCATGTGGTTGTAAGTATATTCCCCCTTTTTTGGAGAAGCTAACAATCCGAAAAACAAGAAAAAATAAACAATCATGGAACATAGGCTTACGACAGGGACACCCTCACTCCTGACACTACACTAGCGATTCATGCAAAGATCAAAAGGAACAGGACGAGCACCATGCACCATGCATCATCGCCATGCGCGAGGGCCTTTGACAAGTTTATTGACATTGCAGTGAATGCGCGCTGCCTGTCTTAAAAGTTCTGATTATTTCTCTGGTGCAAAGTCAGCAAGATTCGGATCCCTTTGTGTCTCGGAAGATAATTTAGAGCAAAGGCTTTCCTGG
>NW_020870572.1:608843-611343 GCF_003789085.1 Penaeus vannamei
AAGACCTCGTCGCTGCAGGAAGAGACAATCGACCCCCGTGGGAACTCTTGCCCCTACTTGTACGACTCTTGTTCCTCCTCGCCCCTTGTGAGCGCCGACAGTAGCTTGCCCTTTCTCCTTGCGCCGTCTCGGGGAAGGAGCTATCGCCTTAAAAGACGGGGGAGACGCTAGGAAATGATCCTTTGTTTTGTTGACTTACTATCTTTTTTGTAATTGTTGTTGTTATTATTTTTGTTGTTGTTAATGTTATTATTATTATGGTTGCAAATGTGGTTGCGGTTGTTATTTTTTTTACTTTTGTTATTATTATTATTGTTGGTGTTGTTATTACTTATATCGTTGTTGCGGTTATCATCATCATCATCATTATTAGCGTTGTTTTTGTTGATTTGTTATCCGTTTGTTAATTTTTTTTATCAGTACTGCTTTTATCATTTATCTTTGCTTTGCATCACTTCATATATTCATTCATTCAATTCTTTTGTATTTTTAGGGCGATGGTTCTGCGACCCCCTGTCATTTCGGGAAAAAGCGAGTCTTTTGTCTTTCTCGTTGAGGCGATTTCGCGAGGCCTCAAGTGCGCCGCCCCCTTCCACACGGCCGGTTCCTCCTGCCCCCCCTCTCCTCCACTCCCATTGCACCCTCCTCCACCTTCACCCGACTCCACTCCATCCCATCCCCATCACCACTACCCCCCACCTCATGCCCATCGCTACCCTTACCCCACCACACCCAGCCCCCATCAGCACCCTTACCTCCTTCTACCCCACCCACGCCATCATCACCCCACCCACCTTACCCGCCACCCCACCCCTACCTCGCCACACACTTGGACGACTTTTCCACTAGCGCACGACCCCCTCTCGCTGGTCGTGACGACTCTCTTACCTCTTCTCTTTTGGCTGTCTTTCTCCCTTTGTTGTTTTTCAGATTTTAATCTTTTCTATGTACCATTTCCTTTCACTTTTACAGGGTGTGTTATCTCACATTTTATTGTATCTTTGTGCTATTGCGTCTTTTAATAAGATATATATTTTTAATAAGATATATTTTTTCTTCGCAGATAGAATATAGACTAGTAGATCAACTCGCTATTAATATTTCGCAGTATCTTTAGCTTGCTGCGTTATAGCCCAAATTTACGACTCTTAATATTATGCTACATTTCGTTCGGGATAACTCTTAAATAAATAACCACCGACACTTATTCCGTTTTGAGCGTTCTAATACGAATAATAAATTGTTGAAAATAATATCATAAACATCACGCACTTAGGAATACAGGGTAAACACGCCCTGTTTCGTTACTGTTATGATATTAATGCGAATATGTATTTTTTTCTGTCTACGATCGGTTTTCTTTAGTTTTCCCTTTTTATCTTGGGTTCGTTTTCTTTCTTTAGCTCTATCGCCCTGACGCGGGCTTCCAGTCTATTATCTGTCTCCTCTCTCTCTCTCTCTCTCTCTCTCTCTCTCTCTCTCTCTCTCTCTCTCCTCTCTCTCTCTCTCTCTCTCTCTCTCTCTCTCTCTCTCTCTCTCTCTCTCTCTGCTCTCTCTCTCTCTCTCCCTCTCTCCCTCCTCCTCTCCTCCCTCTCCATCCCCTCCCTCCTTCCCATCCCTCTTCCCCTCCCCCTCCCCTCCCTCTCCTCTCTCTCTCCCCTCTCTCTCTCCTCTCCTCTCTCTCTCTCTCTCTCTCTCTCTCTCTCTCTCTCTCGCTCTCTCTCTCTCTCTCTCTCTCTCTCCTCTCTCTCTCTCTCTCTCTCTCTCTCTTCTCTCTCTCCCTCTCTCTCTCTCTCTCTCTCTCTCTCTCTCTCTCTCTCTCTCTCTCTCTCTCTCTCTCTCTCTCTCTCTCTCTCTCTCTCTCTCTCTCTCTCTCCTCTCTCTCTCTCTCTCTCTCCCTCTCCTCTCTCTCTCTCTCTCTCTCTCTCTCTCTCTCTCTCTCTCTCTCCCTCTCTCTCTCTCTCTCTCTCTCTCTCTCTCTCTCTCTCTCTCTCTCTTCTCTCTCTCTCTTCTCTCTCTCTCCCTCTCTCTTCTCTCTCCTCTCTCTCTCTCTCTCTCTCTATCTCTATCTATCTCTTCTATCTCTTTCTTTCTCAATTATAAGGATGATTATTATGGTGATTATGATGATGATTATTATCATTTTTATCCTTATAATGATAGTAATAGACTCTAACATAATGATGACGATAATGATAATGACTGTTATTATTGTTATAATGGGTATTATTATTATTGTCAACGATTTTTTATTATAATAGTGTTATTATTATCATCTTTACCATTATTTCTATCATTATCATCATTATTATTTTTGATACTATTTGTATTTCATTATAATGATAATTACAAAAATAATCGTTATGATGATTATTATTATATTATAATTATCATTATCATTATCATCATTTTTATTTTTTTTATTACCAGTCTTTTCATAGGTCAGCCGTATAGAAAATGGATTTTGGCGGGAAAAAGCTTGGTCAAATGAAAATCTATT
>NW_020870572.1:646343-683843 GCF_003789085.1 Penaeus vannamei
TTGCAATCGTCATATTTACTGACTGTTATGAATCTGGAATTGTTGTAAGTTTCAGGCTTGTCCCACAGCTCCAGTTCCACGGTAAAAACGCGCAGTATAGAAAGGAAGCAATGTGGTGTAGTCTACGAGCAAACGCGCACTGAAATCCGCAATAAAATTACCTGCAGGCTAGTTATCCTCAAGGCTATACTGCCGCTGGTACTAGAGAACCGATTTTCATTTAGAGTTTTGCTTGTTCAGATGATTGCACAAAGCGTACAAGCAGCACTAAAGAGGGATGTAAATTTTCGAAGCCAATGAAAGAAAAGACCATCAATTTCCAGTGTTGTGTACATTTTCCGTATGGAGTTAGTTTAATATAGACATAAAAAGAACTGTTTTGCAAGATAGATAGAAGCGGAGTAAAAGATATGACATTATAAACTGTGCGTTGTAGGCTGTGAATCCTAATCTTTTGACAGAATGAATAAAACGCGTGAACCGCAAACACCGCGAACATTCCTAATTGCAAACACAGCGCGGGCACAGGCGGTTGGATTCTGAGGGATGGTATCAAAGGCGGCAAAGCAGCAAGGCAAATAATACTGTTAAGCTAAATCCGTGAGAAGTGTCAGAACGAACCCACGCGCACAAAGCTTACTTCATAAACAAGATTACCTGCCTTAGGCTACGAGACCGCGTGTGGAAATGATATTTACTCTGCTTGCCCGTGTTACCAAGGTGCTGGTGCTTGGCGGCCGCGCCTCTGCCCTCCGCGGCCGGCGCCTCGCCCGACCCTCTCTGCCGCCTTCCCTCCGCCGGTCCATTTTTAGCCAGGGCGAAGGAAAATGGGATAAATAAATAAGTGCTTTAGTGAAGCAAGAGATAAAATTTTGAAAAATGTGTGCTGGCTGATGCATTCGCCACGAGTTAACGTTGATAGGTTCATTAGTTATTGATGTTGGTGGGACTGAATTTTTCAGCGGGGCGACGATGTTGCTAGCGTTGGGTAGGACTGTCAGTGTTCCGATGCTATTTATAGATATCTTTAGAATCTTATTTTGTTATATCTTCTTGCTAATAATACTTACATGTCTCGCCCGATGCCTAGTATCGATAAAGTCAACAGACAGACTTACAGGTCTATCCGTCTCGCTCGCATTTCCTCTGTGCAAAAATCCTTTGGCGATTGTCAGTCATCCCAGCCCACTTGCGCTCCCCTTGAATTTCTGCGAGTTTTCTGTGGGTGCCTTAGACAGTTATGAATTATCCCTGTGTAAAGATCAGAATGCTATCATTAATCTTGTCTTGTGTGCTCCGTCTGTTTGCTCTATAAGAATCGATAGATGGAGTTTGGGAGATGGAAGGGGATGGGCTTCCTCACCCTCCCCCTGCTACTCCCCCGGGCCCACTCCCCTCTCCCGCTCCCCTCTCCCCCTCCCCCGGGTGGTTTCCCTTCGGTTTATGTAATTAGTATCACGTTTGGAATGGAATATGTGCGCCTTCGCTGCGGCCGGGTTTCGTTGTTTGATTTCTACATAGAGAGCACTTAGGCCACGGGGGAGAGAAGCGGGAGGATTTAGAAGAATGGGGATTTTCTGCTGTGGGAAAAGGTCGAAATAGTTGTGTCTGTGTCCAAAAAGTAATGACATTTAAGTAACCCGAAAACAGAAAAAAATATAGGTCGTGGAAAAAAATTAATTGCTTGACGCTTTTTCATGTCCCCCCCTCCCAAAAATGGTTGTATGCTCCCTCCGAAAAGAACACAAATAATCCTACTAGGATAATACTCGCCTGTTTAAAAAATAGCAATATAGCTTGACACGGCAACAGACACTTGGCTGAAAAGAATACAGCCAAGCAAAGCATTCATTCATCCCCCGAAAGACCTAGACGATTAGAGTATATAATAGCTTACATTTTCCTTCTTGTTTTTTTTCCTTCTCGAAAACAAACTACAAGATTAAAAGGCAAAAAGAGAGAAAAAAGAATGGCGTCGAAAAGACAGTCCGGAATACACAAACACTTCCTGATTTTATTTTTATTCATTTTTATTTTCCATTATGATTTCTCTTTTTTTGCGTGCTTGTTTGTATGCAATTTTTAATCTGAGATATAAAAATAATCCTTAAAAAAAAAAATCGGGACATATTCAACTGGCGTGATGAGCCCCGAGCAAAGGTTGCCGCTCCCGCACGTCCAATTTTTGTTGGGACGAGGAAGCCTGTTTGCACCTGCTTCCTCTCGCCGGCTGATAGGACCCCGTCAGGCGAAGGTTTGTGGGTCATGGTTAGCTATTTGTGCTGAGGGAGGGAGAGGGAGAAGGAGGGAGGGGGAGAAGAGTGGGGGGATGACTGAGAGGGAGAGAGAGAGAGGGGGGGGGGGATGACTGAGAGTAGAGGAGAGAGAGAGGGAGGGAGGGCGAGAAAGAGGGGGGGAGGGAGGGCGAGAGAGGGTGGGAGGGAGGACGAGAGAGAGGAGGGCGAGGGAGGGAGGGAGGGCGAGAGAGGGAGGGAGGGAGGGGAGGAGGGGAGGGAGGGAGGGAGGGAGGGAGGGCGAGAGAGGGAGGGAGGGAGGCGAGAGAGGGAGGGAGGGAGGGCGAGAGAGGGAGGGAGGGAGGGCGAGAGAGGAGGGAGGGAGGGCGAGAGGGAGGGAGGGAGGGAGAGAGGAGAGAGGGAGGGAGAGAGGGAAGGAGAGAGAGAGAAGGAGAGAGAGAGAGAGAGATAGGACAAAGAAATGAGAAAGACAAAAAGGAGAAGATAGAAAAAGAGAAGAGAAAGAGGGGAGAGGGAGAAGTGAATAAGAAGAGAGAGAGAGTATACCGATAATGAAAAAAGCATAACAGGGAATTTCCATCCCGAATCTTAAAAAAATACAGAGCCATCAGTATGTGACAGCAGCAAAATGTTCCCGGACCGGCCAGTCGCTCTCCTGAATGAAAAACCGGAACCTGATGGTATTAATCGCATCAAAAATTCTTTCATTCGCTGTTCGGAAATCATCTAAAACTTAACCTGCTTCATTCTCAACATTATAAAAGAGAAAAAAGGATAGAAAGAAAAAAATGAAAGAGAGAAAAAAAAGAGAGGGATAATAATTGTCAGTCATGCAATATCGCGTTAGTCTCACTTGTTGAAGTGATTTTTTTTTTTTTTTTTTTTTTTTTTTTTTTTTTTCATGTCGAGGTGGGTTTCTCCGGCGCACGGCATGATCGTCTCGTTCTTGGCCCGACGGAGCATGCGGTCGAGGATGGGGGGGGGGGGGGGGGGCGTGGTGGAGAACGTTTTTTGATTCTTAAAGGGATTAAATGCATTACGTTATTGATTTTACGGTGAGTCGATGGCGTGTTAGTTTATTTTGATATGCATTGATGGATACACGTTTTGGGTTGTGTCTTTCGCGGATCTGTAGGAAGGTTTAGGCTGTATTGTTCTTCAGGGAATGCAGTGAGGAAGCATGTCTACGAGCAGGGTGAAGACATGTAGCGTTCCTGCGTGCGAAGTTGCAAGCGGCACACGTAAAGCAAAATAGTCCCGCCCCAATGGAATAAAAAAGTTCCCTGTACAAACCCTAACGTGAGGATTTAGTCCCCTTGCTCTTTCTCTTACTTCCCCTCTTCTCTTCTCTCCTCTCTCTCTCTCTCTCTCTCTCTCTCTCTCTCTCTCTCTCTCTCTCTCTCTCCTCTCTCTCTCTCTCTCTCTCTCTCTCTCTCTCTCTCTCTCTCTCTCTCTCTCTCTCTCTCTCTCTCTCTCTCTCTCTCTCTTCGAATCCTTTTCTTTCTCTTCGTTTCTTTCTAACCCTCGCTCCTCTGATTTCTCCCCCGTCAACCTCTTTCACTTTTTCCCCTCTCCCCCCCCTCTCTCTCTCCTCTGCCCCATCGAACTCTCATTCTCTCCCCTCTCTCTCTCTCTACTCCGTCCCCTTTGTTCCTCTATACCTCACGTACGCTCCCCCTTTTTCCCGCTCTCCCTGCGTCTCCCATGTTCCCTCGATCATCACTGTGCCAACACCGGCGCCAGAGGACACGATACTATAATCTGATTGAACGTCAACAATTAGATTAGTCGGATGATTGTTGTCGGTGCGCCGTCGGGACTGGTTTGATCCACCGCCCCGACACCGACTATCTACGTGTCGGATGATGGCCATTTGTTTAAGGGCTGTGTTTGCCGGGATGGTTGCTGCGTGGGGAGAGGGGTTGGGGAGGAGGGGAGGGAGGGATAAGGGAGAAGCTGGGAGAGGGGAATGGTGGGGAAGGTGTAAAGGATGGGAGAAGAGGAGGGAAAGGGGGAGGGATGGGGGATGGGAGAGGGGGAAAGAGGGGAATGGGAGTAGGGGACGGGATGGGAAATGGGGAGAGGGGGAAAGATAGGGAATTGGAGAGGGAAGGGATGGGGAATGGGAGAAGGGGAAAGGTGGAAAATTGAGAGGGAAGGATGGGGAATGGGAGAGGGGGAAAGAGGAGAAATGGAGTAGGAAGGGATGGGGAATGGGAGAGGGGGAAAGGGTAGGGAATGGGAGAGTGTGAGAGGGGCTGGTATAAAACAAGGAATTACTTGGTAGGAAGAGGGAAAGGAGGGAGGGAGAGAGGAGAGCTGAAAAAAGGTGGGAGGGAGAAGGAAGGAGGAGAGGGGGCAGAGGGAGAAGAGAGGAGACAAAGATCTGAAGGGGTTAGTGGAATGGGGGAGATAAGATGAGTGGGTGAAGAAAACGGGAAGATTGGGCAGGTAGAGGGGGAAGGGAGGTGAGGGAGGGGAACACGGGGTTGGTAGTTGAGATAGGGGGAGGTAGACCAGGTAGGAGGGGGAGGAGATAATCTAGGTAAGTAAGAAAGTGAGAAGATAGGGTGATAAGAGCGAAGAGCTGGCTAAATTGGGAAGATAAATAGGTAAATATAGAAGAGGAGAAAAAAAGTATAGGCAAGTGATGAAAAGGGGAAAATTATATAGTTGAGTGAGGAAAAAGGAAAAAAAAGGTATATGTAAGTGGGGAATAGAGGATAAGGGTATAGGTAAGTGGAGAAAAGAGGAAACAAGGTATAGAGAAGTGGGAAAAGGGGGAAAACGTATAGGTAAGTGGGAAAGAGGGAAAAAAAACGGATAGGTAAGTGGGGAAAGGGGGAAACACGTATAGGTAAGTGGGGAAAAGGAGAAAAACGTTAAGCTAAGTAGGGAAAAGAGGAAGATTGAGTGGCTAGATGGGGAAGGGGTGAGGAAGAGCGTGCGTGGAGGAGGTGGCGTCTGACTCATTCATTTCGCAGCGTTTGTGGCCTCCACCCCCCACCACCCCCTCTACCCCCACCCCCACTCCCCCACCTCCCACCGTCGCTGCATTTAAATCGGACTGTCGGGCTCTCGTGGCGTCCGCATAACTTCACTCAGGAGACGCACCGACATCGTTTGACTCTAATGGCTGACATCAACTTTTTTCTCTCTTTCCTTTTTATCCTTTTTCTTCTCTTGCCCATTTGTATATGTATTTTTTACCACTTCTACGGTTAGAAAAAAGGACCGATGAGGATTATCTGCTCTGTGTTTTACGGCACCCGGAGCGCGCACCGGGTCCTATTCAAATGTTTTTGGAATGTTTGATTTGTAGTCTCTCGACACACACACACACTTCTCTCTCTCTCTCTCTCTCTCTCTCTCTCTCTCTCTCTCCTCTCTCTCTCTCTCTCTCTCTCTCTCTCTCTCTCTCTCTCTCTCTCTCTCTCTCTCTCTCTCTCTCTCTCTCTCTCTCGTCGTACCACTACTTCCCTGCTCTTCCCCCTTTCTTCCCTTCCCCGTCCCTCTTCTTCCATTCCCTCCTCTTCTCTCACATTCCCCTATTCCTGATCCTTCCCTCTCCCCATTTTCTTTAAGTGCCCTCCTCGTCTCCGTCCTCTAGACGAATCAGCGACACAATCCCTTATCGAGATTAGGGTCTCCGTCACTCGCCCTAAGTAAGCACTAAGCCTCATCAAAGCGATCGCAGGGATGCCACGGGGAGTTGAGAGGAGGGGTTGCAGACTCGCCTTAGAGAATTATCGCAAATTCAGAGAATTGTTGGGAAATCGCTTGAGAGAATTTCTGCAAAATCGCCTGAGAGAATTGTGGCAAAATCACGTGAGAGAATTGTTGGAAAGTCACCCGAGAGAATTATTGGAAAATCACCTGAGAGAATTGTTACAAAATCACCCGAGATAATTTTTGCAAAATCACCTGAGAACTGTTGCAATCACATTAAAGAATTATTTTGAAATCACTTGAGATGATTATTGCAAAATCACCTGAGAAAATTATTGGAATACCCCTGAGAGCATTGTTGTGAATTCACCTGAGAAAAAGGGTATTCCAAACTCACCTGAGAGAATTATTGCAAAACCACCTGAGACAGTTATTGCAAACTCACTTTGAGAGAATTATTGCACAATCTACTTGCTCGATTGCAAGCGATTCCGGTGGCGTGGAGCGAGTTGCATATCTCAGTGCGTGTGGATTCTCGTGAAAGCTTAAATTACGTTATTAAAGTGAGTACTGTGCGGATCACTCATTCAGGTACGGTGTGAGTTTGTAAGGGGGGAGAAAGCTTATTCGAGCCTTCGTGAGTGCGTGGATGAGTAAGAGAAAGAGAGAGAGAGAGAGGAGGGAGGAGAGAAAAGAGGAAGGGAGTGAGAGGGGGAGAGAGAGAGAAGGATGGAGAGAGAGCCAGAGAGACCGACAGACAGACCGACCGACCGACGGAGAGGAGAGAGAAGGATAGAGAGAGAGAGAGCATGTACGTAATATCTACATGTAAGTCCATGTGTGCTCGTGTGTACCTGGAAGTTTAGCACGTCGGCACACAGCGGCATTATCGCCATTTTCAAGTGATATCACGCGTGGAATAAATATGATATACACCGAGAGAATAACCGGGTTGCCGCGGCCGCTTTAGGGAAGATGTGCGAGGGTTGCCGGATGAGGGCGGAAAATTCGGTGCATGTCCACGCGCGGTGGGAGAGAGAGAGAGGAGGAAAGGAGGAGGAGGAAGAGTGGGGAGGAGAGAGAAAGAGAGAAAGAGGGGAGGGAAGAAAAGGAGATGGACAAGGAGAGACGAGCAATGAGAAGAAAGGAACAGATTATGCATATCAAATAATAATCATGAGGATGATAATTGTATTAACAAAAATGACATTAACAGTGATGACAATGATAATGATGGCACAGATAGAATTATGATAATAATCCCCCTATTTATTCCGCCGATGAAACGACCTGTTGTTTTCCAATCGAGATCGCGTTCGCAAGCGCCATTAAGCAGGTGACGCGTAACGCAGCCTACGTCAGATTATCATCGTCTTTACGGCATCCTAACGATCTTTATTGCCGTGGAAATGCAGCCCCGAGACACACTGCAGATGTTGTCCATCGTCCAGGGTACACGGAGTCTTCCCTCCCCACGGCCGGCGCACCTGGGCCTGTGTTGGGGCTTTCTCAGGTACGGAACGAGACGCAGAAACTTCCATCTTTATTTAGTGTAGGAGGGGGGGTAGGGGGAAGGGAAAAGGGGGATTTTGGTGGGTCTATGATTTCGGAATGCTGTGTTGTGGTGTTTTTTATTATTTTATTTTTTGGTCGCTTTTTCCTTTTATCATTATTATTATTATTTTCTTCTGAGGTGGATTGGTTGCGTTTGTATTATTATGTGTCGTCCAGAATTGGTTATTCCTTTGGTTCAGTTTAGGTTAAGCGGATCGAGAGAAGTTTAGAAATCTTTTTCTTAACATCCCCTACTTTATCCTCATTTTCACTCGTGAAAGGCAGAGTAAACACACAACTTTACTCATTAATGTGCAGCCTTTATGGTCGAGGGTGAGGATGAGGGGGCGGGGAAGAGGAGAAAAGAAGAGAGGGAGAGGGAAAGAGAGAGATAGAGAAAGAGAAGAGAAAAAATAGGAGAATAGAGAAAATGAGCTCGAGACAGAGAAGAATACAGAAAAGAGATAGAAAGAAGAAAACAGACAGACACTGCCACGAGGAGAACCCATCCCAGGGAGAGGGCGCCCTCCCTGCGGCCCAGATCTAAAGCGCTGCCACCCCGTATAGACTTGCCTTCACCCCGCCCTGCGAATTGAGCCGTCGGCGCAGCGTGGGCGTTTAGCGCTTGGCAACTTTAATCAGCAGATTCTGAATAATTACTAATATGAGCTTGTTAAGATTTCCATTTTTATATTTTGTTGGTTGCTATTGTTATTATTATTATTGTGTTTATCTATCATGATTTTGGTGTTAATGATTATTATCATGATGATAATTATTCTTGTTATATTATTATTACTTTTTATTATTGTTTTTGTTGTCATTTTATTAGTATTGTTGCTGTTGATGCTATATATTGCTTTAATTCATTTTTACAAACTATACGTTATCTGTTTCTTTATTCCGATTTTTTTTATGAGAGAACCTCCAGTAACATACACAGAGACGAACACAAATATAACACACACACGAGCACCATTATGCGAAACCGGAATTACAAATGGCCTTAAAGCTTTGCATTCCGTCGCTATGCTTGAATTACACTCCTTGGTTCCCTTCTGTGGGCATTAACAGTGGCCGTAGATCTTGCACGGCGGGGATGCAGTGGCAGAACGGATTAGTACGGGTACGTGGGGGAGGGGAGAGGGGGGGCGATCAGCTGATGATGGTTTGGCGGTGGTGGTCTGTCTGTCGGTGAGGACTCTTGTTTCAGTCTGTGGTCGAGTGGTGGAGTCTGTTTTGGTCTTTGTGGTTGTTTTTCTATTATGTCTATTTATTTGTTTATTAATTTTATCAGTTATATATACATATATATATGATATATATATTTACATATTTATATCTCTCTCTCTCTCTCTCTCTCTCTCTCTCTCTCTCTCTCTCTCTCTCTCTCTCTCTCTCTCTCTCTCTCTCTCTCTCTCTCTCTCTCTCTCTCTCTCTCAATCACGTGGAAATATTTCCACACATAGCTAGGGCGTATTTCCTCGAGGCTATTGATCGGAATATCCAAAAATAATTCTTAAAATTTCAGTCATTTCCATCTGCCTGTTCAAATTATCCTCTCCGAGTTCTACCTCATTCTAGTTATACGGAATTTGGGATTATTTTTTCGCGTATTCACTCATAAACGCACTTTTTTCACAGTTCCATCGCTTTTCACAAAATGGCCTTCATAAATCCCTTTTTTAAATGGAAATCCGACTCTATGATCTCCTCTCTGCAGCGGGTACCGTTCACTTTCAAAACCGATTTTGCATCTGTGCAATGAACGAGCGCGCGTCGCCATGGCAACGGCGTCGCGGTCAACTCGCCAGGTGACATCACGTCCCGGAGATCGAGTCTGAATATGTTTAACGGCAGGTGATTATGAACTAACCTCCTTCGGGGATTTATCCGATGCGCACAATATTTCGCCGCGAGTAAACATCCTCATGCATACTAATGGCGCCTTACGTCTTCATCGCGGCGGCCGATGGTATCAGTCTTGCTCAGATCACTTGGCGTTTTCTCTCTCTCTCTCTCTCTCTCTCTCTCTCTCTCTCTCTCTCTCTCTCTCTCTCTCTCTCTCTCGCTCTCTCCTCTCTCTCTCTCTCTCTCTCTCTCTCTTCTCTCTCTCTCTCTCTCGCTCTCTCTCTCTCTCTCTCTCTCTCTCCTCTCCTCTCTCTCTCTCTCTCTCTCTCTCTCTCTCTCTCTCTCTCTCTCTCTCTCTCTCTCTCTCTCTCTCTCTCTCTCTCTCTCTCTCTCTTTCTCCTTCCCCTTTTCTCTCAGCTTCTGTTTCTGTCCCTCCCTTCCTCTCTCGCTTCCAGTCTCCTTCCCTCCATATCCTTTTCGCTATAGACGGAAAGGGAATCTGATTGAGAGCGCGTCCTCTCCCGACCTGCGAGGGACGCCAGGGAGGAGGTGTCCTACTTATCGCTGTCGGTGATGAAAGGGCGGCTCTGGCGATGAATGCTGTGTTCATCGGATGGATTCGGAAAAGCGGAGCCTATTCTTTCGGATAATGCAGGGCTGCTGGCACTCCGCGCTGACATTTAATTAGTGTGAGTAACAGCGTATTGGCCAGCATCTGACATCCGGAGGACCCCCGGGCCATTGTCGCATCGCCCGAGCCTCGCCCGGTACTCTCCAGGTGGCGCGGCGGCTCGGTCTTCCATCAGGCTAATCACACGTGCCCCGCGGCCGCGCAATTACCGCCGGCGGAGAGCGGCGTGATGGAAATGGCTGCTGGAGTCCGCCTGTGCGCCCCCGCCGTCCCCGCGTGATCGTTGGGAGTGCGGGGGCTTGGAGCGAAGAGGCGCTGCTGCTGGACTCATTTGCAGAACGCGATTATCAAAATGGAGTTGGAGGACGAATGTCTGATTAAAGAGGAATGAATCTTCATAAAGTTCTCTTTATCTGGATATCCAGGACTGTCGTAAGATCTCTGGAGGACGTGTTGGTGTACGTTTACTCATAAAACATAGAATCCAGTTTTTCTAGTACTTCGAGTACATGTGCTGTATTACTAAGTAATGTAATTGTTACATGGAAATACTGCACAAGCAAGAGGATGCACATAATGCTGGAATTGTAATGGTGCGCACTGAAAATTAGGGTATGAACGGGTCTTAATTTCTAATTGGAATACACACTACAAATTAGAAATGGTTAATCATTGATGTCATCTTGAATTATCCTTTTTATAACCCATATTGTTGTTTTCATGCATGTGTATGGTTTTTGAAATGTCAAATGGATTTACATGGTATCGGTGCCTAAAGAAAAGTAAGAATTACTTGTTGCTATGTGAAGAACAGACGTAACGGAGAAAGAGAAAAACGTGTCGTGATACAGCCGAGACATTGGTAATTCAGGAATCATTAAGAGAACTGTCCGTAGTCAGTAGCCTGAAGTTCAGCAAACGTGAGAAAGGCCATATCAAGAATAAACGGAACCTCAAGGAACAGTAACCTATATCCATCAAAAGGAGAGAAACAATATAAATTATTTTGTAAAAGAAGAGAAAGCATAGCCATATTGATAGAATAACAATAATAGCTAATGCAGAAAAATATTATAACGATGTTATAGGAGATAGGAAAGTGAAATGTCATAACTGGCAATAAATGTTTGTCGCGTGTAAAATAGAATTAACGTAATACGATTTATTACGTATCGTAACTTAACTTGCGACGCCTTAGAATCTTTTAGCATCCAAGGCAACAGTAATTTAGGCATCACCAAGAGACCTGTCAGCAGTCCATAGCAAGAAACTCAACACCGCACAAACCGCCCGCATAGAAAGTAACAGGGAGCAACAGCGTGTGTACCTTAAGAGCAGAAGAGCAGGGACGTAAGAGTGACGCAGAAGCAGCGGTAAGAGGAGGAGGAGGAGGCGGTGTAATGTGCCACGAGGCCGCGGCGGCGTATTGATTGATATTCCTCTTTAACCTCTGGGTCACACTGGTTGCCGAGGGTTTGTATTGACGGGCGCGTCCTACCTTCCTCACTTAATATTGATCTAAATAATATCACTGCATTTATTCAGCGTGAAGGGTCGCCCTCCCTCCCGCCTCGTTTCCTCCCAAGCCTAACGCACGAGACTCGAGCCACACAGCCTTCATAGGTCCTGACGTGGGTATGAATAAGTGAATGGACCTCTGCATGGGTTTGTAAAAGGCGAAGTCCTCGGTATGCGAGTCCCATGGCTGTCTTGCTGCAGCGGCATCAAATTTTCATGGATATCGTGAGTAAATCTACTTTGCATGCTTGTGCAGCGGTCCAAAAACGCCGGGCGGACGTGAAGCTCTTGGCGTGATTGTGATCAATACCCAACACCAAATGTATGACGTGATGTTTACATTTTTATGCAGAGGAAGAGTGAGCAGCTGTCACTTCTTCTATTTCTGGCTTCAATTAAAGAGATTAAGCGAAGAAGAGGGAGAAAGGGAAAAATATGCTTTATTGTTGTTTGATTCCGAGTATTTAAGCTACTGTATTTTTGATTGGGTATTATATATATAGTTTTGAGATCAAAAGAAAAACGAAAAGGATAAAGGGCTTAATGGAGAGAACAAGAGAAAAGGAGAGGGAAACAAAATGAAAGAGAAGTGAAGAAAAAAAAAATAACATAACGAATAGGGAGAGAGAGAGGGAAACGATCAGAAAATAGAAAACGAGGAAAATGGTAGGATAGGGACGAAGTAAACAGATCAAAAAGATAGCATAAGGTACAAAAATACTGGAAGACAATTTGAAAAAAGCGAGCAGAGAGAGAGAAAGAAAGAGGGAGGGAGAGGGAGAGGGTAGACAATTTAAAAAAGAGAGAGAGAGAGAGAGAGAGAAGAGAGAAGAGAGAGAGAGAGAGAGAGAGAGAGAGAGAGAGAGAGAGAGAGAGAGAGAGAGAAGAAGAGAAAAGAAGGAAAGAAAGAGGAGGGAAGGAGGGAAGGAGGAAAGAGAGACACAGACAGACAGAATGGCAGACAGACAGACAGAGAGACACAGAGACAGATAAAAATAGAACGAGAAAAAATGGAAGGAGCGAGGTGTAGGAGCCGCGAGGAACGCCATGATTCACTCACTGCCTGGAGAACCAATTGCCTTAACGACGTCACTGAACTAACAACTCCTGGCAACCGCTCCCGCACAGTCCAATTTAGAAGTTAACAGAACGAGACCTAATTTAAACATCTGGAGCTTCGGAAACAATACTAAATGTCAAATGCGTGGAAGACAGTATGATCGGTATGTGTGTGTATGTATATATTTATAAATGTGTGTGTGTTGTGTGTGTGTGTGTGTGTGTGTGTGTGTGTGTGTGTGTGTGTGTGTGTGTGTGTGTGTGTGTGTGTGTGTGTGTGCGCGCGCGTGTGCATTTGTATATAATCATGCACATACGTACATACCTTCATACATGCATACATACAAACACACAAACATATATATATATATATATATATATATATATATATATATATATATATAATATATATATATAAGTGCACACACACACACACACACACACACACACACACACACACACACACACACACACACACACACACACACACACACACACACACACACACACAATTAGGTGAATGAAAGTTAGGACGCTGTTGTTCCTAGAAGGTAGTGTCAGATACATATTAGGGTTAGGCCTAAGGACGAGCGTGAGGGAAGGGTAAATGAGGCCGAGGATTTAAGGGCAAGGGGGAGGTCGAAGGCAAGCGTGATGAAAGAGTGAGGTCCGATTCAGAGTGAGGAGAAAGGAAAACATTTAGCTTGAAGCGAGAAATTTAGGAAATTCTTAAAATTGATGCCAATGTCGAAAGAAAATCGGAGTTAAGCGTGAGGGCGAGAGTACCGGCTTGGTTCAGAGTGAGCGAAGGGGTTAGAAGTTTTAAGAGTCCAGCGTGAGAGCATAGAAAATGCTACGGCTTGGAGGTTGCTGGAGAAGGTGCGGCGTAAAGTTTGGCGGCGGAGGTGTGGCGAGAAACTTGATAAAGAAAGTGCGACTTGGAGCTTAGCCTGAAGATGTGGTTTGAACTGTTGTGTGAGAAGTAGGATTTGAACCTGGTTTTAAAAGCGTGGGCTTTTTTCGTGGTTTCGTAGGTTTCATCTTTAAATTGAACCTTCACTATAAGGCTAGCATGTGTGAGATCTGATGTAGGTTTTAGGCAAAGAGGGAACGCGTAAGCAAGTTAGTTGATGGATATTTTTGTCTTTTTTTTCTTTTTTTCTTCTTCTCTCTTCTAATAACCATATTATATTTTTTTACTAACGAATATGTTGGCTCTACTAAACTCAAGAATCTATTAAATAGAGTCCAGGTTGATAAAGAAGGAAATGCTGTAGCGACAATCCTGTCGTTTGCTGACCCTTAAGGGATACTTGTACTCCTGAAGGTGAAAGGAGCACCGTATACTCAAGTGGTTTGTTTTGGTTTAATTAGTTTCCTTAAACAGTATAATCCCCGTTATGAGATTGCTACACATCGTGTCCCCTTTATTCAGCCCATCAGTATACATGAGCATCATCAAAGTAGTTCTGATTCCTCCAACACAAGTCGTAGTAACACAAACAGTTCATTAACTGTACTCCACACACCATCACATCGCTATGATGCAGTATTGACGGTATAGCACAGTCTAGCAACAGTACAGCAAACATCACGGTATTGACGCTTCCTCCCAGCTCGCAGCGAAACTACTGAGTCTTATTTTCCCTGCGCCGCTGGCCATTCGTGTGACGGCATATATTAATGTAGTTACGGCTTGGCCATTATCAAGTTGCGTAAATTGCGTAAATGTGCGGGATCTGGCCAGCGGGCTCTCCTCGTGCCACTCGGTGGAGGGGATGCTGCAGACTGGGATGTGCTGTGATGATGGGCATGTGGGAGGGGTATGATGTGGTGAGAGGGATGAGACGTGTTTGTAGGGGTGATAATGTGGAAGGATGGGGTTGCTTTGTTGCCCATGTTTGTTGCGGTTACATATATTGGGATATTTATGGCTGTTAGTTTTTGTAGCGTTGGAAAGAGGGGAAAGGGAATTGCACCGGAGAGATAATTGGAATGTGTGAAAGCATCGCGCAGAAGTCAAATCACGAGTCTCACTTTCCGGTGACTAGAAACCCGAGAAGTTAAACAAGGGTTATCGCAAGAGCAAACAGGAGAGCAACAGCACAGCAAAGGACGAGCAAGTAAAACAAACAGTGCAGGTGTGGCCCCGTCGGAGGCACCCAGGGTGGAGGTAGGATGGCACACAAGCAGGAAGACCCACATTACTGCCACTTACTCTGACCATCCCAGCCAGCATCCTCACTCTTCCACCGCCACGCTTTACTCTGCCACCTCTCGTCGCGCCCACCGTCACCATCCCCTACTCAGCTTTAATCCTAGCATGCTCAAGTATCATTCAGAGGCTCGCTCTGACCCTCGCTGTGTTATTTCGAATGTAGGTTTGAATCGGGTGTTATTTCTTTAAATTCAAGGGGCAGCACTATCAGTTTCTTTATAACCGTTTTTTTAACCGACTTAACCGTCTCTGTCGCCACGTACCCGTTCTTCGCGCTTCCTCTTCTCGGCATCATTAGTCTTAGCTGGTCTTGTTTGGATTAAGGTTTATAGCTAATGAGCTTACGCCGCTTCGCTTCGTCTCCCTCCGTATCCCCTATTGCTCACTCTGCTTCAATTAGTCCACCTAGACACTCCACGCTTTCCTTCTCTCGTTGTCATATGGGGCTTCCTTCCAACCACACCATCTTTTAAATTTCTTTAGCAACTTTTTATCTATTTTCTCAAGTAACCGTCTCTTACCATCATACTCATTCCTCTTTATTCAACATTCACCCAGCAGCAGTAGCAGCTCCCAGCTTGCCTTCAAAAGGATCCAAAATAACTTTTAGAATTGTCAGGGCGACGTACTTAATGATATCTTTCACAAGGTTTGAGTAGCTTAACTTGCACGAGAGGGTAATACAGGCATCTTCATACGACACGGAAAGCAACCAAAGTGTCACGCACTTGATGTATTCATAATTTTGAGGAACACGGAGCTGGGACTTAACGGTTTCGCAGCAGACAGATATAGACCTTAGCAGTAGCATGTGTGATGGAAAATTGATGTTAGCATTTGTGGTATTCTTTTATGGAGCATATGCTGGCTTTTCACATAGCTGTAGGTCGAGCATTATGCCACTGATAATGCAAGCGTTGTGGTCGGGATTGCTACACAATGTGGCCTTTAGTCATGTAGTAGATTTTGTAGTTGTCATTCTGCAGGTGATGACTGATAATGCCCATTGTGGAGTCTATTGGCTATTGTGGCAAGTAATAGACATCACAGGTGGCAGCAGTTTGATGCAGTTGTGAAGTTTACAGCAGTGTTATGGTGTGTATTGTCCAGCGAAGGGTGCAGGTGGTGGGGATGGCTCTGCCGCTGAATGCAAGTACACAGGGTTATGATGATGGATGTCGGGGAAGGCGCCACCGACGTTACGTGCGGGCGGCTAAAATAACAGCAGGCAACATCCCAGGCTGACTCGCCCACTCCCTTCGCTGACACCCTCGCGCATACCGGCGCAACGCCCACTGCTTGTGCGCCATAAACACAAGTTAAATCTATTTAAGGCAAGTCTCAGGCCTCATGCTTTTACTGTTGTGCAAGACAACACCTGTGGTCTTGGGTAGCACGCACTTCATAAATTTCAGCCACATCGGATACGTCTTGCTTCTCCCACTTTGAATTCACTCCGTACTTCACACATTTTCCTCTCACGCGATAATTCACCTTAAAGCGCAGACAAGGCCAGTCTTTTCCAGTTCATTATCTTGAAAGCAGTTTCAGCCGCAACTATTGTTTTGTTTTCTCCGAGTCCGTTAAATGGGGCACATAAAAGTCAGTATATCATTGCTGAATGTTGAGTTGAAAATTATTGCCAAGAGGAAGAAAGGAAGAGGAAAGAGAAGCAGGGATGTCCACTGATGTTAGGAAAATATTAGAACTCGAGGTAAAGGTCAGAGGAAGAGCGTCCAACATATCACTGTCGCTGAGGTGACAGATTTGTTTTCAGCTTATGAACAATGAAAGAGATAAGGGGAGAAACTTGTTTTTTGGTGTTCATGACGTCCATTTCTATAGATATAAAATGGAATTTCAGATATTACTTATACCAGTAGAATATATACAAGGTCTGAATTTGCTCAGATACATTAATAATATACAATGTTTAGATTTGTTCAGATATATGAACAATGTACATGGTATGAAAACTTCAGATTCATAAGTGTTATGCTGTAAATACCCAAGATACAATATCACACCAGTCTCTTCGTGTTTGTTCTTCCAGACGAATGTCCGAGGCAAATTGATGTGTTCTTGAGGTGTATAAATGAAGAGGGCGGGAGAATGCAAATTACAGAAAGTGCGAAACTGAAAGAAAACAAAAGCAGAATAAAATTGCGCGTGCGTGCATGCGGTTATGCAAAGGTTAACGAGGGAAAAAATGTATTTCGGGGGAACAACGCAAAGCAGAAATCAGTTACATGGGGGATGGATGCAAGCTGAAATTAATAACCGGGGTCGGTGCCACATAGATATACATATATTTCAAGGGTGCGGGGAACCGGGCAGATATCCATCCCTACGGGGGGGGGGGTCAAGCCGAAACATTTCTTTCTTTTTTTAATAACTGGTCCTTTTGAAATGATAAAAAAACGTGAACTTTTATGTATGGGCCACAATATTTGGGGGTCTGGTGAAGTACTGACAAAAAATCGTGGGAAAGAATGTAATACTGTTCCATTTGTTGTACTGGTAACAGCAACATTGTAAAAGCCCGTGATTTGGGAGGAAGCGGGAAGTTTTGTAATAAAAAAATACCTAACTGCTTCCGTTGTGGACGACAAGGACACGACAGGACCATTATCAATCTGACTACCGGAACATTTTCAGGTAATTCGAGTCATTGAGGGGAAGGAACTCATGCCATTGTCAAGTGTCACACCGTGTCAGAATATCTGCTTCACATCAGCTGAAAGAAGTTTGCATATTATCCGCCTCCCTCCTTCCCTCCCCCGCTTCGTGCCATCCGCGGTCACGGTATCGAGGGGAAAAAGTGGCCCTCGCTCGTTTTCTTCCTCCCCTCCGTCGCCCTCTTCCCCTCGCGCAGTGTGTTCCATCACCAAGGCGAGAAGGGGTAACGACGCCTGGTCCTAATTGTCGCTGGATTATGCCGGCGCAACTGGGGCGGCGGCAATTAGCTGGTCTGGTCCGGCGCGATGGGGTGTCGCCCTTCAAAATCCTCTCCCTCCTCTTCCTCTTCTTCCTCTCTTCTTCCTCTTTTTTTCTTCTTTCACTCTTTTTTCTTCTTCCTCCTCCTCCTGCTCCTGCTCCTACTCTTCTTCTTCTCCCTCCTCCTCCTGCTTCTACTCTTCTTCTTCTTCCTCCTCTTCCTCCCCCTCCCCCTCCTCCTATCTCCTCCTCCCTCCCTCCTCCCCAGCCTTCCTTCCTCCTCGTCGCAAACATCATTAGCGTCGAAAGCGCGGCTGTAATGGTTCCAAAGACACTGATTCCCCTTTTCCGTTACCGTTGTTTGGGCAGGAGGCGCGTTCTTGTAAGCGCGAGGGGAGAGGGGAATACAGCATTGCTCTAGACTGCAGTTTTTTTTCTCACCTTCGGTTTACTGTTCTCTTGGTAGTTTTTTTCTGTTAGTCTGGTCGGTATTTGCATATTTTATCCTTTATTGTATATGGGTGTTTTAGATTCCCATATTTTGTTTATTTTGCTTTTGTTATGTTTTTCTTAATCGATATGAACAGAATCAATATCGCCATTATCGTTATTCATATTGCTGCCGTTGTTATTATTTTTTTGTCGTTATTGTTATTTTTATTGTTGTCGTTATTATTCATGTTCTTATTCTTGATCTTCTTACTATTATTAGTATTACTATTATTATTATTATTATTATTATTATTATTATTATTATTATTATTTTATTGTTTTAATCCTTATTATTAATATAATTAATATTTTATTGTTATCATTGTTATTATCATTATTATGATTATTATTACTGTTACCATTGTTGTTATTGTTAATATCATTATGTGGTTCATTGGACATCACAAGATATCCAGCTTAGGTTCCATAATTTCTGCATTATGTAAACAGAGGAATGTTTGACCATACGCGTATGTTCCTTTATGCAGCGCCATAGCAGCTTACCCTAATGCAGTTTCCATGCTATATTTTTTTGTCTTATTTTTTATTTATTTTTTTTTTTAATAGAAACAGCAACGCCCGCATCCCTTTCCCCTTTAATTACATTGGGTCATTTGCTTATAAATGATTTTGACAGACTATTTTGCCTTCCTTTTCCCACTCGCCTTTTCAACAGAGGGATTATATTTCGGACTGACACTCGGCTCTTTGCAATATATCGGAATATAAACAGTGATCGTTTTGGAGCGTTGGTGATTAACTTTTTAGTTGTGGATGATTTTTTTTCTTTTTTTGGGGGGGCTATATTTTTTGTTGATTTTCCTATTATTTGTTTTAAGACAGATGTTGTTGTCAGTATTTGTTTTTCCATTTTTATAGCGTTGGAATGATGACATTTATGACAAAATTTTGTAATTGGATAATGCCAATTTTTGTTTTGATTTTTACATAAGATATCATTGCACAGATCAGCTCTAAATGTGTATAACGTTAGTTTTTTCGCCATATTTTTTACATAAAATTATATACATGGCAACATAATCTTGCGTCACCTTTAGCATTTTGTAAGTTACACTTCTATGCCTTTAGTCGCTTCCCTCAAGTTATCAGTTTAATTATCTAACCAAAGCGACAGCGCCCCGAGAAACTGTTAATACAGAATGTATACTTTTTCACTCCTTAAAATGTTCATTATCTTGTCAGATGCAGGCAGACTGATAAGAAAATTCTTCCATATTCTTTATTTAATGTGTCTGTTGTTGCGTGTTTATTTGCGTATATATTTTTTCTCCTTTCTTTTTACTAGTTTCATCTCTTTTTTTTATTTTGTTTTCCTCCTTGGTCTTTCTTCACCGCGTTTACTTGGTTCACGTCTCGCCGTAACCTCTTTAAGACGCTGGGAGCTGTTCGTATAAGCGGATGAAAATCTTCCCGGTTCACTTCAGAGAGAGATTGACTGACACGGCGTTAATAATTCCATTTAGTTCTTAACAGGTTGTCGCCCATTTTCTCTTGCTTTATTCAATTCGGGTCTCTTTGGTTGTTTACTTACTCTCTCTCTCTCTCTCTCTCTCTTCTCTCTCTCTCTCTCTCTCTCTCTCTCTCTCTCTCTCTCTCTCTCTCTCTCTCTCTCTCTCTCTCTCTCTCTTCTCTCTTCTCCTCTCTCTCTCTCTCTCATTTCTCTCTCATTCTCTTTCTTATCTCTCTCTCTCTTCTCATTCTCATTCTCTCTCCATCTCTTTCTATATCTATCTATCTGTCTATCTTCTCTGCTTGCTTAATTTACCCGGTATTCGAAGTTGGTCCAAATTTCACCACGATTCGGACCGGCATATCATCCTTTTTTGCCATGCTCTTCTTCTCTGCCGTGTAATTTCCATTCCTTTCCACTGAACGAGGGCTAAAAAGGATCTATCAGTGCGTGGTTCTCTCCTTTTCGCCTCCTTCCTCTCCGCCTCCTCCTTCCTTCCTCCCGATCCCTCCTCCTCGCCTCCGCGCCCTCGCCATTATAGGATTCTCGCCCCCACGCCGAGGGAGCGCCGCATATTCGCCGCGTCCCGTCGGTGGCAGCAGCATTTGTCAGCGTTGTCAGTCGCAGGCGGCGTCCCGTGTCACGCCGCCGTCACCGCCAATTGTACCCGTGCAAATTACGGCCGCGTGATACAGACCTGTCCCGTCCCCGCGCGAAGCCCGCCGCGCTCCTCATCATCAGCGCCGCCGGAAACGTCCGCGACCAGACTCCGGACCCGAGGCCAGGGAGGGAGGCAGATACCCCCCACCCCCACCCGCCGGCCCTCGCCCGATCCCCTCACGGCTCCAGCCTCCTGCTCCTGCTCCTCCTCCTCCTGCTCGTCCTGCTTCTGCTGCTGCTCCTTTTCCTCCTCCTCCTCCTCCTCCTTCTTCTTCTCCTCGTTCCCATCCTCCATCGCATATTCCTGCATTAAAGTTGAGCCTCGCGTGAAAATAAACACGGGCGCGAGCATTGAGCATCAGCCACTTGTCAGGAGGAACTGCGGCCGCCAGTGTTTTCCGCGGGATAATCCCAGAATTCCATGCCGCTGCAAGGGCTATCCTCGCCTGCAGAGTGAACGCGGATAAAGCATCAGTGTTGACGCAAATATACTTATTTCTCGTGATGTCTGAGGTGAGTTCGAACATCATATATGTTATGTTATTTTTGTTATTACTGTTTTTTTATTATTATTATTATTATTATTATTATTATTATTATTATTATTATTATAATTGTTGTTGTTGTTGTTGTTGTTATTCTGTTGCCACAATGAGAGGGAGTTCATAATGTAAACAGGAAGTTTCCACGATGAAAAAGAACACTATGATGTAATGGAGGCTGGAGTCCATCATAATCCCCATTTAAAGTAAATGCCTTCCGGAAATATTCTAAAATTGACTTTAATGCGATTAACCCGACCGTGAGAGAAACGAAATAAAATTTACGTGTTTTTTCTACCTTTCTCTTTATTTTCTCTCTCTCTGGTTCATTTTATCTTTATCTTTTTCTGTGTCCTTCATCGCTTGTTTTCCACATCTGTTTCTCTGTAGGTCTCCTTTGTCTCTTATTTTAATTTTATTCACAACCCTTCCATCTTTTTCTCTCTCCCTTTCCTTTGTCCCTTACTCTTATCTTATTCTCTCTCCTTTCATCTTTCTCTCTCTTCCTTTCCTATGTCTTTTACTTTAATCTTATCCTCTCTCCTCCATCCTTTTCTCTCTCACTAATATTTTTTTCCCTCATTCTTTTCTCTTCCCCTCACTTTTATCTTTCTCCCTCATCCTTTCCACATTCCATCACATTTTTTTCTCCCACATTCTCTCCTCTTTGCCTCAACTATATCCCTCTCTTTTTCGTTCTGTCCCTCATTCTCTCCTCTTTGCTTCAACTTTATCCCTCTCCTTTTCGTTCTCTCCCTCATCTTGTGTATGAGTTATTTACTCGGGAATATCTGCCTCGACTTCATTTGGCTGAAGTGAGAGATGAGATGTCGTTTCGTTAATTGTAATGAGAGCCACAAAGACACATATCCACGAAGCTGCTGCACGTGTTAACTTTGCTTTGGTTCTTGAAATCTGATTTCCTTACGAACACGGGAGAGGAAGGAGGGCAAAGAAGAGTGGAAGATGGGGATGAGGAAAGAGAGGGGGAGAGGGAGAAGGAGAAGGGGATGGAGAGGGAAAGGGCAAAGGAGAGGGAGAGGGAGAAAGAGAGGGAGGAGAGGAAGAGGAGAGGACATGACAAGGAGGAGAGGAGAGGGAGGAGAAAATGAGGGGGAGAGATGCGATGCGAGTGAACGAAAGGGGTTGAAAAGAGAAATGAATAAAGGAACGAGGAAAGGGGCATGTAAGAGAAGAGAAAGAGCGACGAGGAAGAAGAGAGTGGAATAGAAGGAGAAGGAGAGACATGGTATATACAACTAGAGGCTGCATGGCAACATCTTTGTGGGAGGCGACACGTGTGTGGCTCCTTTTACCGTCTTGGATAAAATGTCAGTCCTGGTTAATTTCTTGTTTTTTACCATCTCTCGGTCTCTCTTTCGTTAATCTCTAAGTCAAGTTTAAAACGGTTATGTTGCTGGTTATGCCCCGTTTGTTGTTGATAATCCAGACATCTCCATCTCCCCTTCCTCCCCTCCTCCCCCTCTTCCTCTTCCTCCCCACCTCCCTATCTCCCCCTACTCTCCTTCTCCCCTTTCTCCCCATCCCCCCTAGTTGTTTGTATACATAGTCAGGAAGCGAACACTAGTCATCCACAACCCGCATGAATACGACCTTGTTCTATGTTATTTTCATGAGTGCGGATTAATTCATGAGATTTGGCAACAAGTAAGGCTTGCAAAAAATGAAAAGAGAATGTTACAGATACTTTTTTTTTTTTTTTTTTTTTTGCTGTTGTTGGTGCTCTGGTTGCTTCTACTTGAATTAACTTGGATATCTTGAAGCATAAAAAAATGTTGTAAACACTTAGGGAAGAGGAAATAGGGGGAGAGAAGAGAGGAAATGGGTTATAAGGGACAAAAGGAGGAATTAATAGATTTTTTTTATGAAACTATAAAAATAGAAACGTGACCTTTAATTTGGGAAGTATTGGTATAGAGACATAGTGAACTTTGTCTCCAATTATGAGCTTTTTATAGAGCACTGCGTGTCGTTATGCAGAGCTGTGTGTCATTTCTTTTATTCAAAGGTCACTCCGATTTTCAGTTATTATTGACATTTATATATATTTTATTTTTGTGTACAATGCTTGTGTTTAGCTGGTTCTGAATGCATTTTACTCCACATTTTATATATACATGCAGTTACGTAAATGCATGCATACAAACTCTCTCTCTTTCTGTCAATTTCTCTCTGAATTTCCCACTTTCTGTGATTATCTTTCTTTTTATGATGTTTTTCATTTCGTGTTGTTCTCATAGGAAAGATGAGCACCAGGGGAAAAAAATGAGAATACTTTTCGTGTTTTTTCTACTTTCTTTTCCTCTTTTTTCCCCTCGAGTTTATTTTCTTTTGTTCGTGAAAACACTTACAAACTTATCGCGAACGACATGGGGCACAGTTTGGCTTCAAATAGAGGATATCTAATGCGGCGTGAAAGAGTTCATGCTGACGTTCGCCAGTGTTTTGCTCTGGGATTTAGTCTTCGTGTTGAAAAGGAGATTAAAAGAGTAAGATTTTTTTCTTTCTCTTTCTGTGTGTCTCTCTTTCTTTCTCTCTCTTTCTTTCTTTCTTTCTTTCTTTCTTTCTTTCTTTCTTTCTTTCTTTCTTTCTTTCTCTCTCTCTCTCTCTCTCTCTCTCTCTCTCTCTCTCTCTCTCTCTCCTCTCTCTCTCTCTCTCTCTCTCTCTCTCTCTCTCTCTCTCTTTAGTGACCTGCTCCCCTCGTCGCTCACCCCTCGCATACCACGAAAGCCATGTGTTCCTATTTCACAAGTACTTCAACCTGCCCCGTGCCCGACATTGACGAAGTGACCGTAGAACGCGATAATCAGACCCTTATTACTCTCATACATTTTCCATGCATTTATTCTGTTGTCTTCATGTATAAATATGTCATGTTTATACTCAAAATGTTTCTTATAAAATGCTTATTCTGAATCACGATGTATGTAACTGATTTTACCATTGATATTCAAATGTTCTATGTTTCATGTATAGTCAGCCAGTCTGTCCCATAACCACAATGTTTGGATTGTAAAAACATACCGATATCATGTCAACCATACCCTTGTTCCTCTCCACGAAACGGTCTTGTGACCTAATATCTCTGAAACTATGTTCATCCATATTCTTTCATGTTTTTCCATTGTATATTGTCTCAAACGAACTTCGTTCATGGCAATTCCTGTGCCATCTACCTCAGACCGCTCGCCCCCGCGGGCTTGGCAGGACGCGCCCTTCCCTGGGCCTCTGCCTTGCCCTCTGTACCAGTTATCCAGAATAAAGACAAGAAAACTGCGACAAGTTTAACTTCAGACCAACATCTTCAGAGTACGTCAGTACTTACTTACTACTGCCTTACCGCTCAGCCACGACCTACCAAACAAGAAGTAATAATAGTGGGGGGTGGGACGCCTCCTTCCTCCCACTACACATACATTACAACTGTTGGCAGTACGGTGGGATTGCCGCACCACGCGCCCTCCGAAGATTACTGCACCACGCGCCCTCCGAAGATATCGCACCACGTGCCCTCCGAAGATTGCCGCACCACGCGCCCCTCCGAAGACATCGTCCAAGTACTCTGAAGATCAACTTCACGAGAAGTTACAAGTCTCTACCAAGATTATCGACTCCTGGAAGCAAAGAAACTCTTATCGAACTCTGTCACTTCAAGACTTCCGACACCAAGCACGAAGCCAGTCTTCCCTGCTGTCACTACTCCCTCTGCGCACCTGCCGCAGTCCTCAACAGTTACTGCAGTCGCCTGATGCAGCAACATCAATCTACACTGCCCTGCCAGTACCTCAAGGTGAGTTTCTTTTATCCTCGCTGTTCTCATTTGCTTAGGAAATCCCCTGTGAAGTGAAGTGTCTGATTTCCTCTCGCTCTCGCGAACACCTGTGTTCCTCCCGCATAAAAACGAGATCTCCCCTCACTGGCATCTGTCTCCCCTTAACTAGCATGTCTCCCCTCACTCCGATCGCGCCTGACTCATGCCCTGTGGTTAGCATGATTACGTTAATTTCTCTGTAGTTCTGTCTACCTATGAGTACTTAGTTCGTTTTCCTTTACTCTGTCGTAATGATTTCTGAATCTCCACGATGCTAAGTTCCAGTTCATTCATAATGAGCTATTTTTCCAGGAAATTCTTCCTGCATTTTTGCATGTCTTCAGTAATTCTCTTAATAGGAAAATCCTTCCTGTATCCTAGCATGCAACTACCCTTCATTTTCGAAGATTAATCCAGCATTTTTGCACGCAACTACTCTCATTCCCCTGAAGAAATGTGTTCTATGATTTATCTACCCTCACTTTTACAAGTATATCTGTTGCCTCTGATCTTGCACGTGAATTCTACAAACTATGACACGGAGAATCATTCCTTTATCTTGCATGGCTCTATAAACTCGCAATTTCCACGAGATTTTGTCCTACAATCTCGTTTGTTTGTTACTGCCTCCTATCTCTCAGGTAAATGTTGCAATTAACACCCTCTGTTCCCAATACTTGACACGTTGCTTCCAGTTATTTCCTAATCACTATGAGTTCGTGTTGATATTGTAACTCCCTGAGATACTGAGATATGGCATTATGTCTTCTTCTGTCGCCAAGACATGGTACTGTTGTTCCCGTCTGTTGTCCCCAGAGCCAGACGCCCGTGCTGAAACGCCACTGCTGACCTTGACTCTCGGATCACCACGTCGTCCCCTCGCGCCCGTGCCCTGACGCACAAGTTTCGCTCGCCCGTTAACGAGCCCATCTCACGGACGTCCTCGCCGCCGTATCACCTGCCGACGCTCCCATGTTCTCTACTGTACATCGCTGCAACTCCGGCCGTGTCCGCCGCCTTGTCCGCTGGTGACTACCGCCGAACGTCCTCACCGCCGCATCACCTGCCGACGCTCTCCTGTTCTCGCGTTGCTACTCCGGCCATGTCCGCCGCCCCGACCCGTCCGCTGGTGATCGCCGCCCACGTTCCCTCGTGCATCTCGCTACGCTCACTCACCACACCCGCTGCCGTGCTGGTGACCTTGGCAAGAACTGTCCCTCCTTGCCTGCCGACCCTCGTGACGTCTTCACAATGTTGTTCCTCTCCGAGATGACGAATCCTTCTCGCCGACGTGATCCTCAAGACCTCGCTCTCAAGATTCTCCGCTCAACCTTCGACTCTTCGACGATTACTGGTCTCCTCGAATCTAGACCCGGTGTGCGTGTCATTTACGACTGACACGGCGCTTGACAAGTTAACTGTGTCTTCCAGTGATCCTGTGTGGAACGATTGACGAGCTCCGTGACTGATCATCACTGCCGCTCCCGTCAAGACCACCTGCACCCCGAACAGTGACCTGTGCAAACAAGCACCCTAGGCCGCCGACCTTAGAAATACCTGAACGACCGTTCCTCCTCAACTGCAAGATCGAGACCCTAGTGTCACATGCTTCCATCACCTGTCACCTGTCGTCTACCTGCATCGTCTACTCAAGAATCGAGGACGATTCTTTTCTAGTGGCCGAGCGATTTAGTGACCTGCTCCCCTCGTCGCTCACCCCTCGCATACCACGAAAGCCATGTGTTCCTATTTCACAAGTACTTCAACCTGCCCCGTGCCCGACATTGACGAAGTGACCGTAGAACGCGATAATCAGACCCTTATTACTCTCATACATTTCCATGCATTTATTCTGTTGTCTTCATGTATAAATATGTCATGTTTATACTCAAAATGTTTCTTATAAAATGCTTATTCTGAATCACGATGTATGTAACTGATTTTACCATTGATATTCAAATGTTCTATGTTTCATGTATAGTCAGCCAGTCTGTCCCATAACCACAATGTTTGGATTGTAAAAACATACCGATATCATGTCAACCATACCCTTGTTCCTCTCCACGAAACGGTCTTGTGACCTAATATCTCTGAAACTATGTTCATCCATATTCTTTCATGTTTTTCCATTGTATATTGTCTCAAAACGAACTTCGTTCATGGCAATTCCTGTGCCATCTACCTCAGACCGCTCGCCCCCGCGGGCTTGGCAGGACGCGCCCTTCCCTGGGCCTCTGCCTTGCCCTCTGTACCAGTTATCCAGAATAAAGACAAGAAAACTGCGACAAGTTTAACTTCAGACCAACATCTTCAGAGTACGTCAGTACTTACTTACTACTGCCTTACCGCTCAGCCACGACCTACCAAACAACAAGTAATAATAGTGGGGGGTGGGACGCCTCCTTCCTCCCACTACATACATTACACCTCTCTCTCTCTCTCTCTCTCTCTCTCTCTTACTCTTACTCTCTCTTTCTCTTTCCTTTCTCCCTTCCCATTACTCCCGCATTCTCTCTCCCAAAAAGTTAACAACAACAATACTTTATCGACGAAATCATGCATAAAAAGTTGAAATGGGAAGCCCCCGCTCCTGAATCACCGAATGCAACTACCAATGTTGCACTTAAAGTTACACGTAATACCCCTATGTTGTAGAAGATGAGAGGGGGAGGAGGGGAGGGGGAGTTGATGAGGGAAGGGGGCATGTGGCGTGGGGGTGGGTGGGGCGAGTAGGAAAGGGAGGAAGGGAGGGCGCTTGGATAATGAAGGCCTCATTTCCCAAAAGCTGCTGGGATTAACGTGTCATATCTTATCCAACGAGAGAGCCTTTCCCCCGCGGCGGAGAGGCAGGATAACTGGATATGCTCCCTCTGCGTCGCTCGCTCGTGTCCGAATCGTAGTTGGAACGGTTGTAGGTGTTTGGATGTGTGTGTGTGTGTGTGTGTGTGTGTGTGTGTGTGTGTGTGTGTGTGTGTGTGTGTGTGTGTGTGTGTGTGTGTGTGTGTGTGTGTGTGTGAGTGTGTGTGCGTGCGTGCGTGTGATTATGTGGTTGTATTTGGATGTATGTTATCATATATGCAGTGTTTGTTTGTTTGTCTGAGTGTGATTGGGCATGTCATTGCCTTTGTGGTGTGTTTGTTAGGTTGCATGTGTGTGGGTGTGTATGTGTAGTTATTTTTTAAATTATGAGTGTGCCTTAAGATCTTAATGGAAGGGTTGTATGATGAAGCTGTGACAATGGTTACCTCTCCAGGTTGTAGGATGCGTGTTAATGCATTCCCAGAAAAATGTTCCTTTGGCTTATGTCACTTTTCAAGACTAGCTTCTGGTTTATCTTTTCTTACATTATCATTTTTACTATCTTTCTGCTGTCTTCTGTATACTGCACTCTCTTCTTCCTCTTCTTCGTGCTCTTCCTCTTCTTCTTGCTCTCTTCCTCTTCTTCCTCTTTCTCCTTTTATTCCATTTCTTCTCCCTTTTTCTTATTCTTCTTATTGTTGTTGTTGTTAATATTCCTATTCCTCTTCTTCTTCTTCTACTTCTTACAACTTTCCATGTATCTTCTAATAATTTTCTCTCATGCCCCCTCCCCATTATGATTTATCTTCCTCACCTCTCCTTTTCTTTTCCATTTCCCTTTCTTTTTTCCATTCTTTTTTCCTTATTTTCATATGTGGAGCTGCAATGCCCCGACTGGGAAGGGTCCGAATATCCCAACATGAGCAACATTATGCGGAGAGCCTCATGCATCATTGCAGCTGCGAAGTGGCGACGCGGAGGGACGGAAAAGCGTTAGAGAGGGAGGCGGAAGAAAATAGGACATTGTTAGGAATCCAGCAAAAAAAAAAGGGGGGAAATGGGAAAAGCGTTTGGAGGAAAATAGGGAATTGTCAGGAAACCAGTAAAAGAAATAGGGAAATGGGAAAAGTGTTGGAGAGGGAGACGGAGGAAAATAGGGAATTGTCAGGAATCCAGTAAAAGAAATAGGGAAATGGGAAAAGTGTTGGAGAGGGAGACGGAGGAAAATAGGGAATTGTCAGGAATCCAGTAAAAGAAATAGGGAAATGGGAAAAGTGTTTGAGAGGGAGACGAAGGAAGATAGGGAATTGTTAGGAATCCAACAAAATATAGGGAAATGGGAAAAAAGGAAGGACGGTATAGGGAAATAGGTAGGAAATGATGACGGGATGGGAGAGGAAAATATTAAATGAGGAGGAAAATATGAAGATTTAAGAGATCCAGCAAAGCAGAAAAATGGGAAGTACTTAGAAATTTGATTGGCAAAGTGGAAAAAAAGGAAAGATGAAATGGGACATGAATTTTTGAATAAGGAAGAACTGGAATCTAAAAAGATTGGGAAAATGGTAGAAGGGAAATGGGCGAGAGGAGAATTTCCGGTATGGAAGGCGGAGAATAACAAATTGTTAAGGATCCAACAAAGTACGGAAACAGGCTGAAGTAAAGGGAGAAAATTTGAGAGGAAGAAGTAAAATTGGAAATCAGGAAGGAGTGGAATATGAAATTGGAAGAAGGGAAAAAAGGAAACAGAAAGAATAGACGGAACAGAAAATATTAAGAAGAAAATCAGGAGGATACCTATATATGAATAAAAAGTAAAATGGAGAAATGGGAAAATAGAGAAACAAGAAAATTCTACAAAGGAAAAATGCAAGTAAGACAAGCGAGAAAATAAACAGCCGAGATATGAAATAAAATATTCAAATATAAAGAAAATAAAGAGGGAACAACGAAAGAAAATTACTATGAACAAAAAACAACAACAAAAAAAAGGTTAATAAGGCTGGAAAAAGATCAAAAGAACATTACGAAGGAGAAGAAAGAGACTAAGGAATAAATCAGAGTGATGAGGGACGTTAGAGTAAAGATTACACAGAAGCGAAAGAAAATATAGACAAGAAAAGACAAAATAAGAAAGGAGGTAATAAGAGAACTGGAAACAAAAAGGAGATACAAAGAGGCCGAGAGGGAAGTAAGGAAAGGAGATAGAGAGGAAATGAAAGACGCAGGGAAGTAGGGAGCAAGAACTAAAGAGAGGAAAGAGGGAGGAAGGGAGGGAGGGAGCAAGACGGAAAAACAGGAAGGGAAAGAGGGAAGGAGGGAGGGAGCAAGAAGGAAAGAGGGAAGGAAGAAGAGGAAAGAGGGAGGGAGGGAGCAAGAAGGAAAGAGGAAATTGGGAGGGAGGGAATGAGCAAAAAGAAATGAGAGGAAGGGAATGACGGTCGGAGGGAGGGAGCAAGAATGAAAGAGAGGAAGAGAAAGGGGGAGGGAGAGAGGAAGCAAGAAGGAAAGAGATGACAGACGGAGGGAGGGAGAAACAAAAATTAAAGAGAGGAAGGGAGAGAGCAAGAAAGAAAGAGAGAAGAAGGAAGAAGGGAACGAGAGGGCAAGCGCAGGTCTCGGCGAGGTTAGGGAGGTAACGGGATCTGGGATGGCGAGCGAGAATGGGCGGGATTTCTACAGCACAAAGATTGACGCATATTAGGGCTGAGTGGTATCAAGGTGTTCCCAGCAGCAGATGGGGTTTCCTCGCCGTGTTCTTGGCCTGATGCCAACACATGCGTGAAATATGGGTCGCATTTTCTCCTCTCTCCCTCTTTCCTATGTTCTTTTTCTTGTTTTTCCGTTTTTTCTCTGTCTTTCCTATTTTCTTGTTCTTGTTCTTCCTGTTTTTTGTCTCCTTTTTTCCTATTCATCCTCTTCTATTCCAGTTTCTTTGTTTCTTCTTCTTCTTACTCCCCTTCTCCTATTTCTCCTTCATCACCTCTTCATCCTCTTCCTCCACCACCTCTTCATCCTCCTTCTTCTTCTTCTTCTTCTTCTTCTTCTTCTTCTTCTTCTTCTTCTTCTTCTTCTTCTTCTTCTTCTCCTCCTCCTCCTCCTCCTCTCTCTCTCATCTCATCATCTCATCTCCATCCATCATCATCATCATCATCATCATCATCATCATCATCATCCTATTTTTTCTCTTTCTTCGTATCAAAGAAAGATATTTTCCTCCAAAAGCAATGATTCAGTTCGTTTTGTTGATCTACTTTGATATGAATTAAGTGCAGATAAAGCCGAAGCCCCAAGACAAATCCCCGCGTCTCCTAAGAGTGAAGATTTTTTAATCCCTCCGAAAAAAAGTCGAGCAAGCCCTTCAAAACACGTCGTAAAAGAGGGATATCTAAAATCAGCGCTCAGAGTATCCCGCTCCTTGTTTTCATGGCCTCAAATTGGCCTGTTAGCTAATGATTCGTCCCATGAAGACTGTGCTTTACTCACAACGTTTTTGGGTGAGTCGAACTTGTCATTTTTGAAGCGATAAATGCATTATGCAATCTAGTTTATGGTGCTTGGTTCAACCAGGAAAATGTGGGTTAGGACAACAGTGAGAAAAGGAGTAAGAGAGAGAGAGAGAGAGAGAGAGAGAGAGAGAGAGAGAGAGAGAGAGAGAGAGAGAGAGAGAGAGAGAGAGAGAGAGAGAGAGAGAGAGAGAGAGACAGAAAGACAGGACTGAAGGACAGAGAGGCAGAGAGGAGAGAGAAGAGAGAATTGGAAGAGGAGAAAAGAGAAGAGAAGACAAGAGGAGAAGGAAAGAGAGGAAAGGAAAGGAGAGGAGGAAAGAGAAGAGAGGAGAGAGAGAGAGAAGGAGAGAACCTATCTAGTACCAATACACGTTTGTCACGCATTACTTCACATCAATGTTCGTCCGAGTTCACATTACTGCATTGTGCCGTCCCGAGATATTATTCTTGTGTAAACACCGTGTACTGAATCAGAAAGGTTAGAGGTCGCGCCAAGTATAAAACATATTCTGAGGCCAATGCACAGACGATGCCATCGCAAGCAGCAAAAAAGTAACCAGCGCAGGCGAGACAAAGGCATGCTTTTGGATGTGTTGACGTGGATCGAGTAACCTGTTGGAACAGACGTTGTAATTCTCTTTTTGCATGATGCGTCTCGTTATTTTGACTTGTTACGTTACCGTGGCTTTTTTTTCTTTTCTTTTTTAGTTCTATTTCTCTTCATTTCTCTTTTCTTTCCGTCTTTTCTGGGTATGTTTATGCACGTATTTATGTAAGGGCGTGTAATGGATGTCATTTTGGGCTTGTAGGAATCTAAAAAAAAAACTAAGTGCAATTTGCAAGGATGAGGAAAAATATAAATGATATATTCTGAAGGTGTACGTTATGTTGCTATGTTGCACTTGCGTTTTATCATTAGTAATGTACCGATCTTAAAATGCCCGCTCTAAAAGCTTACTACCATTACAAACACTTAAAATATCTTGCATTTGTTGGTGTCCGTACAGCTGTGGGTTGTCCTGTGAGCAATGCATAAAATATAATGTGTGTGTGTGGGTGTAAACGGTCAGCGATGGTTTATATTAAAGTGAGATATGTGTGTGTGTGTGTGTGTGTGTGTGTGTGCGTGCGTGCATGCGTGCGTGTGCGTGTGTGTGTGTGAGTGTGTATCTAACAGGAACATGTGTTTTACAGTGTATTATGAACGCGAATGTGTAAGTGGGTGTAGCTGCTGCAGCTGGAGTCCATTGTGTGTCGGGTATCTTCTTTAAGACAACCAACAATGGACTGCTCTGAAACAGAACTGCTGCTAACTCGGGGCCCGAACTTTACATACGCACACCATAGGCATTACTGCTCTGCTGACTCGCTGACTCTCGCCTAATTAAAACAAGACATGAAATACTTAACGCCAGTATATCAGGTTGTATTTTATAAGCACAAACACGGCTTCCGTTCCCACACTTATTAACTGGAAGACTTTGTACGTCGATAATTGATATGTAAACGGAAGTAGGTTTAAGAAGATATAACGTAATGTGTGGGTGAAGAGAGCGAGGTAGGAGCAGTTAAAGAGAGAGGTAAATAAAGATGGATGGATCTATATATGATAAATATATATACAGTAACAGACTTATATAGATATCTAGTCAAAGAGACGCATTGTAACTTTGAACAGCAGTAGGACGAGGATGGTCCATTGAAGATCAAAGTTAATACGTAGGTGTCTGAAGCGAAGACCGTTCCAGCGACACAGGCCGGGGCGGTGCTGCGCAGAGGCTCGCAATGTTTACCTTCGATAGCACTCCTTTTGCAGCTACTCAGGTGAGGACTCTCGAGAGTTTGGGTTTGCTGGAAACTACTTGTCTGAAGAACTGAAACGAGATCTTCCTATATTTGGTGTTGGTTCAGTAAGGGAAAGAGGAATTTCTCTTGTAGTGTCGTACAGGTTCGTCCCTTCAGTTACATGATCTCGCTGTTCATTCTGCTATCAATCTATCAAAAAAAAAAAAAAAAAAAAAAAATCTATAACATACATTGTCCTATTCATCGTGCCCTTCTTAAAGAATATCCAGTTGATAGTAGATACTTGGTTTGCATACAAAGAATTATTGTTATGATACGGTTTGCTTCTAGAGAACGCCATCTGCAAGTGATTCCATGGAAGTATGTAACAGCAGAGGTAACCATAGTACTTCTTTAAAAGTGATGAAGCAGCGTTCGAATAGCAATGGAAAACTATACATCTGCGGCAACATGTAGGACTCGGAACTCATATCCTGTGCGAACAGAAAGACTCATATGTAGTATGTTTGTGTGTGTGTGTGTGTTTATTCATGTATGTATCTATTTATTTACTTTTGTTGAATTATACGTTATTTTCCCATTTATTTATTCACATACTTACAATGTGCTCATTAGAGAAAACATTAAAACCCACTTCGAATCAAAACGCGAGCGAACGCACCCACACCAGGCCCGGTTCACCAGGCACTAGCCACAGAGACACCTCAAGATACAATGGAAAACGGAGGAGGGCGAGACGTGAGAATAAAACCCGGCGTCTACATTTTCTTCTCCATTTTTTTTCTTTTTTTATGTTAAAGACTGCATGGCGCTTGTTAGGAATAGCGTGGTGGAGATCGCTTTGTGACAGATGCAGGTTCCTCTTTTTCTTCCTCTCTCTTTTACACCTACTCAATGGCTCAGCGAGAAGAAAGGGAGATTTTGTATCAATTTATATGCAAATTGGAAACGTCCACGGGAAGCACTTATGATATTGCCGTCAACATTTTTTTCCCTGGATCTGCCTCGGTCAGTACTCTACTTTGAAAGACAATGCGACAAAAGGGATGTCTTACCGTGTTACTTATTACGCGGTTGTCCCTCGTGATTCGCTCTCTTTCTCGCACCCCCTTTATTTGCTCTCTTTCTCTATCTCTGTCTCTGTTTCTCTGTGACCCTCTCTCTCTCTTCTTCCTTCTCTTCTTCCCTCCCTCTCTTCTCTCTCTCCTTCCCTCCCTCACTTCTCTCTCTCCTTCCCTCCCTCTCTTCTCTCTCTCCTTCCCTCCTTCTCTTCTCCTCCCTCTCCTTTTCTCTCCCTCTTTTCTCACTCTCTCCTTCCCTCCTTTCCTTCTCCGCTCTTCCCTCCCCGTCTCTCCCTTCCTCTTCTCTCCCTCTCTCTCCCTCCCCTCCCCCCACCCTTCGTAATTTCCTCTCACTCAAGCCGCTCGCCCTCCCTTTTGCTCCAGCTCGTTAGGTCGTCTCATCCTAGATCTACGTGCTACTTTTCTTCATGTCTAAATTATTATGGTTTTCCTTTTTATGTTGATTCGTACCTGTTTGTGTTTATCTGTCTGTATTTCGTTATCACTTTTGTCATTGTTCGTTTTTTTTAAATCAGGTTATACGGCCCCGACTTTTACGTAAGCTCACGTTAAAGAAAAACTTTGAATACAAGGAAAAAGATAGGGACATTATTAGACACATACGACAGATACAGTTATTAAGGGAATATCACCATTATCGTTATCGACATCGTTATCGTCGTCATCACTATCACCATCACCATAGTCATCATCATCATCATCATCGTCGTCGTCATCATCATCATCATCATCATCATCATCATCATCATCATCATCATCATCGTCATCACCATCATCGTCATCGTCATCGTCATCGTCATCATCATCGTCGTCGTCGTCGTCATCATCATCATCGTCATCGTCATCATCATCATCATCATCATCATCATCATCATCATCATCATTATCACCGCCACCACCACAACGGATAAATGTTTTATGCAACATTTTTGCCCATCACAGTGTATTTGCATACGTATCCCTTTCATTGCATCTTTTATTCCTCCATTTCGCACTCAGCAGTCTGAAGGGAAGCCGTATATGAAAGTCTTTAGGACGCGTATGAAACTCTCCCTTCTTTTATCCTTGTCATCCCCCGAGCTTGTGAAAATTGAGCATTCTTATCACATTTTTTGACGGGGAAAAAACTCCCTTCGGCAGCATGACTCCACTCTCCGTGTCCCCCCGGGTGGCGCTGGGGTCGAGATTTTCACTTTCCTCCCTGAGAATTCTGCTTAAGCATGATAATCTCCCACGTATTTCACCAACAGACTGCCACTCCTCCCTCCCCCTCCCCCTCGCGTCTTTTCTCAATAGCCTGCCATTTCCCGAATCTCGCGCCAAGCCATTCTATCACTCATCTCCGAGACGCGTAAGGGCGGCTTTCCCCCCCCGCGCTTCTTGGCGTTCGGGGCACTGCATTATCTTGCACTTAATTGGAGCCGCTGCCTTTGAGTCCGCGCCCTTGAACTCCGCTCTCATAAATGCCTCGCGCTGTGCCTTCACCTCGCTGCCCTTGCGGGGGCGGGGCTTGGTCTCCTGCATGACCGAGCGGCTTCCTTTGGCTTGGTGGGAGTCGGCTGTTGTGTGTTTGCTTGTTTGTGGGGAGTCGCTCGTGTGTGCGTCTGTCTGTTTTGTGAGGGATTGTTGTGTTTGTGTGCGTCTGTTCTGCTTGTGTTTGGATTTGGTTTATCTGGTGCGTCCTTCTGTGTGTGACATTATCGCTGTGTTTGTGTGTCTGTTCTGCTTGTGTGGATTTGTGTTTGTGTGTGTATGGCTTTGCGCGTGGTTATTGTGTGTGTTTGATTGTGCATGTATGTAATGATATTGTGATGTGTGTTTGGAGATGCCACGCGTTCACCAGCCTGGCTATTTTGGCATATTAATTAATACCGCATGGCGAGTCAAGAGCGAGTATTTATTCGTCAAGGCTTTAGTTTGCATTGCTGTGAAGGTTGTTATTTCATAGCATCTGCATTTTCGTCTTTTGGAATTCATGCTATAGTGCTGATACCAATCTGCATCCCAGTCCATCTTTCATCATTGTCTTAATTATCATCATTAATCTCCATCATCATCATCAGTTAAAGTGATTATCATTAACATCTTCGTTATCATTATTACCTCCACTATTACCATTGCCATCACCAGTCATCTCCTTCCTCCTCCTCCTCCTTCTTCTTCTTCTTCTTTTCTTCCTCCTCCCCTTCTTGCCTCTCATTTCTCCTTCTCCTCTTCCTTCTCTTCTTCCTCTTGTGCTTTTCATTCTCCTTCTACAAACACCTCAAAATGCAAGTAAGATTCGCAACCTGACGACGCCTGTAATTTCTCTGCCTGTCTTTTGGCTAATTTCACCTCATTCCTGACTCCACTGAGTTGAGCTGCTTTCTGAGTTCTTTCCACTTTTTTGATTCTTTTTTTTTTCACTCATTTTTATATCACTCTTTTGTTATATCATTATTTAGTTTGTTAGGAAGTAAATCATAGGTTGCTAACTGATTTTAGTAGTAGTCATGTTTTTTTGTTTTTTTTATTGAGTTAGGGTCATCCTGAACTTGAGATTCAATTGCATCGCGTTAGAGACCAGCTCCATTCATCACGTGCCTAACCTCTTCGCATTGTCCTTGCCTCTCCCTCTCGTGAGTTTTATTTGTCTTTATATTTTATTTAACGCCATTGTTCTTCTCTTTCTCTATATTTATTCTTCGCTGTTGCCTCAAACATACGCCTTTCGTAATCCAGCAAGCTCTTTGTTATACGTTCTTATTCATCCACGACAATTTTTTTCTCCGAGAACTTCTTTCTACTTTGATAGTATAATGACCCCACTAAGTATTCACAGTGTGTGTGCCACTCCCTGTTGTTCTCGGCCCCCCGGCACTCCCTGGCACTCCTCGGCACCCTCTTCAACCCTTTCGCTCGTAACCCGCTCTTCCCACTCCAGTCCCTACCCTTGGCCCCCTCCTCTCACCCTTACCCCACACTCCCTTCTTCCATATCCCCACTCCTGCCCCCTTCCCAACCCTCTCCCACACACACAGACAATCCACTGCTCCCTCTCCCTTCTCCTTACCACTCCTCCCTCCCCCCTCCCCTCCCCCTTACGCACGTCCATCCCCTTCCCTACCCTCATCCCCCCATCCTCTCCCCAAAACGCAACCCCCCTCTCTCTTTCCTCTCCCAAACCAGCCCTTACCCCCTTCCCATCACCCCTGCCTTCTCCCCTCCCCCGTGCCCAGCCGTCGTCAGCGCGGCGAACCGGCATTTGCAACTTTACCCTCGGGAAGAGAGAGAAAAAAAATCATCATAGCTATAAGTAATGGTATAGTTTGGCAATGGCCGCCGTACCCCTACGTTGTCAGCAGGAATGGGGTGGATGTGAAGCCGAGAGGATAGAGAGGGGAAAGGAAAGGGGACTAGAGTAATGGCAGAAAGAAAAAGGGTAAAAGGAAGGGAGAAATGAGTGAGAGAGAGAGAGAAATGAGAGTGAGTGTGCGAGAGAGAAAGGGCCAGAAAGAGACTGACAGATAGATACCAGCAGAGTTAGTGAAGCAGAGAAGAAAAAAGGGAGAAAAGCAAGAAGAGGATTAATGACTAAAAGAAGAAGAAAAAAGAGCACGAAAGTGACCTCAGGAG
>NW_020870572.1:696343-703843 GCF_003789085.1 Penaeus vannamei
TCCCTCTCCCCACTCTCCCCCCCTTCTTCCCTCTTCCCCACCCTCCCCTTCCCCCTTCTTCCCTCTCACCTTCACACAGCACAGTTAATAGTCAGTTTCCCCCCGAGGGTTCCGTCAAGGCCTCTCCATTGTCACGAGGCTCACGTCTGAATTTATTTTTCGAGTTTCTCTGTGTGACTTTTTCTTCTTCGTCTCTTTCTTTTCTATTTCTTCTTTCTCTTTCATACGTACTCTCCGTCAGTCAGTATTTTCTGTCTCTGTCTGTTTCCCTGTCTCCTCGTCTCTCTCTCTCTCTCTCTCCTCTCTCTCTCTCTCTCTCTCTCTCTCTCTCTCTCTCTCTCCTCTCTCTCTCTCTCTGTCTCTCTGTCTGTCTGTCTGTCTCTCTCTCTCTCTCTCTCTCTCTCTCTCTCTCTCTCTCTCTCTCTCTCTCTCTCTCTCTCTCGCTCTCTCTCTCTCTCTCTCTCTCTCTCTCACCCTCCCTCCCTCCCTCCCCCATCTCTTTCTCTTTCTCTTTCTCTCTCATTTTCAGATAGCTTATTGTATTTTTCAAGTAATGTCTTCTGGAAATTTGGAGGAGTTTCAGCCGTACAGGGAAAAGTTGTCCTTTTTTGAGGGTGGGGGGGGGGGGGGGTTAGGAAAGTAAGAGCGTTCGTTCTTTACCTCAGGGCCAATGTATGTTGTTTTCCCCCCCGTTCGTTTTTTTTCCTCTGTATATTTGAGTTTGCTTGGGTATTGTTTTTTCCAGTTTGCATTCACGACCGCAGTTTCATTTATTTTGTGTGCATGCGAGTTTGCTGGTGTGTGTGTGTGTGTGTTGTATTTGTGTGTTGTGTGTGTGTGTGTGTTGCGTGCGCGCGTCGCTGTGCGTGCGTGCGTGCGTGTGTGTGTGTGTATGTGTGTGCTTGTGTGTGTGTGTGTGTGTGTGTGTATGTGTGTGTGTGTTGTGTGTGTGTGTGTGTGTTGTGTGTGTGTGTGTGTGTGTGGTGTGGTGTGTGTGTGTGGTTGCCTCCCTCCTTCCCTCCTCTATTTTTTACAAAGTGTCTGCACGTCTTGTGTTTATTCAGGAATGTTTGGTCTGTCCAGCTTGTTTGTTCATGAAATGTATTTTAGTCCCAATCGCTGTCAACGTTTGCCCTATTGACTTAGCCGTGCTTTTGCGCATACCCTTGTTTGTTTTCTTAGTATGTGTGCTCTCCTTTATCTGAAAATAATACTGTATTCATTTGTGAGATTATATTTTTTTCCCCGGTACAGTTTAGTTATTCCCATAACGGACTCTGCATATAAAGTAATCCGTTTATCGTGCATCAACAAATTACCGATGGAAATGTTTTCCAGTTGGCCAGTCATTATAAAGCAGAGAGTCGCTTCCACATATCCCCGCTGGCCGTGCGCTGTGCTAGCCGGATCTGCACCGGTTTTCAAATTTATATTGCGCTCAATGACCTACGAAAATTAACGCCCGCGCTCTCCATCAGGTGAGATCGACGCAGTGTTAACGTATGTTGCATTCATTTGCACGGCGCGACGGCTGGGTGCGTTGAGTGGATGAGGGAGGAGCGTGACGGCGGGAAATGCGAGGGCGCTGTCGGGATTTTCATATTCGTTTGGGCATGCTCGAGTGCGGACGTACTCGGTCACGCACACGCACGCCCCTTACGCACGTACGAACACACACACACACACGTACACTCACACTCACACTCACACGTACACGCACTCGCACTCTCACTACGCACTCGCACACGCACACGCGCACACACACACACACGCACGCACGCACGCACGCACGCACCGCACGCACACACTCTACCGCTTGCCCACATCGGTGCCCCTAGAGAGACGCAGGCCGAGTACAGAGGATTCCCTTCGCCACCAAAGGGGATCGCAGGGGAGCTCCGCCAAAGGGAAACCTCGCGCCCGCCCTTCAGGGAGCGACGTGACAAGGAAGTCAGGAGGCTCGTCCTGCCCTTCGCACGAGGCCCGCGTTCTTTGGGGGCTAATTGGGGCTTTTGTACTCCCAATGGCGGGTGTTATTGTTGTATGTGCGGGCGGCGGTGCATGCCTTAATATGGTTTCCGTTCTTTCTTTGGATGGGACTCCCCTTTCTCCTGCTGTCTGTCTGTCTGTCTCTCTCTCTCTCTCTCTCTCTCTCTCTCTCTCTCTCTCTCTCTCTCTCTCTCTCTCTCTCTCTCTCTCTCTCTCTCTCTCTCTCTCTCTATCTCTCTCTCTCTCTCTCTCTCTCTCTCTCTCTCTCTCTTCTCTCTCTCTCTCTCTCTCTCTCTCTCTCTCTCTCTCTCTCTCTCCTCTCTCTTCTCTCTTCTCCTCTCTCTCTCTCTCTCTCTCTCTCTCTCTCTCTCTCTCTCTCTCTCTCTCTCTCTCCCCCCTCCCTCCCTCCCTCCCTCCCTCCTCCCTCTCTCTCTCTTCTCTCTCTCTCTCTCTCTCTCTCTCTCTCTCTCTCTCTCTCTCTCTCTCTCTCTCTCCCTCTCTCTCTCCCTCTCTCCCTCTCCCTCTCCCTCTCCCTCTCCCTCTCACATGACTGAATAACATCCTTCATTGGATTCTGCTAATTAGACATGATTAACTCGTATAGCGTCCTTGCTGATTACCGGCGCATCCAGCCTCGAGTCCCATAATCAAACGAGAAAGCAACTTTAAAGCAATCAGGAAGCGCAAATTACCAGGCGAATCAGCGACCGGGAAGAAGCACAGGAGGAGCACAGGCGAACCCCATGCAAATATGATTCCCATAAGAACGTCTGGAAGAATCTGTGAAGGGGTTTGTTCTCTCGAGGGCGAATCGTTTCCCAAAAAGCTATTACTTCATTACGGATTCAATGAATTCGAGGGACGCCAGAATTTGCAGAACTAAGGAGGTTTTTCCTCGTGTGTGTTTTTTTTCTTTCTTTTCTTCTCTTTCTGTTTCTTCTCTTTTCTCTCTCTTCTCTCTCTCTCTCTCTCTCCTCTCTCTTCTCTCTCTCTCTCTCTCTCTCTTCTCTCTCTCTCTCTCTCTCTCTCTCTCTCTCTCTCTCTCTTCTCTCTCTCTCTCTCTTCTCTCTCTCTTCTCTCCTCTCCTATTTCCCTCGGGTATTCAAACTTAGAGGCGAGAGAAAGTAGAAGTAAAAGGATATTTGCTTCATTTCGTCCTGCCTTGTAGAAGAGAGTTCGTTGCAGCATCTCTTGGAGTGTTTCTGTAAATATCTTTGAGGAGTCTTTTGAAGAAAAAAATGAAAGTTACCAACGACTGGTAAAAAGATGAAAGGTTCGGGGTGTATATACAGACATATGTGCACATGTCAGACATACGTACACATAGACAAACACAAAAGCATACACATGAAATCCAGCCTGCAGGTAGGGCAGATGTCTGGCCATATTAACGTCTACATTTTCGACCACCTTACGCAGAAGTAGTCAGTAGTAGTGGCGTTATATCTCCCAGCTTAACCCCCCTCCCCCCAGTCCCCCTCCGAGAAAAATGCCCCTGGCCTTCATAAGTTCTCTCGCTTATTCTGTTTATTTTTCATGTTTTTTTTAGTCTTTCATTGTTGTCGTTTTGTTATTATTATCATTATTATTATCATTATCATTATTGTTATCATTGTTATTAATATTGTTGTTATTATTATTATTATTATTATTATTATTATTATTATCATTGTCATAGTTGTGGCTATAATTATTATTGCTATTAATATTACCTTATCATCGTTGGTGTTATGATTATTGCTGTTGATAGTGATGTTAATGGTGGTGTCATCATTACTTTTTCTTTTCTCTAATCATTGGGATCATTATCATTATCATTATCATTTTCCATCTCCTTTTTTCCACATTCAGATAAGCCTTGTTTGCCTCGTCCTCTCCTTATGTTTCTTTCATAATCATGTTTCCCTGTAATTATCTCCCCAAAGGGATCAGGGCCTCCTCTTTCTCCCTCTGTTTCTTCCTCTCTTTCTTTTCCTTCTCTTTCTCGTATCCATATTTTCCGGACTTTCCCCACTGCAATTTATTTCATCAAAATCCTTTTTCCAACTCCCTATGCAGAGGCTAAAAAAAAGTGGATAAAGAGGATGAAAACTATGAGATGAAGGAAGCGTTTGAAATATTATTCTGAGTTTGAAATATTATTCGCCTTCTCTCTTCAACTGCCTATGACCAAGAGATTTTTTCGATGAGGATTCGGATGAGGATTTACACAATGAGATGAGCAATGTGACTCTGAGAACCCACTGATCCCTCTGCCTCGTTATTCTTTTAGGATGATGGCGACTGGAGATCTCGCGATTCTTATGCTCTCTGTTTTTTTCTTCTTTTTGTTCGTTTTTTTATTATATTTCTCATGGTGGACATTTCTTGGGAGATATTCGGAACGTTGGAGGTTTTGTATGCGCAGGTGTGGGTTTAGGCGGATGTGTGTTTGTTTGTTTGTGGTTATGTATGTGTTTGTGTTTGTGTTTGTGTTGTTGGGGGAAGGGGCTATATGTGCGTGTGCATGTGTGTACATGTGAAAAAAACATTTCTCTGCGCCCTTACCACGTGTTTGTGGGTCAGCCCCCGTCGGCCCAATCAATATCTGGAGGGCCAGCCAAGCAGCCTACCATTCTTAATTCTCCAAGACTTGCCAGCCAATCAGAGGGCCGCGTGTCTCCTGCGGGCCGTGTCACTCCGTGTTATCGATGTGCGTCTCTCGATGATGAATGACAAAAGCCTTTTTTCCGAGAAGTCATTTCGTCGGCTTGCCTTCGGGAGACTTCAAAAGATCGTTTCGTCGGCGCTGGCAGAGGCTCGCCGACGTCGCAAGGAGGAAAACGAGATAAAAAGAGAAATCCTCCTCTTCGATCATGTGAAGACGATGGATTTCTTCTTTTTTTTCTTTCCTTCATTTTTCCCTTATCGTAAAATTGGTTTCCGTGAATTTCCTTGCCGTGTCAGTCATGGCGTGGAACCGCCCCCTCTCAAGGGAACAAGAAATCATCCGTCAACGTCAAGGGCGACCCCAGGCCACGGCCCAGTCGTTGCCCACGTCCTCATCTCAGTCGTCTCTCCTTCCCAATACTCGCCAAGTTATCGCCATTCCTCACTCCAGTGTTCAGCAGTCATCACCATTCCTAACTCCAGTCGTCAACAGTTACCATTCCTTACTCCAGTCATCAAGTCATCATTCCTAACTCCAGTCGTCAACAGTCATCACCATTCCTTACTCCAGTCTTCAGCAGTCATCACCTACTCAGTCCAGTCATCACCATTCCTACTCTCAGTTTCAACAGTTACCATTCCTTACTCCAGTCATCAAGTCATCAATTCCTAAACTCCAGTTCAAACAGTCATCAGTCCAGCAAGCAGTCATCACCATTCCTTACTCCAGTCTTCAGCAGTCATCACCATTCCTTACTCCAGTCTTCAGCAGTCATCACCATTCCTTATTCCAGTCTTCAGCAGTCGTCACCATTCCTCACTCCAGTCGCCAAGTCACCACCATTCCTTATTCCAGTTCCACGTCCTCACAGTCGCATTCTTCATCATTCCTTATCATCCTGGCCAAGTAAATTCCCGCAAAATCACACGTAAATCCTCACAGTCAGCACACCAATCCTTACTTCATCATCACACCAGCCCAAAAGCTAGTCACCCAGGCATCATCACACAGCCCTCACCCAATCACTCAGCTCACAGCATCACACCAGTCTTCACCCATTCTCCACACCAACATCATCACTCAATCACCCGCCCTCACGCTATCTCTCACCCATTCCTCACTCGCCCAAAATCTGCGGCGGCGGGCGGGTCCTGGGCGCAGGTCCCAGCAACTACTCCCGATTCCAAAGCTAATACCGAAGTTCGGCCGCTTGCTCGAGAAGTTGGTTTATCTTGCGCCTTCCAGACCTCTCTGCTCGGTTTTTGGTCTCCTCTCTCTCTCTCTCTCTCTCTCTCTCTCTCTCTCTCTCTCTCTCTCTCTCTCTCTCTCTCTCTCTCTCTCTCTCTCTCTCTCTCTCTCTCTCTCTCTCTCTCTCTCTCTCTCTCTCTCTCTCTCTCTCTCTCTCTCTCTCTCTCTCTCTCTCTCTCTCTCGCTCTCGCTCTCGCTCTCTCTTTCAAACACACACACACACACACACACACACACACACACACACACACACACACACACACACACACACACACACACACACACACACACACACACACACACACACACACACACACACACACACACACACACACACACACACACACACACACACACACACACACACACACACACACACACACTCGCATTTTCATCATGGAAAAAAGAAATGGAAAAAAATAATTAATCCCCATGCTTATATAAACCACTGTTATTATTACCGCATTCCCCAGAAAAAAATATAGACGTGACAGATCATATTATCGGAAGACATTCCTCTTAATGAAGGGATGTATTCCTTTAACATTCCTTCGCCGGCACCCTATTTTTAAGAGTTGCAGATGACGCCTTCGTCCCAGGATTCAAATAGCATATAAGATAAGCTAGTTTGGGACAGTGTCAATATTTTTGTAGACTTAATATTTCATCATCACTTTGGACCCCCCAAAAAAGAGATAAAATTAGAAGAAGAAAAAAAGATGACAGACAGTAAAAAAGTTTCCCTGGCCAAATATTTGTCAGTGCGTAATGAACACTACAAGGGAAAAAATTATTTGGATCTGAAACTAATCATGATAAAAGAATGGAGCTGAATGGTGTATGTCGAGAGTAATGGCAGTAATTATGTTGCTGGTTGGATAACTATAGTAATGAGAATGACTGTGATGGTATTTGTTGCGATAATGATGTATGATGACGGTGGTAGTAATGATGATATTGATGATGAAAATTATATGATGATAGTAGTGAAAGGAATGATGGTATATCTCATGATATTAAGGAATGGCACAAGATAAAGATGATTATCGCTCGTTTTTATGACCATGATGGGAAATCGTTAATATGTACGTAAAGATGAAAGCACAATAACACATAGGCTTTGGTAAATTCCCGAATCGTTCTTTTAGTAAATTCCCCAATGGTTCTTTTGGTAAATTCCACAATCGTTCTTTTAAACATTCTTCAGATCTCACGCTCTAGTCGGAATCCGGAACTTTCCTTTCCCCATCTTCTGCGCTGACTTCAAAAGGCCGCATGGAAGCTTAAATTAAAGGATGGAAAGGCTCCTCGGCGTATCACGGGAAACGGTCTTGCCAATCAAGTGAGTTAGTGCAAGGTGGAGAAATAACGAATGGGCAGAACCAGGAGGAGGGTAAAAAAAAAACGCGTAATCGACTCATAGCAGTTCTGGCATCTGGGGTGAAATTAAAATATTGTAGAATAAATACCTCCCAGTGTGTGTGTATATATATATATATATATATATATATATATATATATATATATATATATATATATATATATATATATATATATATATATATATATTATAAATATGAATATAAACACATTCACGTTCATTGTTCACTTTC
>NW_020870572.1:713843-718843 GCF_003789085.1 Penaeus vannamei
GCAATAAGCTCCCATTCCGTCCGGAGCGAAGGGAGGCGTTAACAAAGAAGGCATCAGCGTCACCTAAGTCAAACTACGGGATCAGATCCATCATTATCCGGAAGGGAATAACGAGACAAAACTTTCGTCGTTTCTGGTGGGTGGTGGTGATGCCGGGGACCTTGAGCTGGTGAGTGGTGTTGGTTGTGGTGCTGGAGGTGGCGGTGTGTTATGCTGGGACTTTTGTGTTGGTTTGGTGGTGTTGTGTGGCCAAGTGTTAGTGGTGATGATGCTGAGGACTTTGAGCTGGGTTGGCGGTGGTGTGTAGTCAGGTGCTGGTGGTGGCGATGCTGGGGACTTTGAGCTGGGTTGATGATGGTGTGTAGTCAGGTGCTGGTGGTGGTGATGCTGGGGACTTTGTGTTTGTTTGGTGGTGTGCGTGGCCATGCTGCTGATGGTGATGCTGGGGACTTTTGTGTTGGTTTGGTGTTGCTGTGTGACGAAGTGCTGGTGGTGATGCTAGGGACTTCGAAATGGGTTGGTGGCGAGGTGGTGATGGGGATGGTGGGTGGGATGTGGTGGTGGTGTGGAGGCGTGTAATGTTTATTATCCGTTACTAATGTTTAGTGGTGACGGGTGGCGTAACGTAAGGATTGTTACTTAAATCTGATGTCAATTATACGAAAGCTTCACAGCTGAATGGCGTAAACTTTGAAATCACGGACCCATGTAATAATTAAGAGTAATAGAAAGTCGATAACTGAGCAGATGTTTGGTATGCTGGTGACAGGAAAGTGTAGCAGAGGCGATGAAAATAGATGTCCTGATTCTCCTCCTCGGTTAATTACTCCGCACAAGGAGTTTTGACGATCCCCTTCGGCTTCGTGTCCCCGGCGTATTCACTGCCCTGCCGCCGGAAGATGAGGGCATTGTTGCCTCTGCCGAAGGAGGTTTTGTTTTCGTTCCCACTTATTGTTTGGCTCATTGGCTGATTAATTGGCTGTTGTTTTCGTGCTTTATTGCTTTGTCACGTAGGATTTCGCTAAAAAAGACTGATTACGGTGAAATTTGGTATAAGACCTTACTAGTTTGTTAGGGTTGGGTGGCAAAGTGAATCCGCTTATGCTTCCAAGCTCGAAAAGGATTTTTTTTACTGGTGCAATTCGTCATAGAAAATGGATGTGCTAAGAAATTCGTTTTCCATTTTAAGATGTGGGTAACTTGTGTATTTGAAGATTTATTTCTAGTTATTGGCAGATGCCTTTCCTATCTGCGTGAGTTCTTATCGTAATGATAATGAGTGGATAAGCATGATTTGGGAGTGATGTGATGTTGTGACCCCCCAGGCTTAGGGAAAGTGCGGCAAAATATAGTTTACAATAATATTAGACTCGCTGTATGATTATAAAGATAGTGGAAGTCCATTTTTGGCAAAAGATGTTTCCGATGCTTGAATGGGTTTTGATATATCATCATTGAAGCAATTGTATGCCAGTGCGTATGTATGTGTGTATGCAAGCATATATGTTTGTATGTATGCATGTATACATTTATGGATGTATATCAGTGTATGTGTTAGCACAACCGATAAAATAATAAATGGACAAATCAGACCATCTCTGCTCACACCGCATTGATTTTAGTTTAGATATCTGTTCGTAACCCTGTTTATATTTCCATCTTTTGTGTGTTTGCGCATGCCCTGCCCAAGTTTATATACGTGTTTACAAGTTGCAGCTGTGTAGATTCAGCTGTTTCGGAATCTTTAGTTGGGTTTGTGTTTTACGGCGCCGATCGCGCTGCCGCGTATCAAAAGAGCACAAGTTCATCATTCGGTTTTGCATATGCAGACTGCCTGACTAAGACGGGAAGGCCCTCGAGGCATAACATGTTATTACTTCGCCTGGAGCAGCGACAGGCGGTGGGAAGCTGTTCCCTCTTGTCATTCGCAAAAGGGCTGTGGATGTCTAAAGAAAAAGAAAAAAAAGTACATAGGTATATGTAGATGTGTGTGTGTGTGTCTGTGTCTGTGTGTGTGTCTGTACATACTTCTGCATACACATATACATGATTTTCCTTTTCGTTTTGCAGCCTTCCCGCTTACGCATTTGATGGAGGCTCTGCATCCTGTAGGCCTTCCCTTGGCCCGGCTGAGCGCGATCGATCGAGTTTGTGCCTGGTTGTTAGGGGGAGCAGTAATGATGTGTTTCTTAGCCTGCGTTCGGATTGTTATCGAGCGGGGAGGATCAAAGGGGTATCGGCGCTTTCATTTTCTTCGTCTGATACGCTTGAAGGCGAAATGATCAGTGCCTGCAGGGAATCTCTTCATGAATATCTCAAGTGAGGAGAGAGGAAAAGATACCATGATTTTGAAGGTTGGTTATTCAACACGAGGTGACGGCAAGTAGACTCAGGATATACAAATTGGGTTTGTATTGCTGTTAGTGCATATTTCTGCCAGATTATATTCATAATCGTGCCTTTTCATTCAATATATACGTTTCGTGGATCTGAACATAGAGCGTTTTGCAGGCGGAAAAAATACACATACTGGTATACTATATTTTCTAAAAATCTGATTTCATCATGATAGGTATTTTTTGCCATTCAACATTACACTGAAGCGAATAAAAACCGTCCTTTTTATATTATATATATATATATATATATATATATATATATATATATATATATATATATATATATATATCACACACACTCCGTCGTTCTTTTAATCATTATATACACCCACGATCCTCGAGAAAGAAGCATGCGCAGCGGGTCACGGCGCCCAGCGGGAAGAGAGTTGGATGCAATAAAAAGTCACAATGGATGGTCGACGTCGGAAGTGTGATCACTAACGTGGCCTGAGGTAAGTAATGGTAGTCATAGCGTTAATGGAGATATGTCCAGTCACTTCAGACAGACAAATAATGGAGAGAGTAATGGTGGAGAAAGAGAAAAATCGGAGCGGGGAGTTATGCTGACGTAGCAGAAGAAGAGCAAATAGAATGAAAAGAGAAATTGGTTGTTGTCCGTTTATCAAGGGTTTTTAAGTGAGTTATTCAGGCTATCGGATTTAATAAGCTCTGAAAAGGATACGTGCGAAGAGCAAGATATGACACCGCGGGAGGAAAGGGAGAGACAAGGTGAGAAAGAGGGAGATGATGAGAAAAGGAGAAAGAGGGAGAGGAAAAGAAAGGGAGAAAGAGGGAGATGAAAAGAAAGGAGGAGAGAAGAGAAAATGAGAAAGAGGGAGAGGAAGAGAAAAGGAGAAAGAAGAAGAGGAAGAGAAAAGGAGAAAAAAAGAGAAAAGGGAGAGAGAGAGAGAGAGAAAGAAAGGGATAGAGGGAAAAAAGGGAGAGGAAGAAAGAAAAGGAGACAGAGAGAGAGAAAAATAAGGAGAGAGAGCGAGAGAGAGAAAAGAAGAGGGAGCGAGAGAGAGAAAAGGTGAGAGAGCGAGAGAGAGAGAAAAGGAAAGAGAGCGAGAGTGAGAAAAGGAGAGAGAGCGAGAAAGAGAAAAGGAGAGAGAGAGAGAGAGGAAAAACATAGAGGGGGGGGGGGAGAGATACACAGAAAGACAGACAAACAGCCCCTGATTCGGCCATGCAGACAAAGCCCCGGACGAAAAGCAGCGAAAGAGGCAAGGCAGAAGGGCGGAGCGGGAGCGGAGATGGCGGCCGTGTTGACAGGGCGGGCGGGTAACCCAGGCAGCAGCGCGGGTCTGGCGCCGAGGCTCCATTACCGACGGGAATCTAATTTATGCTCTTGTTTGTGAACCGCCGAGGGGATGCCGCCCCAATAGAGATCTTCCATTTGCTTTCTTTATGACGCCTGGTTCGGGCGCGCGCTGGGTCGTCTTGCGAGTGGGGGCTCCGGGACTCGCGCGAAACGATACGTGGGTGTACAGGCGCGTGCGCACGTGTACACACACGTATGCGCACAAGTATTAGTAAACATATAATGTATAGGCTTCTTTGTGTGTGCTTGCTTCTTTATTTATTCGATTTCGTGCTTATGATTTTTTTTAATAGGTTTCTGCACATACTTTTTATTCCTGCCGTTATACTACTTTGGCACTGGTATGCCGTAGCATGTAATAAAGCTTATTGCGTTTCAGTCGTCCCTCTTCGGGATATGTGGAGAGGCAGCTTTATATGATTGAATTATTTCATTACTGGCGTTTTATTGTATTGGTAATCGATGAGGACTGTATCGCCCTACTTACAAAAGGCCTTCCAAGCGACCTATTCCACACTAAGAATATAAACTTGGTCAATCTATAGTGATTTAAAGTCAGTGTACCTTTGAGAGGACGGTAAAGTTGTTCAGGAGAAACCAGATCAACCCAGATACGTGGAGCACATCCATCCTATCCGCCAATCTGTCCGTCCGTCCATCCACCAAACCACCCATCCATCCATTAAGCCATTTATTCACTAGGCCAGTCATCCGTCCATCCATCAATTATCCCAGTCATCATTATCCATGTCATGCCATTCCGTCCATCCATCGTCACCCCCCGTTTCCCTCCCATCACAAATCAGAGAAAACACGCCGATGTGACGCCTCTCCGCCCCGTTGCCAGAGCAGCCGCATTACGTCACTGCTCTCTTTCATTTACTATTTGTCGTCACCAAATCAATTCGCAGTTACATGAGTTACTTGGCGCCATAGAGACCGCGCAGGGCAAAGGGGACCGCGACCTGATCCTCGGAAACCCACACGTGCACGTAGGATCGGGTTCAAGGAAAAGGATACGTGAAGGATAAGGATAAGTGAAATATGCGATGCTGAGCCTCTCCCCCGGGCTATGTCTATGAGGAGGGGACACTCTGAGAAGAGCAAAGACGACATGAGCGTTGCATAGCGTTTCGGATCGGACTACACTGGTCGTATAGCCTGAAGGTTATTGAGGCTAAATCTGTCCTTTCTCTCAGTCAGTCCTTAGTTGAATAACCACCCTTCAAGAGAGCTGTTTGTAAAGGATGTGATTGCGTGGAGGTTATTGTTGATGATTT
>NW_020870572.1:723843-738843 GCF_003789085.1 Penaeus vannamei
AGGCATTCCGAGGAGATATTTCCCTGCTTCGCTTTCCTTTTTTCTCTCATTTTCTCTTCATTTCTTTCTTTATTTGTTGATATATTTATGTTTTCGTTTATCTGTTTATTTATCCTTTCCTTCCTGTTTCGCCACACATTCCGCTTCTCCCAAGTGCACGAAGGGCCGTCCATGAACACGATCCCGAGAGTCCTTGTGAGAGCACATCCTACGACGGCCTGAGGGTCCTTCTAGAAGGAGACGTGTTCGCGCGCTGTGCTCGAGCCAGCCCAGGGATTGGACTGCTCCTAATTACGTCGAGTATTACCCATGCGAGGCTTGCGGTATGACCCTTATTGGCCCTTGTCGCTGAGTCGTGATTACAGGACCTTCAAGGAAACTAATTCAGAATTCTTCAGGCCACGTGTGGTGCTCGGATTTTATTCAGTATCCTCTTTTCATGTCGATATCCGAATCCTTACTGACTTTGGCTTTTTATTGCGGTCAGAGATTACATGTGTGTTTTGGTCGTGTTTCAAGATCATTCAGGCTGCAGTCTTCCTCGAGGAGAAAGATCTGGAACCTTCGCTGAAGAAACTCACAATCATGCTAGACCAACAAACAAATCCCGTCCTCTTCTACCTCCTTTTCCTTCATAAAAGATATAGAAGCCTTTTAGCCCGACTTTATATGACGGCCTTGAGTGCCCTCGTATGCTTGGATATCTCAGCTTTTGAATCGGAAACTCGAGTACTGTATCTGTGGCATTGCTATCGTTTCTCTAATAGAACTCGCTATTCACATTTTCTCAGAAATAAATGCATAAGATCCTACCGTCTCTCTCTCTCTCTCTCTCTCTCTCTCTCTCTCTCTCTCTCTCTCTCTCTCTCTCTCTCTCTCTCTCTCTCTCTCTCTCTCTCTCTCTCTCTCTCTCTCCACTTTATCGATTTTTACTCCTCTTCTTCCATTCGTCGTGTGACTTCCGAACCTCTCATGTCTTCGGTCCTCCTCGACCTTATACAAAGGACCCCATTGTCTCAATATACTTCGAAAGGTGATGTCGTTCTTTACCTGTCGATATTTTCTATTGTAGCCAATTTTCTTTTGTAGTTTGTGAGTTTGCGATTGTATTTATTACTAAACTTTTTTTATTTTTATTTTTTTTTTTCTTCCATGCTTTCTTTCTTTTGTTTCTCCCTTTCTATCTTCCTTTTGCTCCTTTTCGTTCTAGCATTCATTTTCTTCCTTTACTTCGTGCCTTTCTTCTCACGTTTTATTTTCTCTTTTCAATGGTTGCTTATTCCTTTTTCCCCCCGACCGCCCTTTCCAAATTCCTACATTTAATCCCACTGGAAACAAAGTTAGTAGAGGAAGTTAACGCAGTTAAGACATGCAAACGGGGTAGACGAAACGACCTCGAATGCAACTAGCTTTTGACTCACATCGGGAGCGAAGCGAAGAATAAATAAAGAATAAATAAAGGTATATCATTTACAATTTTCATTTGTTCTTGGTTCGGTTTGTTTGCTTTGGGGAACGAGCAAGAACAACATTCCTCCAGCTATAAACATGAACCGTATTCATGTTGACAAATGTAGAGGCAATGTGAATGAGAAGATATTCATCATTCATACCGTTTCTACAATTATAAACGTATGAGGAAATACGAAAGGAGAAAAGCAACACGCCAATGAGTATATTTGCTTTCCTAAATTCCCTTAAGCTCTAATGGATCCACAAATGCGTTATCATATGTTTATGCCCATTTTCCAATAACCTGTTGCCATAAATCCCAGGTAAGCACCATATTCCTTAGAACAGTCGGAGCCGTAGCCAATAGCAGCCAAAATACTATTGATCACGAGCGAACACATTCTGTTTCTCTTTCTTTATTTTCTGTTCTTTCTTTCTTTTTAAGATACTGTTTAAAAAAGATATACACTGTTCTTGTTCCAGCCCGTTTCGTCAATGGGTAACTGAACTTTGTGGCAACTTTGTTGAATTGAATTTGAATATTTATGCTACAGCTCGAGAACTTCAGACATTTCGTATTGTATTGAAAGAGGTATCAAAACTATCTTCTTTTTTATCTTTCGTATCTTTCTTCTTTTTTATCTTTCGTATTTTTTTATATATCGTATCTTTCGTATTTTTTATCTCTGGAATATCCTTCAACGCATATCACGTTTTACTGCCAACAGACCGTTCTTTAGCTTTAGAATTGGTAGGTAAATGTTTCGCGTAACACCGTGCCAAATGAAAATGTCCTTCGTTAGAGCGCTTTCGAACAACCTGAAGCAAGAGATGTTGACACAAGTCGACGAAATTCGCCCGGAATTACTTTCGTGAATGTCGGTCTTTCCTCCCTATTGACGGTGGAATATTCCCGCGTTGCCATAAAAATACGAATCTTTTCTTTGTACTTAGACCTATATCACTAAAAGCTGTGATCGATTTGAATTCGTAAGGGGTTGAATAATTCAAATCGGCCAGGGAGCATCTCAGGGCCGAGAGCACTTCTCCGCCGGCAGCGCCTCGGAAAGCACCAAAGCGTGGGTCAGCCCCGACAGCTCCCGACAGACACCGAGGGAAAATTGGCCTGTCTCTGACGCCAAACACGTCGCAGTTGTGGGCGTGGGTAAACTCGGGGGCCGGGAAATGAATCGTGTGGAATGTCATGCGAAAGGCCATTTCATGTTGTCATGCGGAATTGACTAAGCATAGGATGTTGCCTTTGTTATGTGTTCGTGGAAATAAAGATATATCTCTCTCGTATCGTCATTTTTTTATTTTTTGTGTTAAAGAGAATGCAATACATGTTTTTTGTAAAGCTCGCATCCCAGAAAAAAAGTAAACGCCATCATGGAAAGTTTCAATATCCTTACGACACCCTTTTTCATTTCCTCAATTTCCGAAGCGCATATGCCCTTTCGCCGAATGCGTTGACGGAGCTGTGAGATTGTGCAATTCCCGAGAAAGGTAATCTCGCTCCGCCAAGTACGAAGACGTAATCAGTGAGGCAAATGACAGCTGGGAGTGGGTGAAAGGTGTCAATTTCCGTCAAGCCTGTCAGATAATAGGTCAATAGAAGGGGAAAGGGATATGTTTTAAAACGGGGGGGAGCGAAGCCAAAGCGAAAGGACCAAGCTCTGCCGGCATAGGAGGGGGACATTCATCGCATTCAGCCGAGCAAAGACGGGGCCGGGGCGTGCAATTTGGAAACATTCATGCCGAGCGGGTCGGGATTCCGTCGGTTTTCGCTCTTGCTCTTGCTCTTGTTGTCGTTGTCGCTGTCGTCGTCGTCGTTGCTCTTGTTGCTGTCGTTGTTGTTGTAGTGGTAATAGGAGTAATAGCAGACGTAGTAATAGCGGCAGGAACAGCAACAGCAGTAGTAGTAGCACTAGTAATAGTAAAAGTAATAGCGGCAGCAACAGCAGTAGTAGTAGTAGTTATAGTGGTTGTAGTAGTAGTGATAGAAGTTGTAGTAATAGTAGTACCAATAGTAGTAGAAGTTGCCAATAGTAGTAGCAATTGCAGTGACTTGGTTTTCCCCCCCCCCCCCAAGATGTCACGACAGCCGTCCACCTCCCCCACTCGCCTCCCTTTTCATTTTCCTCCCGGATAATTCGCCTCATTATGAATTCATGGATTCCGCGTTGTCTCTGTCCTCCCGCTTGTTCGCTGTCCGTCGCAGCAGCTTTCCCTCGGTGGACGGAAATGACACGGCGGTTTTTGAGACTCGAGGCTGTTAATAATCTCTCGGGAGACTGTGTCGCATGTTTTTTTTTAAGTTCCCGATTATCCCCTTCCTCTCTTGGTTGTTTGAGGGGGATTTCATCTCTTCCTGGTTGTCGGTTTGTGCTTGTGTTTGTCGTTGTGTGTGCGTGTGTGTGTGCGTGTGTGTGTGTGTGTGTGTGTGTGTGTGTGTGTGTGTGTGTGTGTGTGTGTGTGTGTGTGTGTGTGTGTGTGTGTGTGTGTGTGTGTGTGTGTCTGTCAGTGTGTACGCGCGGAAATGACCTTGTCTGGTCACGTTATTCGTGGCTCTTAAATTTACAACGCGTCCACTGAAACTGTATTTTTGTACATCTCTGTTAATCTTCCTTTGTCCCCATGATATTGCACCGTAAACCGTTAATATCAATAGTTCTTCATAAATCTCGAATTTTGTCTCCGATAGAGCAGAGAGAGAGAGAGAGAGAGAGAGAGAGAGAGAGAGAGAGAGAGAGAGAGAGAGAGAGAGAGAGAGAGAGAGAGAGAGAGAGAGAGAGAGAGAGAGAGAGAGAGAGAGAAGAGAGAGAGAGGGGGGGGGGGAGGGAGGGAGGAGAGTGTGTGTGTGTGTGAGAGAGAGAGAGAAAGAGAGATAAAGAGAGAGAGAATCCTCCCTCTGCACAGCCTTCCCATGTACCGCAATTGCCTCGGCGTTGCTCTTACACGCCACATACTTCATCCTTCTTATACTCGATAAGCGTCACATATTTTCCATTCCTCAATATTTTTTATCATCTCTTTCTTATCCCCTTTTATCTACCATTGTCTTCTCCATACCCCCCCCCCTTGCGTAAAATGTTGCTGTTCTTCTTCTAGAACCCTCGGCGTCTCCAATAATTTTATCCCTTTGTGTGGAGTATTGACACCGGACCCACCAGTGACGCCGGGGAGATACAGGTGAGTCACCACCGTCTCCCCGAACAACAGGGGTGATCGACCAAAAACCTTGTTCTTCGGTGTGTTCACGACGTAGAGGGTTTGATCAACTTTCGTTCCCTCTTTTATATATTTCAACCCCCCTCTTTTGTTCTACCTTTTTTTCCCTTTTTTTCTCTCTTATTTGCTTTTGTTGTGATAACGTTGTATTTAATTTCGCTCCGTGTCTTTCCCCCTTTCCGCCCGAATTAGTCTCTCCCCGAATAATTGTACAACAGGAGAATCTATTGTTTCTCTAAAGTCTGTTGTGCATAATCTGCGGCAAGTTGGGATCCGTTCTAGACGCTTTTGTAACGGGTTAGACATAAAATTCCTGGGATTCTCATTGTTCATTTCTTTCGTTGTAATAGCTTCGTAATATTTTAGTTAACAAGAAAAGATATCTATTTTCAGGCTCTGGTGAATACAAAGGCGTGGGTGACAATGGGACGTGATAAGTCTTTTGACAGAACACGCGAACTCAAGATATCGTTGCTACGTAGTTGGATAATTTGATGTGTTTTTGAAAGCATTTTCTTCATTCTTGAGTTAACTTGAATTAGGAAATTGGTGAAGCCCTTACAGATAGCATTTTTGTCAAGATTATTTCGGTTTATGGTCATGTGGTTCGTTTTTTGTCGTATATGTAATTCTTCTTTTTATTGTGATGATATATGTTTTATTTTTGTTATTATCATGATTAATATGTTTACCATAATTCTTTTGTTATCGTTACTTTTGGGTGTTATTGCTCTCTGAGTCATTAGTGTTGTTATCGCTGAGATTCAATTTGTCACCTTCATTATTTCCATTCTATCCAATGCTGACTGTGTCCCCAGCTAATTCTTATTCTTCTCCTTCTGATGGGTCCGTCCATTTCCTCCTGCCTGTAATCTAATAAACGGACGTACTCCCTCGCCCTTCTTCCCCCTCCTTCGATACCCCCCTCCCTCCCTCCTTCCCTCTAAATCCTCCTCCCTCCTCCCCTCTCCCTCTAAATCCCCCGCCTCCCTCTAAAACCCCCACCTCCCTCCCTCCCTCCAAATCCCCCGCCTCCCTCCAAATCCCCCGCCTCCCTCCCTCCCTCTAAAGCCCCCACCTGCCTCTCTCCTCCAAATCCCCGCCTCCCTCCCTGAATCCCCCGCCCCTTGCCTCCCTCCAAACCCCTCCTCCCTCTCTCCCTCCAAATCCCCCGCCTCCCTCCCCCTGAATCCCCGCCCCCTTGCCTCCCTCCAAATCCCCCTCCCTTCCTATAACTCCCTCCTTTCCTTGTAGACTAACGGATACACGCTTTTTCCTCCTCATCTCCTACTGTCCTACTATCTCCTCTCCTTGTGGCCTGAGGTACGCGTTTTGGGCTCCTTCCTCCTCTACACCTCCCACTTGTCCTGTTGGTCCTTCTACTTTCCCTCTTTATGCATACTCCTTCCTCTATATCTCTCCGCATTTTCCCCTCCCTGTTTCCGGATGCCCCCTTTTCTCTCCTTTCCCTCCTTCTCCTTCTCTATTTCTCACTCTATCCATCCATTTCTCTCTCTGTCCACGTCTCTTTTCTCCCCTTCCTCATTTTTTTTCTGTATCCCTCTCCAATTTCCTCTCCATCCATTCCCCTTCTGTCCCCTCTCTCTACACTCCCCTGTACCCACCTTCTCCTCCCTCTCTCTATCCATCCCCTTCTCCACTTTTCTTATCCACTCCCCCTTCGCTTCACTCCCTCCACCCCTTCTCTATCCCCCTCACTCCACCCCCTTTTCTCTCCCTTCCTTCCACCCTGCTCTCCATCCCCTCTATCGACGCCGAGGAAAGTGTTATTCGAGCACCTACACCATGCCCTCTGCGATAAGGCAGGTCGTGTTTCCCCCGTGGTACATTATCCCTAATTACAGGACTGCCAGGGGTCGCCGATTACCCGAATAATGAGTTGTATTGTTCGGGAGTTTTTTTCGACCCTCCTGTAGCTCAAAGGACGGGCGTACGTTTGAAGAAAGGAGGAAGAAAATGGAATAAAAGGTGTTAGTAAAGGAGTTCGTCCTGTAGGTTCGACAGGATAGTGAAGAAAGTTTCCTTTTCCTGTGAGATACGGAGATGCTACAAACCGAGGGGAGACTGCGGTATGGTTGATGTGTGCATTCTCGCTTCCCCGTTAACAGATGCATTTCATTGCCTCTAAACTTCCGTCTTGTCTTTGGAAACTCGTGCAAGGAGGAAATTATCCTTTACAGAAGTTTCATTTACACAAACAACACACGCTCTAGTACACTCGCACTCACACTCAAACACACACACACATACGCACACGCACACGCACACGCACACGCACACGCACGCACACACACACACACACACACACACACACACACACACACACACACACACACACACACACACACACACACACACACACACACACACACACACACACACACACACACACACACACACAAACACACATACGTACACGTCTACACACACGGTCGTGCGTGTATGTAGACAGATATATAGGTACTGATATTGAGATATAACAATATTTCTCTCTTTGTTGATCTTATTTGCGATAGGAAATCATATGAACTGAACGGGAAGCTAAAGATGGCGTCGGATGAAATCTTGTCAGGCCATATTCTGTCACCGATATTTCTCTTCCCTCTTTTCATCTTATCAGCGTAACTGTTATCGCTAGCAGCAGGAGATCAAGCCTGATTAATAAGCTTATTAACATGTTGATTTTATACGCTACGATGCGGCGTTTTAAGATTATTATGTGGGAGCTGGTGTTGCCATTGCTAGTTTTCATCAAGTTATTTTATTTTTTTATTTATTATTTTTTTTTTTTTTTTTTTTGCTTTATATATGATTTTTTTTTTTATTTGATCGGGAAACTAAATCAGACTGTATAGTTAATTTGGATTTTTTTTCAGGAAATATATCTTTGTATTATTTATGTAAATCTGTTTGCGTCGGTGCTTGCTTGTGCGTATGTGTCTCTGTCTGTCTGTATCTGTCTGCGTACGTGCGGCCGTGCACATGCGATATATCCCGATGTCTGTATTAAGTGAATTTGCTATGAAGCCTGAGCCTGTAATTGGGCCAAAATCCATGTCATGTATCATGTAGTAGTGCCAACAAATTCTAAACAAACAAACGCTTATTCCTGCAACAGGGGCTCGCGTCCGGCGTTGTTTCCGACGTTACGAGGTTGTTTCGTAAGTAAATACGCCAATAATACGTTGAGATTAATCGAGGTGTATCTTGGACGATGTTGCCGTTTAATTATGATCGCCGAAGCGCGTCGCTGGATGACACAGACAGATCGTTTCGTAATTAATATCTTGTACCTTGCATACAATCACCAGACGCTCCAATCCACTCGCCACCTCCTTCCCCGCCCTTCCCCCTCCCCCTAAGTATCATCCTCCCACTCCTCTCCACTAAGAGCCTCTTCCTCCTTCTCCTCCTCCTATCCCTCCTCTCCCCCCTGCCTTCCTGAGAGGCCCTTCCCTCCCCTTCGCCGAGAGCACCATCCTCTTCCCCTTTCCAGATGAGCTTCTTCTCCCCTCCCCTCTCTGCTAAGAGGCCCTGCTCCTCCCCCCCACCTCCCCCGAGAAGCCTCTTCCTCCCCCCCCCCTTTTCCGCCCTCTTCCTCCCCATATCAGCCCCACTTTCCCCTTTCCCGAGAGTCCCTCCTCCTTTCCCTCCCCCGAGAAGCCTCTTCCTCTCCTCCTCCGCAAGATTCCTCCCCAGTCTCCCCTACCCATAGCACTACCCTCCCCCTCCCCACAGCACCTTCCCCCGGAATCCTCCTCCCTCGGATCCAAGAGGAAGCAATCGTCAAGGGGAAGAGGAGTAATAGATTCAAGTTGGAGCTGTTCTCTTGACGGCAACTTTCTGAGTGATGGCCCTCGCGCTGTCGAACCCAGCTTCCAAATACACACGCACAAGCACACGCACACCCCCCACACACACCACACACACAGGTACATACACACACACACACACGCACAAGCACACACGCGCGTACACACGCACACCCACAGGCACAGGTACACGCACACATACACACACATACGTACGCACTCACGCATTCACGCACGCACGCATACAATTGCCAGGCCCAACATCCATCCTTGCGCATTCCCCCTCTCGCAGCCATCCACCAGCCCACTCACCCACTCAACCACCTCTCCTACCGCCGCCGCCGCCCATCCTCCCGCAGGCGCTGCTCGCCCTGTGTTTATGGTCGTGCGCCAACTCTCTGGGCCGGAAGGACGGAATGGGAGGGAGGGCGGCAGGGCGGACGGGCGGCAGGGCGGCAGGGCGGCGGGGCGGCAGGGGTGGCTTTTATCATCCAGGAGGCTCGGGCGCTGCTCCTTCTCTGACTTATCCGTTCATCGCCTGTCTCTCGCGGAAGAGCGAGAAGTAAGAGATGACTTTCCTCGTTGGTGTTCGGGAGTGATGGGGGAGGACCTCGCCGCCTCCGCTTCACCTTTTTATTGGCCACGATTCTACTTCGTCAGCGGCGCGGTGGCGGTGCGGCGACGCGATAGAGTGATGCTCGGCCATCTCGAGTGTCAGCCGTCGTGAGAATGGCGTCGTACTTTCCAGAGGCCGTTGCACATCAGCCAAGGAGGCGCCCTTTTAGGCGCCTCCTTGGCTGATGTGCAACGCCTACGTTGTCGATGTGGCATGTCACTGACGTTCATCGACTTGGATCACCACCGGTCGGCGTCTCCTGTCAGATGCAGCAATACGCAGCACTTGACCTGACGTTTCTCGAGATCCCATTTATATGTTTCCCGCTCTGTTATCCTCTTGATCTTGTGTCCCTTTCTCAATTACTCACAGCCTCCCACGTCCCCCGGGAATAGGGTATCATCTGCTGCCACCCTCAGGCAGCCGACACCGGCTGTAAAGGGTTATTGCCTATCACCAGCTAACAATTAGGGCACTTGTGTTGTCTCCCGAAGGACTGTTGACGCCTGCCACCTTCCCAAAATCTTGGGAGGTACAAACAACCTGGACTTGACGATCCATTTCCTCACCTAGGGCAGACGCTCTCCATATCTTCTACTGCGCCGTTGCCTGGTACATCTCCGTCATAAAGTTAAAAGATCCATTACGTCTGCAGGATCTCGACGCATTACATATCTCATTCCAGAGACTGGTTACGCCGTGCATAACCCACGGATGAACTGGGTATCTTATCTATCGCCTCCCCCGGGAGAGAGTACATTATCTATCACTACACGAGAGACTGAGTACACTGCCAACCACCACCGGGGGCCCAGTACACGCATGCTTTACCCAGCTGATGAGATGAATGATGAGCGTTGTTCCGCCTCATCAGAATGAGTGCTGGCTGGAGAGTGCCGGGTTGATGCCTCACGTAGGTGAGGAAAAGGCACAAAGGCCAAGTCTCAATGGCGGTGGGAGGCGCGTGCAGTTCTCTGGCTGAGGCAGGGAGCGTGGCGTTGCTTGCTCGCCTCTCTGCCCGCTATGAATAAGGTTGTTTTTGCTTCTTTAGGTCAGTAATCGCCCTTCCGAAAGGAGTTTGTAAGTTTAAGTTTCATATTAGTTGGGCGACTCCGCTCCGTCTGAAAATGTTTCCAGTTTAAGCATGAAATTTATTTCAGCTTAATGTGTAAAGGGGATTTAGTAGTTTAACATTATGCCTCATCAGCGAATCCATCGCTTTATAGGAAATCATATTTGTGCTCAAATCATTTCTCGAGATATTCCATAAACCCTCGACTCCTTCGGCACACGGATTTCAACGAGTACCCTATTATTTATAGAAAGTAAATATCAAAACAACAACACATTTTTACATTTCGTCTCACGCATAAATAAGTCCAAAATCGAAAACAGTTGTAGCAACAGTAGCAGGCAGAGGCGGTACATCTCCCGTGGGCTGAGTATTGATGCAGAGAGCGCGGGGATGTGTTCCTCTCCACGCCTCCTTCACATCCCTGTACACACGCTCCCCGGCCTCTTCTCGGGTATCCTCGACTCCTGTTTCCTTCAAAGGATTCCTAGTTCGAGATGGGCAACTTCGTATAAGGAAGTCGTAGGGTTGCTTTCCTCTTTATAATGGTGCTGCTGCGGGTGGCTTCGGTGGAGAAATTGCTTCGTGCTTGTTTTTTGCGGTCTCTCCCTCTCTCTCTCTTTCTCTCGCCCTCTCTTTCTCCTCTGTCATTTTCTTTGTCCCCTCCTCTTTCTCTCTCTCTCTCTCTCTCTCTCTCTCTCTCTCTCTCTCTCTCTCTCTCTCTCTCTCTCTCTCTCTCTCTCTCTCTCTCTCTCTCTCTCTCCTCTCTCTCTCTCTCTCTCCTCCCTCCTCACTCCCTCTCCTCCCCTCCCTCCCTCCCTCCCTCCTCACTCACTCACTCACTCACTCACTCACTCTTTCTTTCCTTCCCTCTCCTCCCTATCTCTATCTCTCCCTCGCCACCCCTCCCTCTCTCCCTCCCTTCCTCTCTCTTTGCTTCTGCGTGTCCGTCTGTGCGTTTGTGTGACTGACGTGTCAAGGCCATCGCCATCGAAGGGCGAGCAGTAAACACCACCATACGCACACAAGATGGCCAGAGGTTGTTTTCTTTTTCACAGAAACTCCCTATTGATTGAAATGGCTTTTTATGCATTACTTTCATTGGATTGTCTTTCTTCCGTGTCTTGTTTTTATTTTTCCCTCTTCTTTCGTCTGCTAGCCTCGCAAAGGGTAGTCGAGGCAGCTTTTATGTCCTTTTTTTTCTCACCAATTGTATTTCCAAGAATTCTAAAAACGTCTTGGTCTTCTTCCTTTTCTTCATGTCTACTTGATTCCTTTCCTTTTCCTTTCTGAATTTCTTTGGACCATTCACTCTTTTTCGTATTCTTCTTATCATTATTGTTCATTATTATTATTATTATCATTATTGTTATTAATGTTATCATTGTTATTATTATTATTATTATCTTCATTCAGTTTATTCGTACTTGCGTTTTTTCTTCTTTCTTTTATATTTTTTCCTGTTTTCTCCGTCAGTTTTTACTGACATGAATAATGATTATGACTAATAATAGTAATTATGAAAATGATAATGATAATGGTAATGGTAATTATAATAGTAATATAAGTAATTGTGATAGTAATTATAAAGATGATAATCATATTGATAATAACGATAATAATAATAATGATGATGGTGATAGTAACAATGATTACGATAATGATACCTATGATGATTGTGGTGATTGTTATGATAATGATAACAATAACCCATTAACTATTATGATGGTAATTAAGATTGTTAATTTGTTTTCAACAGTAATTACCAGTGATCAACAATAATTACAATTAATCGGATTAATAGAAATTACCACAGCGGTCCCAGCGATCTGGCTATTGCATGTTAATGCCATTATTCCTTGCGTAAATCCAAAGGTTTCTCATGAAAACGCTCGTATAACTAATAACGAAAGAGAAATAAACAAGGAAAAAAGGGTAATAAAGAGAATAGGGAAATGGAGTAACGAAGGGAAGAGAGATTCAAAAAGCGAAGTTAATTAGTTGGAATCTTAGGGTTCAAGAGAGTGATTGCTGCTGGGCGTCGTGGCTTTCTTCTCTGTCTCTCTCCTGATTTTTGTTCGCATTCGTTTTTTCAGTGTTTCATCTTTTTATCCCTCTTTTCGTCGTCTCCCGGATGTCTCTTATGCCCTTCTTACCTCTCTCGTTCTTTCCCTCTTTCTAGCCATCTATCCCTTCTGTTCCTTTTCTTTAATTTTCTTTCTTCTTCCTCCTCCTCCTTCTCCTCCTCCTCCCCTCCTTTCCCCTCTTTCTTCTTCTACTTCTCCGTCTTCTCCTTTTCATTTTTCCTCCTCCTCTCCCCCTCCTCCTTATCTTTTCCTCTACCTCCTCTTCCACCCCTCCTCCTCCTTCGTCCTTCCCTCGTCGATCTTTCCTCTCCTGCTTCTTCCCACCTTCCCTGCTTCCATCTATTCCATCATTTTCTCCGCCGCTCCAACCCCTCCCTCCCTCCCTCTCTCTCTCTCCTCCTCTCTCTCTCTCTCTCTCTCTCCTCTCTCTCTCCTCTCCTCTCTCTCCCTCTCTGCTCTCTCTCTCTCTCTCTCTCTCTCTCTCTCTCTCTCTCTCTCTCTCTCTCTCTCTCTCTCTCTCTCTCTCTCTCTCTCTCTCTCTCTCCTTCCACCGCATCGCAGATTGAATAAAGAATGAGATTGATTTTGGGTCACGTTGTCACATCCACTTATCAGCTCCTTGGGCATCTTAACATCCCAAGAGTTTGTGATTGCTTTGAAATTAGTTTTATTTGACGGCGCGATGAGACACAGCTTTGATAGTTTTTTTCTTGCGGGTTTGAGGGATAATTAATTCACTTTCACCCCTCTTGAAGGCAGGAGAGAGGAGTCCCGTGTATGTTAAAGAGATAGATAAGGGAAACAGAAGATTAATTTTGGAGGAGGAGAATATGAAAAACAGAAAAATATTTCGGGTTTTCTATCTTATTTTTTTCAGACAATGGTAGTTTTTTTAAGGATGAATGGCCATCAGCTTTCGTCTTTCTGGAGATGGTCAATAAAGGCGATGTAGAATCGAAAGGAAGGAGAGAAGAAGTAGGGAAAGGGAATGAAAGAGGGTCGTAGGAGAAGAGGGAAGAGAGGGAAAGAGTGGGGGATAGAAATATGAAAAGAAAAGAGGGAAGAAGAGATTAAGAAGAGAGGGGCAAATGGGGAGGAAAGAAAAGGATGGGAAAAGTATGGAAGAGGAAGGAGAGAACAATGGAGAGGGGAAAAGGGGTAGGGGGGGAAGAGGACGACGCGAAGTGAGGGGAAGAGAGACAGAAACGGATCGTTAAGGGCAGGAAACGAGTATGGGGAAAAGGGAAGCTGGAGGAGGAGGGAGAGGGAGAATGAGAGAGAGAGAGAGAGATTAATAGAATGAGAGGGAAACTGAGAGATTGGCCAAAATATAGATATTTTTTTATTTTAGTATGTTATTTTGCTATTTATTTATTTATTTATTTGTTGTTCTCTCTTGTGTAATTGCTTATTTATTTACAGAATTGTTCATTTTTTATAAATACTAGTCAAGAAGGGCACAGATAAAGAGAGAAGGACTGAATAATAACGGAGATTAAATTGATAACAGAATAAATAAGAAAAAAAACAAGAAGCCCAAGTAAATAACTTCCCAAATAAAATTATGTATAAGCAAGTAAATAACAAACAATTCAAATAAAAGCAAAAAACAAAAGAATCAAACAGATAGATAACAAGCCAGAAAAATACAAGCAAAGCAAATCAAGCAAATCACTTTATTTCTTGATAGACAATAAATAAAGTGAAACAAAAGGAGGCGCCATAATAAGATAAACAGATAAATAGGAAACAACGAGAGACAAAAAAAAAATCTCTCAATTAAGCCATAGGATAAAAATAAATAAATAGAAAGGACCTCTCCACGAAGGAGGCCAGGGTGGGAAAACGGTGCCAGGGGAAGGAGGTCAGAAGGAAGAAGGTCAGCAGGAGAATAGGTAGAATGAGTAGTGATAAGATGGAATAAAGGAAGGGAGGAGGAGGAGGGTAATAAGATGAGAAAAAAGAAGCATATGAACAAATCAGGAATCTGCGCTCGCCTTCCCGGGAGTATGGTCATGATTAGCGGGAGGAGGAGGAGAAGGAGGAGGAGGAGCGGAGGAATCAATACCCGCTGGGACGACACCACGACACCTCCTCCTCCTCCTCCCGTCCTCCTCTTCTTATTCTCCTTGTTCCTGTTCTTGTTGTTCGTCTTTTTCTTATCTTTCTTCTTCTTCGTCTTCATCTCTTTCTTCTTCTTTTTCTGTTTCTTCTTCTCCTTCTTTTTCTTCTTCCTCTTCTCATTCTTCCTACTCTTCTCATTCTTCTTAAGCTTCTCCTTCTTTTTCTCCTTCTTTTCCTTCTTCCTCTTCTCTTTCTTCTCCTTATTCTTCTACGTCTTTTTCCTCCTCATTCTCTTCTTTTCTCTTTTCTTCTTATTTTATTGGTGTTATATTAGTTCTTGTTTTTTCTCTTCTTTTCTACTTTACCTAGGAATCAATGCAGATATTCTCGGCACTGTATACCTCACGCGCCTATATTTATTTTCTCTCTCTTTCCTTTCCTTCTTCGTTATCTTTTTTTTCTTTCTTTTTGTTGTATTTGTGTCTTCCTTCTTATTCATCCGGGATCCATTGCAGGTTCGCACGCCTCCATGGCACTTGCTCCTATCCCTCTTTATTTTCTTTTTTTCTTGCCGTTTCTCATTTTCTTTTTTTCTTTCTTTGTTTTGTGTTCTTTTCCCGTCTTTCATCATCAATCATCTTCTTT
>NW_020870572.1:741343-746343 GCF_003789085.1 Penaeus vannamei
CTCCTTTCTATAGATGTTCGCAAGTAGGTAGATGTGGTTGGCTGTTTTTCTTCCCTCTTTTCAATAGGTGTTCGCACGTTGGTAGATAAAGTTGGCTGATTCTTATGTCCTTTTTTATATCAGGCTCTACCTCACCTCTTTCTGGTGTAAGGCCACTTGACCTCGCTACTTGACCCAGCCTCCTAAACAACCCGCTCGATACAGCACCTTTTTTTTGTCTTCGGTTTGTCTTCAGGCGGTTGAGGAGGTTCTTTTTGGGCTACGAGAGAATGGATATCGGGTTGGCCTTTTGGCGAGTATCTTAAGGTGGGATGATTTTCTCTCTCTCTCTCTCTCTCTCTCTCTCTCTCTTCTCTACTCTCTCTCTCTCTCTCTCTCTTCTCTCTCCCTCTCTACTCTCTCTCTCTCTCTCTCATCTCTTCTCTCCTCTCTCTTCTCCTTTCTTGTCTCTGTGTTGCTAGTCGGCATTGGTGATAGCGATTTGTTTTCTTTTTGTTTGTTTGTTTGTTTCTTTTGTCTTTCTCTGTCTCGGTCTGTTTATCTGTTCTTTCTATTTCAGCCCATTTTTCGTCTATATGTTTCTTTGTCTTTGTTTCTTCCTTATCTCTGTCTGTCCCCCTCTCTGTTCACCTCTCCCACCCCCTCTAATATCTCACTCACTCGCAACTCTCTCTCTTCTCTCTCTCCACTCTCTCTCTCTCTCTCTTCTCTACTATATACTTATATATATCAATTATATTATATATCTATATATATATATAAATATTGTTTATATAATATATATATTATATATTATTATATATATCACACACACACACACAACACACACATACATCAACATCAGACACTACAAACAACACACACACAACACACCACACCACACACACAACACACACACACACACACACACACCACACACACACACACACAACACAACACCACCATCATTCTGAACCTCCGAAGATCTTTCTTCTCTTCTTTTTTCTTTTCCCCAAATATCTCACTATGCTCTACATGTTCTCAAAGTCCGACCGCAGAAACACTCTCCGCGCAGTTCATCCGTTCATGAGTACGAAGACGAGGGGGGGATGTTAGGAGTGATTGGGGGGGGGTGACGAATCAGAAGTTACGATGTTTGAACAGTTTTATATGAATAATGTTGCAAGAGGTTTCGAGACGTTTCGAGATGTTTCGCTCGTCTGCTCGCGTGTTGGGTGTTGCATTTTGGATGATTTATTCGAAGTTAAGTGCCGGTTGACCTCGCTCTTTCCCTTTTTTTATTATTTTTTTTTTTCTTTTTGTATTTCTTTTTTGTTTTGTGTTTTTCTTTCTTTTTTCGTTTTTTTTTTTTGTTTTCTTTTTTGTGCTTCTGTGTTTTTTTTTCTTTCTTTTTCGTGGTATTAATTTTCTTCTTTTTGCTTTTTGCATTTTCTCTTTTTTTTCTTTCCTTCTTTTTTGTGTTATAATCATCATCACCATTACCATCATTATAATAAAGATTATCCCCTTCCTTCACCTTTACCTTCCCCTCCCCCTCCTCCTCCTTTTTTTGTTTGTTTTCCTTTTTTTTTTTTTTTTTTTTGCTTCTATGCGCTCTTCCACTTCTTTCTTTACATTTTGTTTTCATTTCAATTGTGAGAAGCAGTAGTAATAGCACTTGTATTATATCATCAACAATAGTGTTGTTGTTTTATAGTTATTATTTATCAATATTATTATTATTATTATCATCAGTATTTTCATGGTCATTATTATTGTTATTATTATTATTATTATTATTATTATTATTATTATCATTATTATTATCAGTATCTTTTTATCATTATGATAGTGATAATTATTACTATTCCAACAACATAATCTTTTTTAACTCTTCCTCGTCCACTACCAAGCGATAACCGACATTACGTTGTATATTGCCTTTAGATTAATATAGCAATCCGCTCCATCTCACCTGTCAGTCCCATCAAGCAAATTTAAACTCTAAGCAAGGCGGCATAGCGTCTCACGTCCCGTCTTTCATCTTCCTTCAGCTACTTAGAGTCTCATAACACTGGCATCGTTGCTGTTATAATATTAGAACGGACCCTGTGAATATTATATCACGATATACTCTAATATATTCCGCTCGGTATTGATATTTTCTTCTTTTTTGTTATATTATGCAGTGAACTTTGGAGAAATTTTGTTCATAAAAAGTCTGTTCTATATTGGTATCATGATATATTCTATTTTACAGTGTTTTCGGAATTTTTAGTGCATTATGCAATATCGTTTCTTATCCTGTTCAGTTTTATAATTGTTTTATTTGGTTTATTTACTTATTTATATTTATTATTCATTTTAATATATAATTTAGTTTTATTATTTAGATTCTATTGAGATTTACTATATTCAGTTGTAATATGTGCCAGTAGATCAAAACAGGGGTTTGAATCACCGGTCAGCGCGGACGCATCGCGAAGGGGCCGCTTTGGCGCACGCTCAGTCGCACCCGCCAAACGCACCCGCAGTCATAAAACCCAAGCTATGGCCATATTATAGAAATTTGTTGTAATCTCCATAAGTGTTCTCTGAAACCTTCGGAGGCTCCCCAAAGTTTCGGACAATTCTCCTTATACTTGGAAAATGTCCAGATTCTCCCCTAAAGTTGAGTTTTTTTAACTATATATTTTTTCTTTTGTTCTTATCTAATCTCTCTCTCTCTCTTCTCTCTCTTCTTCTCTCTCTCTCTCTCTCTCTCTCTCTCTCTCTCTTTCTCTCTCTCTCTTAGGGGGGGGGGCTATGGAGAAGGAGTCTATCTGGACTTAATTAGACGCGCGATATTTGCCAAGCAAGATAATGAAGGCAAGCAAGGGCCGCGATAGGGCTATGGCAAGCAGTTCATTCACCTGGTTATAAGGGGAGCGTCGCCGTAGGCCAAGCAGTGCAAACATAAGCTCGACCTTGTGTGTGAGAGGTCGAGACGTGAAGAGAAGAGCAATTACAGAGAGAGGGAGATGGAGGGAGAGGGAGATGGAGGATGGGAGAGGGGAGGTAGAGGAAGGGAGGAGGGGGAGGTAGAGGAAGGGAGGGGAGGTAGAGGGAGATGGAGAGAGAAAGAGAGGGAGAGATAGGGAAAGGGAGAGAGAGAGAGAGAGAGAGAGCAGAGAGGAGAGGGAGGGAGGAGGGAGGGAGGAGGGAGATGAAGGGAGAGGGCGGGGCGCAAGGAAAGATACCTCTGTAGATTGGCCCCTGTAAATCTCTGAGTGCATTCCTAACTAAGAAGAATAAACATCAGGTTTCACTGTCAACAGCATGATTGTCGGTCATCAGTTAGGAAGGAAAATATTGTCTTTCTAGGAACGCCGAAGAGGATATACAGCGCGAGACGATGGCTAGTCGAAAAGAAGAGCCAGATAAATACCATTGACGTTAGATAATGTAGCATGAAATGGAAGAGGCTAGAGGCAAGAAGGGAGGGGAGACGGGACGAAGCCGAGAGAGGAGGGAGGAGGACTGAGAAAGGAGCGAGTGTTGTTTATTTACCGAATCAGATAGTAGGATGGAGGAGCGTCGCGCAGACTTGGAGATGTGCGAGGAGATTAGAGTCGCGCAGCCCTTGGGGGGGAGAGCGGCGAGGGGCGCTGGGGCTGAGACGGAGGGAAGGAAGGAGGGGGGCGGTAGGAGGAAGGGAGGGGAGGAGAGGGAGGAAGGGAGAAAGAGAGAAAGAGAGGGAGGGAGGGAGAGTGATAGAGATGTGAGGGAGGGTGGGTAGGTAGGAGGAGGAGAGGGAGGAAGGGAGAAAGAGAGGGAGGGAGGGAGAGTGATAGAGAGATGTAGAGGAAGAGGAAGAGGAAAAGGGACAGGGAGAGAAAGGGTCAGGGGGAGGGAGGAAGAGGCAGAAAGGGATGAACACAGCCCCACTGAAAGAATGGGGATATACAGAGAAAGACAGAAGCAGGACGCCCACGCTTACACACACAATCATACATACAGAAGAAATGACATAGCGAGGAAGAATTAGAATTGAAAGACTTAATAACGATTTGAAAAGACTTCTGTTAGGAAAATATAGAAAACGAAATTAGCAAGGGAGAGAGCAAGGAAGAAATAAGAACTGTGCAGAGAGAGAGAGAGAGAGAGAGAGAGAGAGAGAGAGAGAGAATGAGATAGATCGAGAAATAGAAAGAGAGAAAAAGAAAGACAGAGAGAGAGAAAAAAAATATATGACTCGGAAGGAAGACTAAAAGGATGTAGGAAAATGAGATGGATGGAGGCTGTGACAAGGAAGAAGGAGATGGGGCAGGAGGAGAACGAAAGATGCAGAGAAAGAAAATGGAAACGAAGTCGGACGGAATGCAATGGAAAACGGAGATAAATTTGGCACACATATCATTTTATGTTTACATCAACACGAAATTTCTCTTTTATCTATATGATTTTTCTCTTCTTTTTTTCTTTTTTTTTGTTGGACATTTAGATATCACGATACACCTTCAATATCAGTGGATTTTTTGTAAGGCTGCGACGGTGCTAAGGAAAACACACACAGGCAAGGAGAGGAGGAGGGAAGAGGAGGAGAAGGAGGAGGGGGAGGGGGAGAAGGAGGGGACACGCTGAACCAATACTCGAGTTATCATAAGAACGGAGCGGGCGTCGGCGCGGAGGCAGGGGCGGCCCGGGAATGTGAATGGGAGACACACACGGGGCGCTTTGTACATAATTTTATTCATATATACAAGGGGACGCCTTCTTTTCACCCTCCTCCCCAACATCCAGGAACGAATGTTTGGCTGGGGACGTTTTTTTTTCTTCTTCTTCTTTTCCTTTCTTTCTTTTTCTCTCTCTTTTTTTCAACATTTTCTTTTGAAGGTGGACGTGTCGTAGGTTGTCTCGTGGGATTTTATCGGACACTTGACCGGAATATGTTCGAGTAGCGTCTCAAAGACTTTAATAAATAGCCCCACTCGTGTGAAAAGAGTAGAGAGAGAGAGAGAGAGAGAGAGAGAGAGAGAGAG
>NW_020870572.1:768843-773843 GCF_003789085.1 Penaeus vannamei
TTACCTCTGCGGAGTATACTGGTTTGATGCTTTATTCCGCTTGTTGGAGAGTGTGATTTTGCTTTGCGGAGGCCGTGCTTCTTATCTGAATTATGCAATGTGTTTGCTAATGCTGAACCTCCGACTGGGTTACGGTCTGTTTATGGACGCTGGGCTTTTTCATCTGGTTTGTTTGAACTGCTGATGGGGGCGTAGTTTTTTTTCTGTTTATGCTGTGTATCATGTTAATGGGTGCTGTATTTCGTCTTCTGGTATGCTGTGTAATTATGTGCTGTTCCACGCTCAAAATGTGAATTGCAGTGCCCATGAATGGAGACTGCTACATGTTTTCTCCATTTGAAGGCGTAGAAACCGCTTCTCAGGAATCACTGTTTTTGTTTATGTGTGGTGTGAATATATATATATATATATATATATATATATATATATATATATGTATGTATGTATGTATGTATGTATGTATGTGTGTGTGTGTGTGTGTGTGTGTGTGTGTGTGTGTGTGTGTGTAAATTATATAATATAAATATACATACATATATATATATATATATATATATATATATATGTGTGTGTGTGTGTGTGTGTGCGTATATATATATATATATATATATATATATATATATATATATATATATATACATATATGTGTGCGCATGCGTGCGTGTGTTTATGTATGTATATATGTATGTGTAACTATGTGCATGTGGTTCATCTCTTTCGCCAAGTTCCGTCCATATGATGCATGGGAACCCCAGCGAGGCGCTGGATGCGTCGTTGAGAGCGTAACATATGTGCGGGGGAAATCTCCTTCCAGGCTGACGTATCATAGGAAGGCGTTGTAATAATATGCCGTGCAGATGCTGACTCACGGACTTTTGCGAAGGGAAGGAGCAGGAAGGACGTCTGACAGGCTCATCCGTCCTGCAGTTTGTCAGTTTTATTGCCCGTGCGGAAGCTGAGACGAAGGGCAAGAACAGAGAAAGTGGGGAAAAAATTCAGCAGACGTATAAATCGGAATCAAAATCTAATCCAATTAAGAACTGCAACTGCGCCGTTTTTCAACAGATTTTTCTTCATTTTTTAGCCAGTTCGACAGCCTGCGTCGTTCAAGAAACATAAAACAGAATTTTTGAGGACTGTTAAAGATATTACTTAATTGTTGGATTAGTGATGTATAATGAAAATATGGCCTTTCAACATTTATGTTCGGATGAATAATGTGTGTATGAATTAATAGATGCAGATGTAAATAAAAAGATAAGTAAATATATATAGATGGAGAGAACAACTCAATAGATACAGATATATTAGTGACTTTGATTTGAGTATTTGCTTATATGAGGATTATTGAATAGAGCCACGATAGCACATCAGTCCACACCGGCTTGGCGCGGCGGCTCTTGCACTGCGCTTCAGCAAATAACAGTAGTACATTTCCTTGTATTTATTTTGAGGAGAAAAAATATTGCATTCAGAACTTTGCTTCTCGTTTTTTTCTTTTCTTTTTTTAGAAAGCGATAGCGAAAGGCGAAAGTTTTCCGAAGTAAGAAAACGTTAATTCAATTCCGCCGAGTGCCGCAAAATGCGTGCCAATGTTGGAGAATCTGATTAAAGGTTGCCCGTCAGGTGATGGAAGTTGCGGCGGGGGCGCGTGCGGGGTCTCTTGGGCGTGGGCGGTTCTCTCCGCTCAGGAACCGATGCTTTTCTCGCTGTGCTACTCTTGATCCACTACTCGCCAGTCTTTTTTTCCCCTTTTTCCTGAGCCATTTTTGAACCATTCTGTATTTGGCTTACTCCCTACTACTCGAACTACTATTTTTTTTTTTTTTTTATACCCTTTGCCATACTTAAACCACTCTTTCGCTAAGCCATTTTGTTGACTATTCTGTGCCGTTGGTTCTTTCTGTGGGCCTTTCTTGAACCACTGTTTACCTGTAATTCTGTCCCTGAGCCACACATTCTTGAACCACTCTTAGCTGTTCTCTTCTTGAACCATTCCTGAACCGTTCTTCGTCAGGGTAGTGTCGCTCTTTGACTTTCCTTGAGCCACTGTTGTCCAGGGTGTTGATATCTGCATCTAAGGGTTAACATGTATGTGTCCAATATAACGATTTCGACATCTGTTATATATCCCTGTCACGTGACCTACACATTCTCATGCGATCGTCTCAAGAAATCGACAGAGGTATGTACAGTCTCGTGACCCGTAAATCTCCCACCCGGGCTAAAGACCCCCTATTTTTCTCCCTTTCTCTTTCTATCCCTTTATCAATCTTTCAGGTCACTCTAGGCCTGGTGGAACGACTAGCCATTAAGGGTTCTTACCTTCTAGAGAGGGTTAAGGCGACCAGCTCATGGTGATGGACGCGGGACGTTTTCTTAAAGGGACCTTTTGTGAGGACCTTTTTATCCACTCTTTTTTTTCTTGCTCTCGCTTTCTTTCGTTTGTTTTCTCTCTCTCTCTCTCTCTCTCTCTCTCTCTCTCTCTCTCTCTCTCTCTCTCTCTCTCTCTCTCTCTCTCTCTCTCTCTCCCTCCCTCCCTCCCTCCTCCCTCCTCTCTCTCTCTCTCTCTCTCTCTCTCTCTCTCTCTCTCTCTCTCTCTCTCTCTCTCTCTCTCTCTCTCTCTCTCTCTTTCTCTTTCTCTTTCTCTTTCTCTTTCTCTTTCTCTTTCTCTTTCTCTCTCTCTCTCTCTTCTCTCTCTCTCTCTCTCTCTCTCTCTCTCTCTCTCCCGTCTCCTTCCTTCATCTTCTCCCTCACCTCCTTTTCCCCCTCTTCCGTTTCCTCCTTTTCCTCCTCCTCCTCCTCTTCCGCTTCATCCTTTTCCTCCTCCTTTTCCGTTCCATCCTTTCCCTTCTTCTCCTCCTTTTCCTCTTCCTTTCCCCCTCCCCTCTTACTACCCCTCCCTCAGCCTTTCTCCTCCTCTCCCTCCCTCACCCTCCCTTTCTCCGCCGTCCCCTGCTCCGAGTCCAAGCAAGCCAGAGAACAGACGATAAAAACTCCTGCTGGCCGTAGCACTCCAAGACGGAAAAGGGGGCGGAGCATTCCCATATTGGTTCCGGCCGGGGACCCTAATTAAAGCTGGTATGGATCCCCAGACCCGACTTCGGGCTCCGGGCTGGCGTTCCGGCAATTTTCCTTCCTTCCTTTTCTCGCTGACCCCTCTTCTCCCTCTCCCTCCCCATACCCTCCTTCCAGAGCTGGACTTCACTCGTGGCGCCACGTCTGTCAGTTTTTTCCTCCTTTTTCCTTCGTCTTTTTTCGAAAATTTTACAGAAGACATCCAAGGTCTGGAGATGTCTCCATCCCGCCTTCCATCCTCCCTTTCCCTCCCCCTCCTCTTTTCCTCCCTCCCCAAGTCCTCCTCTCTCCTTCCCCCTCCCTCCCTCCCCTTTGCCCCTTATTTCCCCTCCCCCTTCCCCTCCCCCCGCCCGGAGTCCGACGCCGCAGAGTTCTTGTTGCAGCAGATGATGATGTCCTGTTTTATGGGCCGAGCGTCAAAGGAACGAGAATTTGATTGTTATTTAAATCGCTTTCCTCTGCCGCTGATTTACGGCCGTGAATCATGTGCCTGCGGCGTCGGAGCGGGGCTGCGGGCGAGAGAGATTTGCGAGAGGTTTACAGCTCGGGAGGGCATTAGAGCTTCATTTACTCGTTTCCCCTTTCGCGTCGAGAGGCTCCCCTGGCTTCGTTCATCGTCTCCCTTTTCTCCCTTCTTCTCCGTCCTGAGGGCGATTTTTCGCCATTTCCCCCCTTTCGTCTGTGGTATCCTCCCCTTTTCCCATCTCCGCCGTCTTCCCTTTTTCCCTTCATCAACATCTTCTCATCTCCCTACATGACCATCTCACCGTTCTCTGCCATCGCCTTCCCTATCTCCCATCTTTGCCATCCTCCCATCTTCCCCGTCTCCCTTCTTCGCCATCCTCCTGTCCTCCCCTTTTCACCATCCTTCCTTCTTCGCCATCCTCCTCCTTTTCTCCCGTCCTCACCATCCTCTTTTTTCCCTACTTCACCATCCTCCTATTCTCCTTTTTTTCCCTTCGCCATCCTTATATTCTTCCTTTGTCACCATCCTTCTCTCCTCCTTATTTCACCTCCCCCCAAAAAAAAACAAAAAAAAACCCAGTCGCACATGTTCCTCAAAAAAATCCCTGTAGATATGAAGTCCTTATTTCGCTCTCCATCCCCCCAATCCCCCCCTTCCCCCTCAACCCCACCCCCCATCCCTCCCCGCGGTACAACGAACACGATAATGAGACGCGGCGTGAAACACGGACCGGAGCAGCGTACGTGATTGTAAACCTAGGGAAATGTTTCGGATTGAGTGGGTACAATGAGAAGAGAGGTTTTGTGTTGGAGATCTCGAAGGTTTGGAGGCGTGCGGGTTGGGGAGAGGGGCGGGGTGAAATGATTATCATTTTTTGGTCTCGTTGTTTTTGTTGAAGTTTTGAGCGTCTTGGGTTTGTTTGATTTTTTTTCACTTTTGATTAATTTTTGTCTGTTGTTTACTGTGTTTTTTTTATTATTTATTTTTATTTTCTTATCCTGTTCCCCAAACAACAGAGCTTAAGGAGGAAGGAGCGCCATAAACGCAGGATTATGACGTGCTTACCATTACCATCGCCAAGGGAAACGGCCGAGTCCCAGTGAAGTATTCAGGTGTCATTTTTGCACATTTTCCCACGACACCTTTGGCAACCGCCTCTGCCAAGTGGAGGACGAATGGAGCAAAAAGATATGGATGGCCCCTCGATAGATGGGACAGAATCTGTATGATATGGTCGCACGAAATGTATTATTCATTCGCTGGGCGATGGGGAAAAATGGCTGGGGAAATAAATGACTTGCCTGTTAATAATATATAAGTTTTTGGTGAAGGTGTAAATGTATTTACTTTTGATGTGTGTGTGTGTGTGTGTGTGTGTGTGTGTGTGTGTGTGTGTGTGTGTGTGTGTGTGTGTGTTAGCGCTTATTTGAGCGCATGAGTAGGTAGATGAGAAATT
>NW_020870572.1:786343-803843 GCF_003789085.1 Penaeus vannamei
AGAAGGATAAGGAAGGGATAGAGAGGGAGGAGAGGGATAGGTAGAGAAAGAGGATAAGGAGAGGGATAGGTAGAGAAAGAAGAGAGGGATAAGTAGAGAAAGAGGAGAGGGATAGGTAGAGGATGAGGAGAGGGATAGGTAGAGGATAAGGAGAGGGATAGGAAGAGAAAGAGGAGAGGGATATGTAGAGAAAGGGGAGAAGGATAAGGAGAGGGATAGGTAGAGGATGAGGAGAGGGATAGGTAAAGAAAGAGGAGAGGGATAGGTAGAGGATAAGGAGAGGGATAGGAAGAGAAAGAGGAGAGGGATAGGTAGAGAAAGAGGAGAAGGATAAGGAGAGGGATAGGTAGAGGATGAGAGGGATAGGTAGAGAAAGAGGAGAGGGGTAGGTAGAGAAAAAGGAGAGGGATAGGGAAAGAAAGAGGAGAGGGATAGGTAGAGGATGAGGAGAAATATAGATAGAGGAAAAGAAGAGGGATGTAATGGCGGGTATGGGTAAAGTGAAGAGGGATAAAAAGAGAAGAGAGAGATGAAAGAAGATACAAGCGTCGAAGGGAAATGGAGAAGGATAGGTAGCAGGAAAAAATGGAGAGGAATAAACAAAGTAGCGAGAGGATAAAAGAGAGGGATAAACAAAAATGGAAATAGGAGGGACGGAAATAGAGAGCGATAAACAGAGGAGGGAGAGAGGTGAAGCAACCATCGAAGGAAGATGGAGAGGGATGAATTGAGAAGAGGGAAGTTAATAGAGAGGGATAAACAAGAGTAGAAAAGAGAAGACAATAGGGAGTGATGAATAGAAGAGGAAGGAAAGGTGTAATCCAAGCGTGGAGAGGAAATGGAGAAGGACAGGCAGAGGGAAAGGGGTGTAATCCAAGCGTAAAGGTCAGATGGATAGGACTAAGTAGGGAAAAATAGGGATGATAGAAGAGAGAAAGGTGACGTAAGCGACGAGAGAAATGGAGAGGGATAGCGGGAAAAGCGATAGGGAGAGGAGAGGGAATCGATGCAAATGAGGGAGAAAAGCAGGATGAGATAAACTAAGGGAGAAGAGTGAAAAGTGCAAAATATGCACAAGAATAAAAGAAAGAAGCATAAACGTGAATGAGAGAAATATGGTAGATATGATGCAAACGTCGAGGGAAAATAGAGATGGATAAACCGAGAGACAAAAGAGAGAGGTGATACGATCTTAATAGGGAAATGATGCTGCTAGATGATAGCAAGTGGGATGAAGAGGAATGAGAAGAGGGCGGAGGAAGAATAGATTTAGGGGAATGTATGGGAGAATGAGATGATGATGATGATGATGAAGGTGAGAGGGGGAGGGGGAGAAAGCAAGAAGGAAAGGGGGGAGAAAGGATAGGAGAGGAAGGAGAAAAGGAAAGGGAGGGAGGAAAAGGAAAGGGAGAAGGAGAACAGGAAAGGGAGAAGAAGAACAGGAAAGGGAGAAGGAGAAAAGGAAATAGAGAAGGAGAAATGGAAAGGGAGGACAGAGAGAGAGAGAAAGAGAGAGAGAGAGAGAGAAAACATACCATTTTAACAGCGTCCCAAGAGAGACCAAGGATAGGACCGATGGGAATAGATGATCCTTTAAAGAAGAAGAAAAAAAAAAACAGAAATGGCAAGATGGCGAGAACTTTTTAAAAATTTCTAACACAACATCGCGGCTCCGATTGCGACATCAGGGGCTGGTGATGGACAGCTGGAGCTCCAGTGAGGCAGCATTACCTCCAGTGGCCAAGGCAGCCCCCGATGATCCCAAAACGAGAAGCACGCGGAGAGCGGAGTGTGACCGGGCCCGCGACTTTGTGTGGAATGCGAGGGTGTCGTAACGCAGGCGAATCTGACCGGTAAGAGCCCCTTGCAACGTTGACTCTCGCGTCGCCATGACTCAACCCAACTCTGGCCAAGATCACCGGTCGCCTGGAGGTTTTTAGAAACGCGAATGTCGAGGCTGGTTTGCGTCGCCGTATGTTAATGACGTTTTAGAAAAGGAAAGTTTCTCTCTCTCTCTCTCTTTCTTTTGTTTTTTTTTTTTTGTTTTTTTTGTTCCGTGGATTGTAAGCAACGTTGGTTCATTCCACCGTGTTGTAAGGAGCGTATAACCGCAATGTAAAGTGTGTAAGTGCTTGTAAATGAAATATTTTAAACTGTGTTGGCTACTAGCTAAAAAAAGCTAAAATTACGAATATCAGGATTTGTACACCACAATTTGCTAATAACAGATTGGAAAAGGATTTTTTCTTAATTCCTATCGAATTGGCGATAACAACCTTCCTCCATAGGGTCTCGTAAACAGCGTTTTATCATTCACTACAAAAGGCACATAAGCGTTTAAGAAGACGGTTGTTTTTGTAAAGCCTTAGTGTGGGGGATTCTGTCTCCCGCCCGCGTCGCCACCTGCCAGTTCTCACAGCTATCACTCGCGCGTTAGATTTCTCTTTTTTGACTTCTTTTATGTGGATATCATGCTGGTGATCGCCGATGTTCTCAAAGTGATATCCAACGACGACCCGCCTCATTGAGCTTATTCTTATGGTAGACATTACGTTATAAATAGGTAATACGAGAGAACTGGATAGATACTGGATAAACACGGTATGGGTGCGTATTATTTGAAGACGATACGAGAGCCCCTTCGTACATCTGGCGCCGTATCTCAATGCGCCGCTGAAGAATAAACCACTAATGTCCACAGGAAGACTCTCTGCATAAATGGAATAGTTGTTAACTTCCCACAAACAGGTCTCTTTCTCTGGGACTTAGCAAGAGGAGGAAAGTCTGCCGGTTTCCGTGTTAATACAAATTCCGATTCAAACTGTGTGTAAACTCGGGTTATGTCCACAGAGTTAATGGAGAATTGTTTGTTTTTTATTTCTCAAAGGTGGGAGAATGTGATAGACGAGGCGTTGTGTCACAGGCAAGTTATGATGTTTGTCTAAAAATGCCTTGGATGCTGTCAAGGGTACTAATGTCGAGCTCTGTATTTCCAAGTTTGGATTTGAGGCATGAATTATTATGTTTAAGGCATGAATGAGGAAGAATGATTTCATAGTGCTGGATATATGATTGACATTTCATCATTTATGTAAAAGGTGTAATACTAAAATGTCAGGTGCGTATCGTGCATTATGCTATGATTAATTCTCCCTCACAAACTTTTTTCTCAATCTTTGCCTGAATGAAATCTGTTCAGGATGTTTTTATACTGACCGTTGTGTTGGTTCATGGAAATATCCAAAGTCAAACGCGTAAGCACTTCTGTTTCAGAATTTTCTGACTCTATGCCGTTTTTGCAAGAGAGAATTTTGTTATTCCAGACAGTCATTCGTAGGCCTGACAAGAAAAAAAACGTTCATATGATATAACAAATATGTAACGTAATTTAACGAGGATTTTTATTTCACAATTTGTGTTCAAGGAAACTGTTTCTTTAGACTGTTTTAAGGTACAATACCCAATTTTGTAGAGCAAACAGAATGCGTGACTATCGCTAAGATATCGGGCGCTTTCTCAAACATACCAGATGTTTATGTCTCTAATCTGTATGAACGCATTCTCGTTGCACAGGTTAACCCATGTCGTTATCCGTAATATGAATTAGTGTTATCTACAAAGAATTGTAACTGCGATGCATTGACGTATCATAACTTCATAGCCATTGCCCCGATATCCAATTTGCTTTGAATTATTTTATTTCAAACAGAATCCACGAGCCCGCTTCTGCAGTGTTAGACAAGTTTATCTGGAATATGATACGGAATGCTCAATACTCACTTCCCGTGATATCAAAACATGATATCCCTAATTAATGGCTCCTCAGCATATAAAGTTAACGTGTAAATGGGATCAGAATTCCTCAGTATTTTCATTTAATTATGGTCCAGAAAGAAAAATGGTGATATGATAGCTCCCAGAGATATTTAGTTTCTACAACAAAAGCATTCGCAATCGCATTTCTGAGAATCAGACACACGAGCCAGACACAAAGAAATTAAAACTTAATGAGAGATATTCGCATGATACTCAGGCCTAGGTGACTCGGGCTGGTGTAGTAAATAAGGGGGCAGGTGTGGAGATAATTAGAAAGACCAAACACACTTATGTTAGGGATGCATTAAGTCTAAGATGTTTTCTAAACTTTTTGGGGTCTTTCTTTTTCTTTGTCTTAGTCTCTGTCTTATTCAATGTTTTCTTTCTCTGTCTCGTTCTCTCTCTTTCTCTCGCTCTCTCTCTTTACTTATATATTTATTTATTTCTCTCGCTCTCTCTCTTTACTTATATATTTATTTATCTCTCTCTCTCTCTCTCTCTCTCTCTCTCTCTCTCTCTCTCTCTCTCTCTCTCTCTCTCTCTCTCTCTCTCTCTCTCTCTCTCTCTCTCTCTCTCTCTCTCTCTCTCTCTCCTCTCCCTCTCCCTCTCCCTCTCCCTCTCCTTCTCCCTCCCTCTCTTTCTCTTTCTCTTTCTCTTTCTCTCTCTTCTCCTTTCCTCTCCTTCTCAACCTCCTCGCGTATAATCGTAAACAGCACTCTTTTACATACCCAACCACAACCTCCTCCTCCAAATCGAGTAAAGTGTGCACCGCTTACGAAGATTCATTCATTCGAACAACACGCGGATTTCTCATCTGCGTCGATCGTTATGCGAGACAGTCATAGTCCGGCCCGGGAATGAATCACGGGGGGTAATGAGGGGGTTCAGGAGGAATAGACCAGGGGGTTCAGCGGCGAGGGGGGGGGAGGAGGTGGTTCGTGGTGTAGGGGGAGGGGAGATTTGTTCTTCTCTGTTTTGTTTATTTCTGTTACTATGTGTACTTATTTGTGTGTGTGTATTTTGTTATCTCTCTCTCTCTCTCTCTCTCTCTCTCTCTCTCTCTCTCTCTCTCTCTCTCTCTCTCTCTCTCTCTCTCTCTCTCTCTCTCTCTCTCTCTCTCTCTCTCTCTATCTATCTATCTATCTCGCTCTCTCGCTCTCTCTCTTTCTCTCTCCCTCTTCCTCTTTCTTTCTCTCTCTTCCTCTCCCTGTCCTCTTTCCTTCTCTTCCTCTCTCTGCCCACTTCCCTTCTCTTCCTCTCTCTGCCCTCTTTCCTTCTCTTTCACCTCTCTACCTTTCCCTCTCCTTCACCTCTCCCTCTCCCTCTCTCTTGCTGTCATAATCACCCGAGCGGGTCACGCAAGTCGTCTTAACGAGGTCATATTCCTTAGTTACCGCTGGATATTCTGCATAAATACGAGACTCATTTATGCAAGAAATGTGAAATCAGTAGCAACGTCGATATCTTATATATTATTTGTGCCATCATTACATATTCATTCAATTTTGTTTCATTAATTTAGGCAATTTCAATCCGTATCTGGAAACACCGCCATAAACTGCGATTTGTACCAAAGCTGCACGTACGATGTATGTATTTTTGACGGATTTATTTGAAAGTGTACTTGATGTAACGAATTAGGCCAGCGCGAATCACGCTGAAGCGGGTAATCAGTTTGATGAAGTTGTGAAGTGATTCGTTTGATCATGGGGAAAAATCATGGGGATTGATTTTTCGGTTCGCATTATTTTTTTCCTACTGATTTGATTCGAAGTGTCTTTTCCAAAAAATGGTCGGGAAAGAAAGGGACAAAAAATATGGGTCATTCCATTTCCTCGTTTCTTCCACACATTTCATTTTAAAGAATTTTTTTTAATCGTATGTAAAGGAAAATAAAAGAAGATAAAGAGGATGAATATAAGAAGCAAGATGAAGGACAATCGATTTCCACACTCCGCGCATTCCCCTTCCAAGTGGCATTAGCACAGCCATTTATTCCAATAAAAAACAAATCTTACCAACACGGAAGGCGCTTCATCCCCCTCTCACCTGTTAATTTATTTATAGAGACAATGGTCACAGGTAAAGGGCATCGTAGCTTTAGCGTACGTTGTAGAGCACATGTGAAGTAGATATTAGATTTACGCTAATGCTAGGAGAGTGCCCACAACGTTGCTGTAGCGAAGTAAACTATAAGCTGTTCTGTTTTATCCTCTCCGCCTCTGTCATATCCTGTCCTTACCATAACCTAACCAAACATGACCTAGCTTGACACTCAAGAGATCGCATAGTATCGTTTAATATCGTAGGGAACTCTCAGAAAAAGTTTCCATCCTATATCAGTCAGATAAGAGTCATATTTAATTGTAAATAGGTAGTGAGTGATTCATGTAATAAAGTAAGATATGAACTGTTTTAGTTGCATTAATTGTGTAAACTGAGTCTAGTTGATTTTTTTCTTTATTTTCTTTCTAATAGTGGATATCTTTAGAGCAGAATACTTTGTATTTGCAACTTGGAATGAGGGAGGATAATCCTTTATACACCAATAAATGTTGCAATATCAGGAATACTTATCATGAATATCCCATTAGATAATGCCTTTATACTTTCCAAATCGAAATAAACCTACATCCTAGTGCACCCCCTCTCCCCCCGCCAACATAATTAGTCAAAATGATAAAGTTGTCAAATTAATGGATCAAGTAATATAGAAAAAGATTACCAGAGAAAAAAAAACGCCCCACCACAGCACATTAATGCAGCATTGAATATTCCCCAACAGATTTCGGTGCCATCAGGGGTGCCACAACTCATACATTATCCATGCTTGCGTCCCTTCCTCTCACCGGGATCAACGTCTTCATTACGCCCGATCCCAACGTGAGAGGGAATACACAAGACCTAATAGAGGGACGGCGTGGGAGCGCGAGATTGGGTGACATATGACGGGTATATCTCCCTCGCCGGTCGGATTAATGGATGGGTTAAATTATGTATTTATTTAATTTTGTATAAATGTTTTCTGTGCGCTGATTTTCTATTTGATTGCCATTGTTCAAGAGTCGAAGGGAGAGTATGATGGTTATATATCCTCGTCGCCGGTCGGATTAATGGAGAGGTTAAATTATATTTTTGTACTTTTAGTGGTGGTGAGTTTTTATGTCATTATTCAAGAGTCGAAGGGAAAGTATGCTGGTTATATGTCCGTCTTGGTTGGATTGATGGACATGCTTACTCGAGGCATAGCTTTAATTGGCTTATTTTGGGGGTTATTACTGCGTCATTCAAGGGTCGAAGGGGAGGGAGCATATGATGCTTCTATCTCTTTCTCCGTATATGGTGATGCATACATTTGATTAGCATATTTTTGGTCATGACAGCGTTATTCAAAAGTCGAACGGAAGGGGAATATGTCGGTTATACCTATTACACCGTCTGTATTTTTGGGTATATTTAGGGGACGCATATATTCAATTGATATTTTTGCCAATACTGCTTTATTTAAGTATCAACGACGAGTGAGATAAGATAGTTATATCTCCGTCTAGATTAATTCATATATTGAATCAACATACTTATTTTGTCATTACTGCGTTATTCAGGAGCCGAAGGGAAGTGAGATGGAGTGTGCAGTGCATGAAATGATCTCCAGCGTGTAGGTAATGAGTTTTGTGTGTAAGTGTTTGGGTAAGAGGAGGATGAAAGATGCAGTGGGCAGGAGAGGTCGCGTTTGATACCGGGGAAGGAGGAGGAGGAGGAGGAGGCAGTCGTAGTCATAGGGAACAAGTATTTAAACTCTGCATGTGCGCGAGTCGCTGAAATATTGAACCGGGTGGGAGAAGGGTTGAGAAACCGGGAATGGATAATGCTATTCATTCATGGCGGTCACTCTTTATTCAGAGTTTTGAATGAAGGATTATCACATTCATTAATACTTCACTCTGGGCTGACACGGATGTCGGAAATTCCGGAGAAAATGAATTATTAATTGTGCGATTAATTATATTCCAGTTATAGTTAATTATAGAATAAAAATTCAGCTATTTTCTCGTGTAGATCATTATAAGATGAACTTTTACATTATTGATAAGCAAACTTTCAAGCAAAGGAAATGAGCTAGAATAATAATCAGTGAGAAACGCTTTTTAACAAGCCAAGAAAAAACGTCGACTATCTATCTGACGCAACTAATTCTGTTACGCCAGGAACGTTTTATGAAGGGGAAAACGTGAACATTGATATTCCAGTGTCACTCGTCATTTAGAAAAAAAAAAATTAGATACACATATTGCGATTACAATGAGCCAAAGGGCAAAGGTCAAGGGCAAACGTTATGCATATATTCAGAAGCACTTCGCGAACATTATTGCAAAAGGTGAGTGTTGCAACCGTGTCACGAAGGGCGACCGAGAGGAAATTCCCATTTTCTACGTTAATTTTTTTATTATTATTATTAAACTTGATCGTAATCATGATCATCGTGGTTATTATTCTTGAATTAGATATTATCACCATCATCATTATCATTATAATTATCATTATCACCATCACTAAGAACGACAACAACAAAACCACTACCACCACTACTACCACCACCATTTCCTACACTACCATCACCACTACCACGACCACTACCACCACCACCATCTCCACCACTACCTCCACTGCCATCATCACTACCACCACTACCATCACCACTACACACCACCAACTACCACCATCACCAACCATCACTACCACACTACCACACACCACCACCACCACCACTACCACCACCAACCACCACTACCACCACCAACCACCACACCACCACCCAACCACCACTACCACCACCAACCACCACCACCACTACACCAACACCAAACACCAACACCACACCAATCACCACTACCACCAACCACCACTACCACCACCACCACCACCAAAATCCCCACCACCATCACCAACACCACCACCAAAAAATCCCCTCCACCACCACTACCACGACCACCACCACCACCACTCTACCACCACCACCACCACTACCACCACCACCACCACCACCACTACCACCACTACCACCACTACCACCACCACCACCACCACCACCACTACCACTACCACCAACCACCACCACCAACTACCACCAACCACCACCACCACACCACCACCACTACCGCCAATAAAATCCCCGCCACCACTATTACATCGTGATGGATCCTTACCCATAGATGGCGTGTCTCAGATATCCTGGAATTACATGAGTATATTTTTTACGTCAGATTTTCAGGAATCGGGAATCATTTACTTGTATTTACTGGATCGTTTTCGTGAGTCCAATATTTTTAGAGACTTCCTGATGACGTTTATCGACGTTTTTGTCTGGAATTTTAAATCCACCGGAAATCTGCACATGCAAAGTTTTTTTTTTTTTTTTTTTTTTTATTTGTTTGTTTGTTTGTTTTTTCTCGTTTATTGTTTAGCTTGTTTTTGCTTACCTTGTTTTCTTTCTTTCTTTCTTTTCTTATTTCTTTCTGTACCTGCTTGATTTATTTGTTTTTTTCTTTTTTCTTTTTGTTTCTTCTGTTATGCCAAATTACGTATTTCCGTCTTTCGTGTTCCTTCTTTCCTTCCTGCCATCCATGTCCCTTTCATTTTTTTCATTCCATCTTGCCTTCCTCATCATCATCAATCATCATCATCACCATCACCATTAGCATCATCATCATCAATAATCACCATCATCACCACCATCACATCAATCATCATCGTTTTCGTCATCATCATCATCATCATCATCAATCATCATCTCTATGTATATTTATTTTTTTTATAATGTTTATGATTATTTTATTTGTTTGCCCGGGCCGGTAGCGCATCTACATTTTCTCATTATGTGAATTATGTGTATTCATACGATAATTTGCATAGTATAATGAGTTTTATGTCCATTGCTCCTGTAGAGATTTGGCTTTTGATAACCTATCGCTTGCCACCTCAGTTGTTTGGCTTTGTGGCTTCATGTTTAATTGTATATTTTTGTAGCTGAGCCATCTATTAACAGCTTTGGTGTGTGTGTGTGTGTGTGTGTGTGTGTGTGTGTGTAGATTTATTTACACGGTTATGTCCATATCTGGCTGTAAAAAGAACTAGATTGATTGACTGATTGCTTATACTTCTGCGGAATTATGTGCGTTAAAAAAGTACTCAGTTAGTTTAGTGCACATACAAACAACACACTCTTTACCACATACATGTATGTCTGTGTGTGTGTGTGTATGTGTGCGTACGTACGGGCATGTACGCGCGTGTGCCTGTGTCGCACACACACGCCCACACACTCACGCACACACACACACATACACACACACAACACACGCATATATATATATATATAATATATATATATATATATATATATTATATATATATATATATATCTACAGATATACATATCGTGTACAAATAAGTGGCTGGAGAAAAGCCAGCTCATTCCCAGCCCCAGCGCGCCTTAAGGATTAAACGGGATGCGAGAAGACACGAAGGGATAACCACTCATACACAGGATAAAGAGTTTCCGAGAAAGAAAATATCTGTCTGGTGCCAAGAAATACGGGTTCGCGGAAATGTTTTCTTTGATCGAGTAATACATTAGTGTGAGACGATTTCTAGACTCTAAGGACTCTCGTTCTTTCTTTATTTCTGTCTTTCTCTTTCTCGATATTTTTCTATCTCTATTTCTCTTTCTCTCAATCTCTATATCTTTCTGTCTTTCTATCTCTCTCTTTCTCTCTTTCTCTTTTCTCTCTTTCTCTCTTCTCTCTCTCTTCTCTCTCTTCTCTCTCTCTCTCTCTCTCTCTCTCTCTCTCTCTCTCTCTCTCTCTCTCTCTCTCTCTCTCTCTCTCTCTCTCTCTCTCTCTCTCTCTCTCTCTCTCTCTCTCTCTCTCTCTCTCTCTCTCTCTCTCTCTCTCCACACACAAACATACACATACATATATTGCATAGATCTGTCTTTTTTATCTATCTGTTGTTTCTTTTCTTCTCTTGTCTAATCTTTTCGTCTTTTCTCTTCTCTTTTTTCCGTGTTCTCGTATCTTCGCAGCATAACTTTCCTTCTGCCATATACATGCATAACAAAGGAAGAACCAAAGAAGAGGGCACAACACGCGAACATGCCCCGATCCCCCCCGGCGGAAGATGAGTCGGGTCTCCTCGCGTGTCCCAGTACTTCTCGAGGGTCGCGGCGGTGTACGAAGACGCCCGTGGTATGTTCGGGGCTCGAAGGAGCTGGTACTGCCGCCCTCGCCCGTCGTCCGTCACGGAACGACCATACGGGGGTGGCGGGAGTTCCTAATATATCCAAATTGCGTGATATTACCTGGGGAAAAGTATACGTATCCGGGGAATATACTCGTATCCGCGCTTCCCTTTCCCTTCTGGGCGTGGAACGTAATGACCGCCTGTGTGTGTGTTAACTTGTTAAGGTTACCCCGTGTAGATGGTGCTGGGATTTCTCCTTCGTGCTGCTGGCGACGCTCGTAATGGCCTTTCTCTGCATGGGAATTGTGCGTAATTCCCTCCTCCGGGCTGTCTGTCTGAGGCACTGGGAGTCTTGTGTATGTCTAATTTGTTGCTCTTTTGCCGTGTTGTTACTCGTCATATTCGAGGAATTACTTTATCTGTGCGTTTATTTTTGACGAATTAGTATTGTTGATGTGGCGGCGTATCTTCTTGGCGGTGTGATTGGCAGTAAGGAGCTTCTTATTGCTCTGAAGGTCTTGGGTCGGAGTGCCTCGTATACGTCGACACAATTGTCTCTGGAAATCTTGCTACTAATGCGCTGTGAATTTAGTTGCCCGTACATCAAGTGCCTCGACCGTCGTCTGCCATTCATCAGCCCTTTTTTCTGTACGTTTCAATAAGTCTCTTTAGCCCCCCCCCCCATCCCTCTCCGCTGGCCATGCGAGCTCTTGCTTTTCAAGTTGTTTATGGCTTTAGCTCGGTAAATATAGAAACCTGTGCGCAGTGCGGCTGCCGTTGTTCAGCTCTTTGTCTCGATGCCCTCGCAGATGCGTGCGAATCGAAGCTGTCGGGAGGTTCCCTTATCCCTAACCTACACCCCTTCCCTTTAACCCAACCTCTAGCGTTACCTCTAGCGTTATCTTTACCCTTTATCCCTTACCCCTGACCGCTAGCCCCTACCCCTTACCTCTACCCCTACCCCTTACCCCTTACCCCTACCCCTACCTTTACCCCTACACTTTCCCTTACCCTTATCCCCCTCCCCCTTTGCCTTCCGGTCCTTCGCTGAAGATCTTACCCAGGCTATGGGGTTCGCTGTACAAACGTGGGATGTTTTCCTACTCTTCGGATAAAGCGGATAGAACCTGCCGTGGCCATGCGGCGTTCGTTATACGGCACGACAGGGAATTGGGTGTCGAGCTGCCAGTATCGACCTGGCCGTGTCGACGTCCTCGCGGTCATTTGTTGGCCGTCACGTGACCTCCCCCTCGACCCCCCAGGGCGCTCGAGCGACCTCTTGGGCGGCGTCGTCACGTCGGGCGTTAATTAAACTCAGCTGACAATTCGGCTAAAGCGATCAGCGCCCTTATCAGATGGCCATTGTCGCCCTTTTACGCGGAGCGAAGTCGCCATATTAGTCCGCACGCGAGGCTCGCTGTCCCCGGCGGCGTTCGGAGCCTTTTTCCCGGCGGGACTTAATCAGGTGATATTGCAGGTGGTCATTAGATCGATCAGGTGTGTGGGGGTAGGGAGGGCGCGCGCGCGCGCGTATGTGTATCTGTGTCTTCGTCTGTTTCTATGTCTGTGTCTTTGTTTCTTTGTGTGTGTGTGTGTGCATGTGTACATATCAGTGTCTTTCCGTGTGTGTTTCCACGTGTGCGTGTCTGCATCTTTGCCTGTGTGTATGCATGTGTCTGTGTTAGTGCCTTGTGTATGTGTCTGCGTGTACATGTGTCTGTCTGTAGCTTTATTTGTATGTGTATTTGCTTGTGTGTGTATCTGTCTGTCTTTGCATGTGTGTGTGCGCATGTGTTTGTATCTGTGCTTTTGCATATGTGTGTGCATATATATCGGTCTTTGTGTTTCTTTCCCTTTGCCTGTACGTGTGCGCGTGCATGCGCCTTTGTCTGTAGGTGCATGTGTCTGCCGAAAAGGTTACGTACATGATAACGCCAGATGGTTGCTCTTGCGCGCGCTTAGTGGAAGTATCGCGCTCGCACTCTTTGTTGCGAGTCCGGTTATGGCCTTTAATGGCGGCAGTAGGTCTATTCTTGCCCACAGTCGCGGATACAACTGCGCCCGGAGTGGAGGGCTGGGCGGGATCTTTAATATTTCCCGTAATTTACGCCTTGCAATATTGCGGAAACTAATCTGCAACGTGTCTGATATTTGCCTGCGTGTGCACCTGGGTATGCCGGCGGATGCTCACATAATTATGAATCCCTTTGAAAGCAAGCGGATACTTCATAGAGAAATTCATAATTGGCGAATTCATAAAAAGATACATTAAAAAAGCTTCCTGCAAAACTATTGTTTTTTTTTATTTATTCGTCGAACCAATTAATTTATTTCTACACTTTTTTACATTTGATATTTGGTTCATATTTTTTCCCATAAAAAACTACAGGACGACACTAACGCAACGCAAACATGAGCGACATTAATATGCTAACACAATATCGAAGCGCTGGTAGTGTTTCAGCTCGCGCCATCAACCCGGCCCCGCATATCGATAGCTCACCGCCAGGGGTCTACCCACTCGCTTTATTCCCGATCAGATAGCCCTCCCTTCGGCCGGTAGTTAGGTCTACCTGTTGTCCGCAATGGTAGCCTTCGGAGAGTATGCCACGTCGTTCTGGTCTCGGTTGATGTCTTGGTAATGGAGGCCTAGATGTGGATATTGTAATGATTGCGGAATGAATAATTGATTGTGCGTGACGGAACTAATGCGGAGGCGGCAAGGTGGCTCGGTAATGCGGAGACATGTGTCTTGGAATGGCTGCTAACTACAGGTGTGGTTTGTTGTGCGGGGAGGCGATGACGCAAGCGGCTACGTAGCGTGGGGGTCACGTGGGTGCTTCGCGGTATGTGGTCATGTTATGTGCATGGTTAATGATGATAATGAGTACGCCAGTTACTCTTTGTGGCTTGTATGGAAGTTTGTCGGACTTGATGACTGCTATGAATGCGGTAGGGTAGCATTAAGTGAGGTCCTGTTTAGCAAGTAACCGTTGATGGCAAAACATTAAGAATGGTGAAAGTTGCTGGTTTAGTAAGCATGTGATTATAGTTCTTGAGCCGTTCGAATTGGATACGCAATGGTTAAGGATGTCATTGGGTCACTTGACATTGCGTACTAAAGTCTGTGTTCATATGGATATATTTATTTTTCTGTCTATCAGTTAATGATAACATTTCTTGAAATCCCCAGGGCACCGCATAGCCTTTTCGACCAGCATTGTTAATTTGACGCCTGATAAACACAGTGCCAAGTGAATGACCTTGATAATATTTTCGAAAAAAAAATCGAGCGACAAAGGGCGGGAGCGCTGCTCCCAACAGAATCAATACTCGAGTTATTTTGGATAGGCATTTGCTTGTTGAATGCTGCCATTGTCAATGCCTCATGCGTGCATTAGTGTGATATGCGAATTAAGCACTGGATTGGTTCATGGACTGACCTTCGCTGGGCTAGTTTATGCGCCGTTTCCCTCGGCACATGGCTTGCAAGAAAAATGCTCGGTTTGCCTGTATTTTGCCATTTCCCTCCCGATCCAACGGCTGATAAACGATTTAAGGTAAGGAGGCAAAATTATGTCGAAACTGAAATCAGGAGACACAAAGAAAGGAAGAAGGGACACGTGTGCGCTGAAAGAGAAAGAGGAAGAAGAGATATGAAGGGCAAACAGAGAAAATTGTGAGGAGCATGGCATGGAACGATAGCGAGCGCCTCTTAACCATTCCGATTGAAGGAACATTCTTTAAGGGGAAAAATTAGAAAAGGCAACATCCACGACGAAGAAGCAGGAGGGGACTAGAGATAGGGAATAGGAGACAGAAATATGAAACGAATGACAGGATATAGAAGGAGACAGAAATATAAAACGAGAGACAGGGTATATATATAGAAGGAGACAGGAATATAAAACGCGAAGGAATAATGCTAAAATGGGGGGAAAGTGCAAAAAGTGTTCTTTAGTTTGGGAGGTAACGGAGAATCCCTGTCGCTGCCGGGGATTACGGGAAAAAATATCGCCGTGATAAAAGTAATGTTAGAGACATGCCAATATCAGAAGTAATAAAGAGATATTACATTGTACTCATTTCCAAGAAGAGTGCCAAAAATAAGAGTAGATTTTATGGCGCGCATTCGGGAAAGGACAAATTTCTCTTTCTTTTTTGAAAGTGAAGGAAATATTACACGTTAAAAAAAGAAGTTCAGATCCTCGTGGTATTAGAGGTAATCCAATGAAGGTAACAGCGCTGTGTCAGGAAAGTTGCAGTTTCATGGGGGCATTTTAGGGTGTCTCGCGCGTAACACTGGCATGGATTTCAGCATTAAGCCCAAGGAGGAAGGAAGGACGCAGGAGGATGTAGAACCGGTATCCTGCTTGATCCTTGGGTCATGCCAGCTCAGGAGCTCCATCAATATTTTCTTCTGTCTTTGCTAAGCGAAAACCTTGAAAGAAAACGTTACAGAGAGAGGCAGATAGACAGACACGAGAAAAGAGAGAGAAAGAGATGGAAGTCAGGAGAGAGGAAGAAACTGAGGATAAAAAAACAGAGATGGGACGAAGGAGGGAGAGAGAGGGAGCGAAAAAGAGAGAGCAGGGAAGGGGCAGGCAGGTAGGCAGAGGAGAAAGAAAAAGAGATAGAAGTATAGAAAGAGACAGGCAGAGAGGGCGAAGAGAGGGATGCAAAATGAAAGAGAGAGAGAGACAGGCAGAGAGAATAGAATATAGAAAGACAGATAGACAGAAAGTAATTCGCACAATAAAGTCTTAATAGAAATGCACTTACTGGCGCCTCGTGCTATAAGAAGGGGCAATTCATGCGATATACAACCACATAATTAGAGTGATAAAATATCAGGTGTAAACGCAGTACGCAAATACTTCAGGGCCAAATTGGCAGTGAACATGCAAAGTCGTAATTCGTAGAATGTCCGCATTCGCCCGTCTGCATCTTATGGGAAATTCACGCTGGAAAACATGGTTCAGCTGTTTTATGGTGGAAGGTGTCTGCAGTGCGTATACTGTTCGATATTTTCTTTTTCTTTTATTATTTTTATTATTATTGTTTTCTTTCTTTCAGTATCTATCTATTTATCTATCTATATATCTATCTGTCAATTCATTCACTCATTCATTCACTGGCTATAGTCATATTTCACGTGCTTTTCAAGACCAGGGGGGAATGTTCATCAGTATGCGTATCTTGTGGATCAGGGCGATTCGCGCATTGTCACAGAGAAGGCGAACCCACGCGTCACAACGCCTTGTTACTTCAGGCTGATCGTTTTAATGACACGCTGCCAGCTATCCAATTGATGACTCAAATGACCTCGTTTATGCAAAACAGGGGAGCTTTCACGTCTAAATACGTTCGTAATGGTTCGTGTGATATGAAAATACCGTTGATCGGGGAATTATTTTTAAGTGGGGAATTTCCCTTTTTTTACTGTTTTTCCCCCACTCATTGCAGCATAAATATTAAACATTACCATTTTATGAGTATGGTATTTGGTAAATGAATAGTTAACTGCAAATATGCTGTAATGAATATATAATGATGTTGAACCTCTACATTCTGTTTTATTTTTATTCGTCAGTTAATAACGCAAGTATCGATCAGAAATAAAAGAACGGACAGAAATTCACGCATAGGCCTATATAATCTTGAATATGTTTATATTTTGAACTCATGAACGAAAGGGTATACGCATATTTATTAATATGTAAAGAAAGAGAATGAAGTATATCAGACTAATTTCATAGTTTTCTTTTTCAAAGGTAGAATTATAATTTCGGGTCGGAAATTCCTGTTAGCTTTTCATTATCTTTCTATTTCCGTTTCCATTCTAACCTATTTCTATTGGTAATTACCAGTATGCACAATTCCATTCCAAAAGGAGACTCACTCTCATTAGCGCTTTGTCTAGAAGTGTGGCTCGACAGAAAGGTCCTTCCTTTCGTGAACTTAATATGATTGTTTGGTATTCGACACTGATGCAAAAGCCGGTTGGGAAAAGGCTTTCGAGTGTGAGGCAGGAAAGGCGATATTTTCCTTTTTTTCATTCGAACGCTCTCACTTTATTATGTCTGACCTTTCGTGACCTCGAGGGAGTGAGAAAAGAGAAGCGAAATTGGAGCAAAAGACATAGTGAGAGAAAAGTATTAGATGTGCGTTTGACATGAGAGTTCTGCATTAAAGAATTCGTTTCGGACAAACAACACGTTTGATTTTAATTTATGACGAGTGGAGGGAACTGGCGCGGCCGCGGGCGAGCCCTCACGTCCAAGCCAAATAACCAAATTAATTTATTTCCTGATGGACGCATTTTGAATTAGAGGAGTTATGGCTTCGGGAGAAAGGAGCAATAATTCACACTTTCGGAAAGTCATTATTTACTGAGGGTGATATGTGTCTATATGCATTAAGACCAACCGAGTACTAAAAT